>CM065693.1:49850487-49857987 GCA_017654935.2 Phymorhynchus buccinoides
TGCTTTCCGGTGCTCTCTGTCCCTCCCCTATCCACCCACGCCATACTTTGTTCCAGAAGCCAATTCAAGGCTCTTTCGAAGAAAAAAGGCACCTGTTTTTTATTCCCTTCATCCTCGTTTTGGAGATCGACTGTTGCGGATTGAATGCAGATAACCGGTCCCCCTATTTCCCCATTTCTCCATGATTTAGATTATAATCCGCTTTGGTTTAACCCTCTCACCGCCAGCCATATTTCAGCCACAAAATACCGTTTAAGCTTACCTGGGTAGAGAAAACAATTCTGCAATACTGCGAATTCTTCTGTGACATGTATAAAATTAGGCATTATCCTTACCTCCAAAAATTACGAAAATAGGGTCTTTAGATAACAGAGGTTCAGATTCAGGGGCCCTGATTTGATGCTTTTTAGTGACATGGGTGTTAAACCATTGTGGTGCAAAAATGCGACATTGGCGGTGAAAGGGTTAAGGCTGTGTCAGACCAATTAACATAGGCTAGAACACCAAGGCTACATCAAAATGTTGTCATGCTATGCGTAGTTATGCGGGGGATTGTCTTTAGTTTACCCTAGCCATGACAAGCTCCTAGCATGACATCACTATTCTCCCAAATCCCCCGAAGACGGAGTGTGGCTGGCGACGTGGCCGGGGTCATCAAAGACGGTCACACGCGTAATGTTCTCATCCGTAGCTGATGCACGTGTACCATAGTGTTCAAGTACTTCCGCTGTTGGGATGATCCCTGGAGTCTTCAGTGGCCCCTACTACAGGCTAATGTCGACCAGTGATAAGAGCCATTTGACAAAAGGCCGCGAGGTTGACACTCGAAATAGACGCATTGCTAAATAAATACCTTATCATCTTCGACCTCAGCTTCAAGTTCATTCTGGAACTTTTGAAAGTCAAATTCAGAATAGCGAGAGAGAGAGATTAAGATGGATTATTTTGTTTTAATCCACAAAGCCCCTTAGGGGTACATGGAAAAGGTCGACCTGAATGTTCCACTCCTTTATTTCCCTGCAGGGCCCAAGTCCTTTGCTTCCACCCACGCATCAGTTTGTTTATAATAGTAACTAAAACAACCAAACAAACGACTTCAAGGTATCAGAATGAAATTCGGGGCAGTGGGTGGATGCCTCGTTGCCTCCATCTGGGGAGCTGGACGACCCCGCGCCCTCCACGAGTCTCTCTCTCCCCGTGGCGATACGGGGTGGGGGTGGGGGATAAATAATGGTTCCCCCACCTTCTGGAAGTTCTGTGCTTGTAACTTCCTATAATCTGCCACTTTCTTTGACTCTGCCTTTTCCCTTTGCTTTCTGTCATCTACCTACTATCTTTCTGACCTATTGGCCCATTCTCCTGCCTTTAAAAAACATTCTTCCAAATAACGTTTCTCCTTTGAGCTCCTCCGAAATCGGAATGTGTCGGCTGTGCGCAGCGGGGAGACCAGTGAAAACTGTAAACCGAAACACATGCGTGCCTTACCCATTATGGCCATATGGCCTGGGAACGCAGAAGAATTCAGTTCTAAGAGGAATGATTTTGTTGGGGGATGGTAAAAGATATGACGTTTCATCAGATATTAAGGGTGCCTCTTACTGATTCAGTTCTCTCTTCTTCTTTTTTTACAACTTTTTTTTACAACTTTTACAACTGTATTTGTAGACCTTCACCCGGGGGAAGGAGGGGGAGGGCGGAGGAGGGCAGTGGATCTTTTTTTATAATGTTTTTGCTCTTACATTTTTTGTTCTCTCCCCCCCCCCCCCCCCGTCCCACTCCCCCCCCCCCCCCCCCCCCCCCCCCTCCCCCCCCCCCCTCAGGTCAGTGTGACGTCCGCTTACCCTACATCATTTTTCATTCACTATGATGTGTCTGTCTGTCTGTCTGTCAGTCATTGGTGCCAGAATATTGGCAGGTTATTCCGCATTTTCGGGAGGTGTAGTGTGTAGGCGGCATCTCCGTTGTAGGGTTGTCTCCCTGCCAGGTGTAGCAGGTAAAGCGCAAGCAGTATCTACCCGCAGTATTTATACCTCGGTTTGAAGGGACGGCTGTAAGCGGCTATTTTTGGTCACCTGCTAAGGTGCAGTTTGTTTCGCTAGTAAATGTTCCCATTTAATTGCTAATCTTCACTATTGGCATTGCCTTGCTTGGGCAATGGACCGGTGTTGTGAGAAATAAGTACCTACCTTGAAATAAGTACCCTTCAAAAGCGCACTAGAGCCATTCTTCTTTCATGTGATAAATCAGTCAACTATTATTTAGAATATTGATATTTGAGTGCTCCATCTACACGGAAAGAACCAAGAATTAGAGCGGGAGGGTGTAGATCTACATTTTTGCTGAGAAATCAATATGCAAAGCCATGTCACTTAGTTTCGTATTTTTCAAAATGGCGGACAATAAAGACAACCATCCGTGCAAACAAAAATAAATAATAATAATAATAATAATAATTTAATTCATTTTAAAAAGTGACGCCTGTCCCTCGCGAGGCTCCAGGCGCCATTACAAAGATAAAAACCAACAGGTTTAAGAAAGAAGAGAAAGGAGACATACAAGATTAAAACATAAAAAAGAACTTTGACATCGTAAGAACAAGATATCATTAGAAAACATTAAAATTAATACATGCGGGGAACATATACCCCCAGCCCCTCCACTCTCTCACCACCCCCTTCCCCTCCCCCCTCCCTCACCCCGCGCTGTCTCCCCCCCTAAAAAACAACAACAGCAAAACACACCCTCCACTCTCTCTCGCGCCTTCTCACTCACACACACACACACGCACGCACTCACCTACACACACGCAATCACACACACACCGTTTGGAATAAAACATATCAGCAGGTTGACGGTTGATACACGTCAGATTAAACATGGTTAAAATAGGTATGGAATAAGAAGGTCTTCATGCCTGATTTAAAAGCGTTAAACGTTTGTGCATTACGAAGGGCTAAAGGTAACGAATTAAAAACAGTAGGGCCAGCAAAAGAAAAAGAACGCTTGCCATATGTCTCCAGGCGAACTCGCGGGATGGCCAAATGACCAGCGTCTGAGGAACGGAGAGATCTCGATGGTGTGTATGGCACAACTAAGTCTGAAAGATAGGAGGGAGCAAGATCGTGGAGGCATCGAAAACAGAGGGTGGCAATTTTGTATTCGATACGGGCTCGAACGTAGAAAAATATCCCTGACTTGTCAGGGTTTTTTTAATATGAAATGAATCTTCTGTTCTTCCTGCATGTCACAAGACGCCTCTGAATGTATTTAGGGGCGAATCTTTCCCCCAAACAGCAAACACTTTGAATGAGAAAAAGAGTATTTATTTCACGGGTAACATATTTTATGCAGCACCGGGTTAGGAATACATTATACTGGTTATTTTTATGAACCATCTTTGCAAGTGACCCCCCAAAAAAAAAACCCACAACAAAAATGTTTTAAATGGCGGCTTAATAATATTAATATGGTCACACAATACACGTTGCTATGTTTTCGCTCTTTCACCGTGACAACGCGAGTTATAATTATGCTAGTCACATTATTACTAGCGTACCACTTGTGTTGTGTTGCCATGGGGGGGGGGGGGGGGGGGGGGGGGGGAGCAAAAAAAATAGCAACGCGTGTTTCGATCATTACCTGCCATCCAATCAACTTGCGGTATAGATAGATAGATAGATAGATAGATACTGCGGATAGACGCTGAGGTAAAACGCCCCCCACACTGCATACGATTTGACCCCAATGCGATGCGATTGTGACGATGCCTGTGAGTCATGTGATTCACGTGAAATACTTCCATCTAAAAAAAACCAACTCTACTATTTCCGTTCGCTTTACTCAAGAAGACCGCAATACACGAATCAAATGGTTTCATCAATGTTTGTAAAGCGCTGAGAGCTTGCTTTTAGCATGGTTTTTTTTAAAAATTATCGCGCTGTATAAATGAAATTATTATTATTAAATGAATTGTCCGATGCAAAAATCAGATATTGTATCGGATTCGTGTATGGGAGACTACAAAATGTAGTGAACATAATTTATTAACTACATGTAGTAGGGTTGCCACCAGATTTATTCATAGACAGTAGAATTTCACGTCAATCATGTCTCGCAAATGGTCAAAATCGGATCAGGGCTCCCAATCGTCCCGCAAAACAAGGGGTCCCAGGGATTCCTTCACTTACAGTATAGAGGGTCCTAGAGCGGGATAGAGGGTTCCAGTGGCATTGTAAATGCTAAAAAGAATTTTTCTAGTGCATCCCTTGGACCCCCTGCACTTTCTTTTAGAGGGTCCTTGAGAATTTTTGTGCTTCATAGACCCCCAAATGGGGGTCCCTGGGAGTCCTGCGGATCGTAGTCAATCGAATCAGTATGCAGTGTGGCTAGGCCTTTGCCTCCAGCAAGGTGGTCTGGAACTTCTGGGAAGCTGGCACCACGAACCCCGAGCAGCAGTCTCACCTTGCCTGCTTGCTGATGGAAAGCAAACACACCGCTGTGGGTTCTCTCACTCAGTCTGTCTGTCTGTTGGGGTTGTGTCCTTTTGTGTGTGTGGGGGGGGGGGGGGGGGGCGACACCTGTATATATGTATGAATGAATATCAGACCAATATGTTTGATATTGCAACACTGGGAGGGGGGGGGGGAGGGGGGAGAGAAAGGGGTGGTGGTTGATGGAGTGGGGGGGTGTTAGGGGGGGGGGGGGGGGGGAGTTGCTGGAGCTATATCTTAATCTTGTGCAATATGAATATCAGACCAAGGCTGCTTGATATTACAACACTGGGGTGGGGGGGGGGTGGGGGGGGGGGGGGGTGAGAGAGGGAGGTTTGATGGCTGGGGTGGGGGTGGGAGGGGGTTGTTGGAGCTATATCAAAATCTTATATATTGTATTATATCAGACCAAGGCTGCTTGATATTACAACATTTGGGGTGGGGGTGGGGGCATGGGGAGAGGGGGGTTTGATGGCTGGGGTGGGGGTGGGAGGGGGTTGTTGGAGCTATATCAAAATCTTATATATTGTATTATATCAGACCAAGGCTGCTTGATATTACAACATTGGGGTGGGGGTGGGGGCATGGGAGAGGGGGGTTTGATGGCTGGGGTGGAGGTGGGGAGTGGGAGGGGTTTTGTTGGAGCTAGATATCAAAATCATATATCTTTGTATGTGAATATAGTATCAGACCTAAGCTGCTTGATATTAAAACATTGGGGTGGGGGTGGAAGAGGGGGGTTTGCTGGTGGGGGGGGGGTGGGATGGGGTTTTGTTGGAGCTATATCAAAATCATATATCTTGTAATCTATATATATCAGACCAAGGCTGTTTAATATTGCAACGGTAGGATGGGAAAGTGTACCCGGGGTGGGTGGGACGAACCTGAAACAGAAACGATTCTTATGATCGGGTGTTTTCGCTCTAAAGGGGGAGGCAAAAGGAAAAGTAGTAGGGCCAAAGGCGGTGGGGTTGAACCAAATTTGAAATGTAACGTCCTCTTGACCCGAAGGGCACACAAGGGGGTGGGTGGGGTTGATTTGTTGAAGCGATATTATTACAATCTTAATTGTAATGTGTATGGATTCTGCTTGATATTAGTCCCCGAGCCGAAGGTTCGGGGAGCTATTGTTTTTGTCTGGTCCGTCCGTCCGGTGTCCGTCCGTCCGTCCGGTGTCCGTCCGGCGTGCCTCCGTCCGTCCGGCTTTTCGTCCGTTTTTCTTAAAAACTATTCAGTCTATCATCATCAAGTTTGGTATGCTTGTTTGCCAAGATGCAAGCTATGCTCTGATGTATTTAGTTTTACATTAAGGTCAAGGTCGCGCCAGTTACGGGGTTCAAACCCCGAAACACATAATCGCTAATATCTCGCGAAGTTTTGCATGTATTTTAATGCAGTTTTTTTCACATTTCTTGATGAATGGTCTTTAACACAGTTGTCATGAATTTATCTGTGCGCGCGTGTGCGCATGATCGCGCGCGCTCAAATCACGGGTCGAACCCCAAGGCTATATATCAAAAACTATTCAGTTACGTGCTGTTTTTATGTAGTTACGTGCTGTTTTGATGCGTTTAGGTGTATGTGTACAGCCGACACATTCCGATTTCGGAGTAGCTCGGCGATGCTGCGAGGGGACTTTGCAGCCGCTCGGCGTTGCACTTGTTAGTATTACAGCGGTAGGAGGGAAGGTGTACGTGGATGTGGGATGAAAACTGAAAAGAGAGGAGGCCGAAAGGAAAGGGGGGGGGGGGGGGGGGTGATTTGTTGAAGCGATATCGAAATCTGAATGTTATGTGCATGAATATTAGAACAAGGCTGCTTGGTATTAACTTAAACAACGATAGTAGGGAAGGAATGGGGATAGGGAGTGGGGGTGGGAGAAGAGGTTGGTGGCAAGGTGTGTGTGTGTGGGGGGGTGGGGGGGGGGGGTGGGGGGGGGGAAGGAGTGTTGGGATGTGTTGGAGCGACATCAAAATGTTAATCTGTTATGGCTGTTTATTCATTCATCCGTCTGTCTTCTGTTCTTTGGTATGTGTAGACCTACGTCATCAACTGTTTGTCTTTCCTCGCTCCCACCTTCGTCTCCCTTCTGCCATCCGCTTTATTATTTGTTTGATTTTTTTTTAAAGAAGGAAAAAAGTGTGTGTGCGTGCGTGCGTGCGCGCGCGGGTGTGTGAGAAACTTAAATCAGTTCTACTTCCCAATGCTTTTAGATTGAAATTCTTGTCTCTCTCTCCCTCTCTCCCTCTCCCTCTCTCTCTCTCTCTCTCTCTCTCTCTCTCTCTCTCTCTCTCTCTCTCTCTCTCTCTCTCTCTCTCTCTCTCTCTCTCTCTCTCTCTCTCTCTCTCTCTTCAAAGCAGAGAAGGAAAATCTCTCTCTCTCTCTCTCTCTCTCTCTCTCTCTCTCTCTCTCTCTCTCTCTCTCTCTCTCTCTCTCTCTCTCTCTCTCTCTCTCTCTCCTCCCCCCCCCTCCCCCCCAAAGCAGAGAAGGAACATTCGTGTTGCGTGTATTTTTGGAACATGTTCGTGCACCGAGTGATGTGGTCTGTACGTTGTAATGTTTGTATTTAAAAAAAAAAAAAAAAAAAAAAAAGACAGAAAAGAGTCAGCGACGACGGTCCAAAGCTAATTTGCTCTTTTCTATCCACCATGCTCTGTTTTGTCCCTTTGAAAAAACAACGAAAGACACACACACACACACACACCACACACACACACACACACACACACACACACACACACACATATATATATATATACCCCCCCCCCCCCCCACACACACACACACACACTCTCACACACACACACACACACACACACACACACACACACACACACACACACACACACACACACACACACACACACACACATCCCTTTGAAAAACAATGAAAGAAAATTTAAAAAAATCTTCAATTCCAAGTCACGGAAAACAAACGCTGCGCAGCGGGTAGGTTGGACTAAACAAGCATGCACAGGTGTGTTTGTATTTGTTTGTTGTTGGGTGTTTT
>CM065693.1:49862987-49870487 GCA_017654935.2 Phymorhynchus buccinoides
TATACAGTTGAACCTCCCACATAAGACCCATTAAGACTTCTCTGAGACATTGCCCTTCTTTGTAAGTATTAAAAATTACCCCCCCCCCCCCTCCCTTATAAGACCTAATGTTGGATGTCTTTTAGGTCTTATAAGGGAGGTTCCACTGCAGTATGATATTGGTTTTTGCGTCAAGCCATCCATGGCAAAAACATAAAGCAACCCCACCCCCCCCCAAACCCCCCCACCCCCAGTAAAAAAAAGTGTTTTTCTGTGTTTATAATGATGTATTCCAGCTATGCTCAAAATACTATAATCATCGTGATGAAGTATCAGTCGGCAAGTTGTTCCCATTTTCTGGCTTTGTCAATGTTTACTCTCGGTTCTGTGCTCTGTACGAAACGGTAGAATTGAATAGCTTACTTCTGAAAGGAGGGTCGCTGTACCAGTGTGGCATTCTCAAAATGGATTTGTTCTCAACATGTCTGCGCATGTGCGAAATCGATCATGACGTACCATCAAATTTTATCTTTTGTGTATTCGACACTAAATCGACCCTAAACCTAAACCTATCCCTATCCCTAACTCTTGGCACATGCGCAAACATGTTGAGAACAAATCCATTTTGAGAATGCCACATTTTTTCCGAATGTAGAACTAGAAGAAAATGCATGAAGCCCTTGACCCTATTGCGCACATATGCAAATCAAGAAGACGGCCGCGTTCGATCTCTCTCTCTCTCTCTCTCTCTCTCTCCTCTCGGATCACTCTCTCTCTCTCTCTCTCTCTTCTCTCTCTCTCTCTCCTCTCTCTCCACCCTCTCTCTCTCTCTCTCGCTTCTCTCTCTCTCTTCCTCTCTCTCTCTCTCTCTCTCCTCTCCCTCTCTCTCTCTCTCTCTCTCTCTCTCTCTCTCAATCTCTCTCTCTCTCTCTCTCTCTCTCTCTCTCTCTCTCTCTCTCTCTCTCTCTCTCTCTCTCTCTCTCTCTCTCTCTCTCTCTCTCTCTCTCTCTCTCTCTCTCTCTCTCTCTCTCTCTCTCTCTCTCTCTCTCTCTCTCTCTCTCTCTCTCTCTCTCTCTCGCTCTCTCTCTCTCTCTCTCTTTTTTTTCTTTCTCTCTCTCTCTATTTCTCCCTCCTTCTCTCTCTCCCTCCTCTCTCTCCCTCTCTCAATCTATCCCTCTCTCTCTGTCTCTGTCTCTCACTCTCTCTCTCTCTCTCTCTCTCTCTCTCTCTCTCTCTCTCTCTCTCTCTCTCTCTCTCTCTCTCTTCTCAGTTCTGTATCTCAGTCTATGCACGCACGGGCGTTTGTGTGCGTCCGTATGTGAATGTCAATATGCGAATCTACATTTTTGGGCAAAGGTGCAGATCAACACACACCCCTCCATTTTCTCGGTTCTTTCCGATGTTTTTTCTTCTTCTTTCAGTCTTGCCTTTCTTACTGCAAATTGAGTACATAAGCCTCATTCGTATCCTATATTTAAAGTTAATTTTCATCCTTTTAATTAAACAATGAAAAAAAAATGCATTTCCTAATAGTTGAATATAAAGACGCAATGAATCAAGACGTTGAGGGGGTGGGGGTGGGTGTTGATCCGCATCTAAAACCATTTGTGTTTTACTTAGTGTATGTCTGCATTAAGTTCTGAAAAAATATCCGTAACACGCATTTGGGTTTGTTTATAAAATGCGTCTGTTAAGTCCTCTCGCGTACATTTGTCCTCTCGCGGATACCATGATCTACAATAAACCTAGGGTCTCCCATAGCCATATTCTTGATCAGCATGTCACAACCTATTCAGATCCTGAATTTTGAACCGCCAGTGCAAACCTCGGCCAAGGAAGACTCGCAAAACCGAAATTCCCTTCCTTCATGTTCGAGATGTATCTCATGAACCAGTGGGTAGAATGGCTTCAAATTGTGTGTGGTAATGTAACATGGCGAGTAATGAAATAAATACTTGCAATAAATAAAACAAAGCAAAAAAACATGGTCATTTTAGACTAATGTGCACACAAGGACAAAAAGACCGCGAGAGGACTTAACATGCGTCTTTTTGCAATCGTTATCACTATTGTCTCACGATATACAGAAGATGGTTTACACAAAACACACGCACTGCTACTGCCAGGGTCTGTTTTGCGTCTGTCTTGTCTTTCTCGTCTGATGGAGCTAATTGCAATGTTTTGCCAGCTTGGCATTTAATGTTCAAATGATTATATATATATATACATGTCTGCTTTGTTTGTTTTGCCGAATAGCAAAGCGAATTAGTAGGGTTTGATGTTTTGTCTGATTGCCATGTTAGCGTGGGCGGCATACAATGCACTTACCATGGATTTTATTTCAGGCTCCTTCGAGATGTATCATGTAGCAAACATGCATAGCATGCGGATTTTGACAATGGTGATGTCATGGGGGATCAGTGGGATTTGCCCCCGTCTCTATGTGTCCCCGTCTCTATAATAAATTATGTCCCCGTCTCTGTGTGTCCCCGTCTCTATTATGTGTCCCCGTCTCTATAATGTGTCCCCGTCTCTATAATGTGTCCCCGTCTCTATAATGTGTCCACGTCTCTATAATGTGTCCACGTCTCTATAATGTGTCCACGTCTCTATAATAAATTATGTCCACGTCTCTGTGTGTCCCCGTCTCTATAATGTGTCCCCGTCTCTATAATGTGTCCCCGTCTCTCTATGTGTCCCCGTCTCTATAATATGTCCACGTCTCTGTGTGTCCCCGTCTCTATAATGTGTCCCCGTCTCTATAATGTGTCCACGTCTCTGTGTGTCCCCGTCTCTATAATGTGTCCCCGTCTCTATAATGTGTCCCCGTCTCTATAATGTGTCCCGTCTCTATAATGTGTCCACGTCTCTATAATGTGTCCCCGTCTCTATAATGTGTCCCCGTCTCTGTAATGTGTCCCCGTCTCTATAATGTGTCCACGTCTCTATAATGTGTCCCCGTCTCTATAATGTGTCCCCGTCTCTATAATGTGTCCCCGTCTCTATAATGTGTCCCCGTCTCTATAATGTGTCCCCGTCTCTATAATGTGTCCCCGTCTCTATAATGTGTCCACGTCTCTATAATGTGTCCCCGTCTCTATAATGTGTCCCCGTCTCTATAATGTGTCCCCGTCTCTATAATGTGTCCCCGTCTCTATAATGTGTCCACGTCTCTATAATGTGTCCCACGTCTCTATAATGTGTCCACGTCTCTATAATAAATTATGTCCACGTCTCTGTGTGTCCCCGTCTCTATAATGTGTCCCCGTCTCTATAATGTGTCCCCGTCTCTATAATGTGTCCACGTCTCTGTAATGTGTCCACGTCTCTGTAATGTGTCCACGTCTCTATAATGTGTCCACGTCTCTATAATGTGTCCACCGTCTCTATAATGTGTCCACGTCTCTATAATGTGTCCCCGTCTCTATAATGTGTCCACGTCTCTATAATGTGTCCACGTCTCTATAATGTGTCCCCGTCTCTATAATGTGTCCACGTCTCTATAATGTGTCCCCGTCTCTATAATGTGTCCCCGTCTCTATAATGTGTCCCCGTCTCTATAATGTGTCCCCGTCTCTATAATGTGTCCCCGTCTCTATAATGTGTCCCCGTCTCTATAATGTGTCCTCGTCTCTAATGTGTCCACGTCTCTATAATGTGTCCCCGTCTCTATAATGTGTCGTCCCTGTCTCTATCCAATGTGTGTCTCTATATAATGTGTCCCCGTCTCTCTATAATGTGTCTTCGTCTCTATAATGTGTCCACGTCTCTATAATAAATTGTTGTCCCCGTCTCTATAATGTGTCTGTGTGTCCCGTCTCTATAATGTGTCCACGTCTCTATAATGTGTCCCCGTCTCTATAATGTGTCCACGTCTCTATAATGTGTCCACGTCTCTATAATGTGTCCCCGTCTCTATAATGTGTCCACGTCTCTATAATGTGTCCCCGTCTCTGTAATGTGTCCACGTCTCTGTAATGTGTCCCCGTCTCTATAATGTGTCCACGTCTCTATAATGTGTCCACGTCTCTATAATGTGTCCCCGTCTCTATAATGTGTCCCCGTCTCTATAATGTGTCCACGTCTCTATAATGTGTCCACGTCTCTGTAATGTGTCCACGTCTCTATAATGTGTCCACGTCTCTGTAATGTGTCCCCGTCTCTGTAATGTGTCCACGTCTCTATAATGTGTCCCCGTCTCTGTAATGTGTCCCCGTCTCTATAATGTGTCCACGTCTCTGTAATGTGTCCACGTCTCTATAATGTGTCCCCGTCTCTATAATGTGTCCCCGTCTCTATAATGTGTCCCCGTCTCTATAATGTGTCCCCGTCTCTATAATGTGTCCACGTCTCTATAATGTGTCCACGTCTCTATAATAAATTATGTCCACGTCTCTGTGTGTCCCCGTCTCTATAATGTGTCCCCGTCTCTATAATGTGTCCACGTCTCTATAATGTGTCCCCGTCTCTATAATGTGTCCCCGTCTCTATAATGTGTCCACGTCTCTGTAATGTGTCCACGTCTCTGTAATGTGTCCCCGTCTCTATAATGTGTCCACGTCTCTATAATGTGTCCACGTCTCTATAATGTGTCCACGTCTCTATAATGTGTCCCCGTCTCTATAATGTGTCCACGTCTCTATAATGTGTCCACGTCTCTAATGTGTGTGTCCACGTCTCTATAATGTGTCCCCGTCTCTATAATGTGTCCCCGTCTCTATAATGTGTCCACGTCTCTATAATAAATTGTGTCCACGTCTCTCTGTGTGTCCACGTCTCTATAATGTGTCCCCGTCTCCATAATGTGTCCACGTCTCTATAATGTGTCCACGTCTCTGTAATGTGTCCCCGTCTCTATAATGTGTCCCCGTCTCTATAATGTGTCCACGTCTCCTCTATAATGTGTCCACGTCTCTATAATGTGTCCACGTCTCTATAATGTGTCCACGTCTCTATAATGTGTCCCCGTCTCTATAATGTGTCCACGTCTCTATAATGTGTCCACGTCTCTAT
Source organism: Phymorhynchus buccinoides (assembly GCA_017654935.2). Taxonomy (NCBI): domain Eukaryota; kingdom Metazoa; phylum Mollusca; class Gastropoda; order Neogastropoda; family Raphitomidae; genus Phymorhynchus; species Phymorhynchus buccinoides. The sequence goes on from CM065693.1 coordinate 49,867,980, forward strand.
AATGTGTCCCCGTCTCTATAATGTGTCCCCGTCTCTATAATGTGTCCACGTCTCTATAATGTGTCCACGTCTCTGTAATGTGTCCACGTCTCTATAATGTGTCCCCGTCTCTATAATGTGTCCCCGTCTCTATATGTGTCCACGTCTCTATAATGTGTCCCCGTCTCTATAATGTGTCCACGTCTCTGTAATGTGTCCACGTCTCTATAATGTGTCCACGTCTCTATAAATTATGTCCACGTCTCTATGATGTGTCCCCGTCTCTATATATGTGTCCCCGTCTCTATAATGTGTCCCTGTCTCTATTGTGTCCCCGTCTCTATAATGTGTCCACGTCTCTTTGTGTCCCCGTCGTCTATATGTGTCCCCGTCTCTATATGTGTCCCCGTCTCTATAAATGTGTCCCCGTCTCTATATGTGTCCCCGTCTCTATAATGTGTCCCCGTCTCTGTGTGTCCCTGTCTCTTTATATCCCCGTCTCTATGTGTCCACGTCTCTATGTGTCCCCGTCTGTTTGTGCCCTCGTCTCTATATGTCCCCGTCTCTATAATGTGTCCCCGTCTCTGTGTGTCCCTGCCTCTTTATATCCCCGTCTCTATGTGTCCACGTCTCTATGTGTCCCCGTCTGTTTGTGCCCTCGTCTCTATATGTCCCCGTCTCTATAAATGTGTCCCCGTCTCTCTGTGTATCCCCGTCTCTATGTGTGTCCCCGTCTCTATGCGCCCTCGTCTCTATATGTCCCCGTCTCTACATGTACCCGTCTCTATGTGTCGCCGTCTTTATATGTCCTCGTCTCTATGTGTCCCTGTCTCTATAATTATGTCCCCGTCTCTATGTGTCCCCGTCTCTAGTCTATATGTCCCCGTCTCTACATGTACCCTTCTCTATATGTCCTTGTCTCTATGTGTCCCCGTCTCTATATGTACTTTTCTCTACATGTCCCCGTCTCTACATGTACCCATCTCTATGTCCCCGTCTCTATATGTCCCCATCTCTATATGTCCCCGTCTCTACATGTTCCCATCTCTATGTCCCCGTCTCTACATGTACCCATCTCTATGTCCCCCGTCTCTACATGTCCCCGTCTCTACATGCCCCCGTCTCTATATGTCCCCGTCTCTATATGTCCCCGTCTCTCTATTATGTCCCCGTCTCTACGTATGTCCCCGTCTCTACATGTCCCCGTCTCTATATGTCCCCGTCTCTATATGTCCCCGTCTCTATGTGTCCCCGTCTCTATGTGTCCCCGTCTCTATGTGTCCCCGTCTCTAAATGTCCCCGTCTCTATATGTCCCCGTCTCTATATGTCCCCGTCTCTACATGTCCCTGTCTCTATATGTCCCTGTCTCTACATGTCCCCGTCTCTATATGTCCCCGTCTCTATATGTTCCCGTCTCTACATGTCCCCGTCTCTATATGTGTCCCTGTCTCTACATGTCCCTGTCTCTACATGTCCCTGTCTCTATATGTCCCTGTCTCTATATGTCCCTGTCTCTATATGTCCCCGTCTCTACATGTCCCCGTCTCTACATACATGTCCTCGTCTCTATATGTCCCCGTCTCTACATGTCCCCGTCTCTACATGCCCCCGTCTCTATGTGTCCCCGTCTCTACATGTCCCCGTCTCTACATACATGTCCTCGTCTCTATATGTCCCCGTCTCTACATGTCCCCGTCTCTATATGTCCCCGTCTCTATATGTCCCCGTCTCTACATGTCCCCGTCTCTATATACATGTCCTCGTCTCTATATGTCCCCGTCTCTACATGTCCCCGTCTCTACATGTCCCCGTCTCTATGTGTCCCCGTCTCTATATGTACCCGTCTCTATATGTACCCGTCTCTACATACATGTCCACGTCTCTACATGTCCCCGTCTCTATATGTCCCCGTCTCTATGTGTCCCCGTCTCTATATGTCCCCGTCTCTACAATGTCCCCGTCTCTATTGTACCCCTCCCCCCCTCTCTCTCTCTCTCTCTCTCTCTCTCTCTCTCTCTCTCTCTCTCTCTCTCTCTCTCTCTCTCTCTCTCTCTCTCTCTCTCTCTCTTTCTCTCTTCGAGAAAACGTCTGTCTCTCTGTCTCTCTCTCTCTCTCTCCTCTCTCTCTCTCTCTCTCTCTCTCTCTCTCTCTCCTCTCTCTCTCTCTCTCTCTCTCAATTTGATTCAGATGTTTTGTTTACTTCATTTAACTAGGCATTATTATTTGTGTGCCACTGAAGTTGTTCACTCCACCCCATTCATGAAGGGCCATGGCCATAATATGAAATAAAACACGCGTACCTCTCTCTATCTCTATCTCTCCCGCGCTCTCCTCACCCCCCCCCCCCCTCCCCTCCTCTCTCTCTCTCTCTCTCTCTCTCTCTCTCTCTCTACCTCATCTCTCTCTCTCTCTCTCTCTCTCTCTCTTCTCCTCTCTCTCTCTCTCTCTGAGTCTCTCTCTTCTCTTTTCTCCCCCACACCCCCCCCCCCCCCCCCCCTGCCGGTCTCTGATCTGCTGCATACATCGCA
>CM065693.1:49877987-49890487 GCA_017654935.2 Phymorhynchus buccinoides
CTCATCCTCCTCCTTCTTCTTCTTCTTCTTCTCCACCTCCTCCTCCTCCTCTTCTTCTTCTTCTTCTTCTTTCTCCTCATCTCTTCTCCTTTTCTTCTTCTTCTCTTCTCCTCCTCTCCTCCTCCTCCTCCTCCTCCTTCTTCTTCTTCTTCTTCTTCTTCTCCTTCTTCTCCTCTTCTTCTTCTTCTTCTTTCTCTTCTTCTCTTCTTCTTCTTCTTCTTCTTCTTCTCCTCCTCCTCCTCCTTTCCTCCTTATCTCTCCTCTCTTCTTCTTCATCCTTCTCCTCATCTTCTTCTCCTCCTCCTTATCCTCCTCCTTCTCCTCCTCCCTCCTCCTCCTCCTCCTCCTCTTCTTCTTCTTCTTCTTCTTCTTCTTCCTCCTCCTCCTCTTCTTCTTCTCTCTTCTCTCTTCTCTCCTCCTCTCTCTTCTTCTTCTTCTTCTTCTTCTTTCCATCTTCTTCTTCTTCTTCTTCTTCTCTTCTTCTACTTTCTTCTTCTTCTTCTTTCTCCTCCTTCTCCTCCTCTTCTTCTTCTTCTCTCCTCCTCCTCCTCTTCTTCTTCTTCTTCTTCTTCTCTTCTCTTCTTCTCATCCTCCTCTTCTTCTTCTTCTTCTTCTCCTCCTTCTTTTTCTTCTTCTTCTTCTTCTTCTTCTTCTTCTTTCTTCTTCTTCTTCTTCTTCTTCTTCTTTCTTCTTCTTCTTTCTTCTCCTCCTCCTTCTCCTCCTCTTCTTCTTCATCTTCTCCTCCTCCTCCTCCTCCTCTTCTTCTTCTTCTTCTTCTTCTTCTTCTTCTTCTTCTTCTTCTTCTTCTTCCTCTCTTCTTCTTCTTCTTCTTCTTCTTCTTCTTCTTCTTCTTCTTCCTCTTCTTCCTCTTCTCATCTTCTTCCTCCTCTCTCCTCCTCCTCCTCCTCTTCTCCTCCTTCTCCTTCCTATTCTTCTTCTTCTCCTCCTTCTCTCCTCCTCCTCCTCCTCCTCCTCCTCCTCCTCTCTTCTCCTTCTCCTCTCCTCTCTCTTCTTCTTCTTCTCCTCCTCCTTCTCTTCTCCTTCTCCTTCTTCCTCCTTCCTCCCCTTCTCCTCTCCTCTTCCTCCTCCTTCTCCTCTTCTCCTCTCTTCTCCTCCTCCTCCTTCTTCTTCTCTCATCTTCTTCTTCTCTTCTTCTCCTCTTCTTCTCCTCCTCCTCCCTTCCTCTTCTTCTTCTTCTTCTTCTTCTTCTTCTTCTTCTTCTTCTTCTTCTTCTTCTCCTCTTCTCCTTTTCTTTCTTCTTCTCCTCCCCCTCCTCCTCTCTTCTTCTTCTTCTTCTTCCTCCTCCTTCTCCTCCTCCTTCTCCTCCTCCTTCTTCTTCTTCTTCTCCTCCTCCTTCTCCTCTTCTTCTTCTTCTTCTTCTTCTTCTTCTTCTTCTTCTTCTTCTTCTTCTTCTTCTTCTCCTCCTCCTCCTCCTCCTTCTCCTCCTTCTCCTCCTCCTCTCCTCCTCTTCTTCTTCTTCTTCTTCTTCTTCTTCTTCTTCTTCTTCTTCTTCTTCTTCTTCTTCTTCTTCTCCTCCTTCTCCTTCTCCTCCTCTTCTTCTTCTTCTTTTCTTCTTCTTCTTCTTCTTCTTCTTCTTCTTCTTCTTCTTCTTCTTCTTCTTCTTCTTCTTCTTCTTCTCCTTCTTCCTCCTCCTCCTCTCCTTCCTCTTCTTCTTCTTCTTCTTCTTCTTCTTCTTCTTCTTCTTCTTCTTCTTCTTCTTCTTCTTCTTCTTCTTCTTCTTCTTCTTCTTCTTCTTCTTCTTCTTCTTCTTCTTCTTCTTCTTCTTCTTCTTCTTCTTCTTCTTTCTTCTTCTTCCTCTTCTCCTTCTCCTCCTCTCCTCTTCTTCTCCTCTTCCTCCTCCTCCTCTATCTTCTTCTTCTTTTCCTCCTCCTCGTTCTTCTTTTCCTACTTCTCCTCCTGCTCTCCCCCCTCCTTTCTCCTCCTCCTCCTCCTCCTCCTCCTCTTCTCCTCCTCCTCCCCCTCCTCCTCCCCCCCTCCCCCCTTCTTCGTCTTCTTCTTTTTTTATTTACCGCCTGAACTGGATGCTAACTAAGGTGATGCTGTTTTAATTGACGGTGTTATGTGTGTGCGTTAAATTTCAGATTTTCATGTATGTTTGTATGTGTTTCAGGTTGTTATGCATGTTTTATGTTAATTTAATGCATGTTTTGTGTTTCAGATTTTCATGTATGTTTGTGTTTCAGATTTTCGTGTATGTTTGTATGTGTTTCAGGTTGTTATGCATGTTTCATGCTAATATAATGCATGTTTTGTGTTTCAGATTTTCATGTATGTTTGTGTGTTTCAGATTTTCGTGTGTGTGTGTTTATGTGTGTGTGTGTGTGTGTGTGTGTGTGTGTGTGTGTGTGTGTGTGTGTACATGTGTGTGTATGTACGTTTCAGACTTTTTATGTATGTTTGTGTTTCAGATTGTGTGTATGTTTATGTTTCAGATTTTCATGTATGTTTGTGTGTTTCAGATTGTCCTGTATGTTTGTGTGTGTTTCAGATTTTCGGGGATTATTACCACTTTCAGCACAGGAAGGTGGCCAAGAGGTCCGTCTACCCCAGCTCCTACTACCACCGTAACCTGGCCAAGGATAGTAAGGTGAGAGGGTAAAGTTCAATCCATCGATCAGTCGATCAGTCAATCAGCCTGTCAATCAATCATCAATCAACCTCTCTCCTCCTTCCTGTCTGACTAGGGCTCCCAATCGTCCCGGAAAACGAGGGGTCCCTGGGACTCCTTCACTTGGTTTAAACGGGTTTTTTTTTATTCAACAATGTCAAATTATAAACAATAACGAGGTAACTGGGTAACAACAAGCATATAGCTTATGACGTACCCGTACACAATACATTACATATAATTCAAATGACGGAAGGTGTGTTCTCACCAATTAGAAAATATTATTTCAATATTCCTTCACTTACAGTATAGAGGGTCCTAGAGGCGGGATAGAGGGTCCCAGTGGCATTGCGAATGCTAAAAATAATTTTTCTTGTGCATCCCTGGGACCCCATGCATATTCTTTAAGAGGCTCCTTTAGAATTTTAGTGCTTCATAGACCCCCAAATGGGGGTCCCTGGGAGCTTTCTCTCATCTACTATCATTCTGACTTATTGGCCCCATTACCCTGCCTTTTTATTAAAAAAAATCTTCCAAATAATTTTTCTCCTTTGAGCTCCTCGGAATGTGTCGGCTGTGCTCTGCGGGGAGACCAGTGAAAACTGAAAACCGGACACATACGTACCTTACCCATTATGGCCATATGGCCTGGAAACGCGGAAGAAGAAGAAGTTTTAATTATGGCGTGGTATTTGTGTTGGTTAATAACTCACATTACATGACGAGAAAGAGAAAGAAAGAGGCGAATATGTCACGTAAGATTTATGATAAAACGCAAAAATAAATTATGTTAAAATATGGCGGAAAAAGCGAATTTAGTATTCAAGATAAACACGCAAATACACTACGTGACACCAAAAGAAGGCAGATATCTGTTCGGAAAAGCGAGTTGTTGTTGTTGTTGTTGTTGGCTTACCCTGGCTAAAAGACTCCGGGGGTCATTCATTCCAACAGCGGAAGCCCTTGAACACTGTGGTGCCAAAGCGAGTAAACTATGTTGCATTATAAAAATGCAAAATATCTCTTGATGCAGGTGTTTTGTTGGTGTATCTGTTGTGAATAAATAACGTCACCTTACACTTGTGTGGCTGGGTGTTTTTTTTTCGTTTGCATGTCTAGATCTCTTGAGAGCAAAACGCTAAACAAGCTATTTTTCCTTACGTCTGGCTATTGTCAACAGGAGTGGGGGTGGTGGTGGGGGGCAGGAGATGATGATGTGGTGCAGAACAGAGGTGTAAAACTGGATACAAGACACTCTGAAGAGAGAGAGAGAGAGAGAGAGAAGAGAGAGAGAGAGAGAGAGAGAGAGAGAGAGAGAGAGAGAGAGAGAGAGAGATGATATGAAGAACAGACATTGATAAGTGTCCAAAAGACACACCCAGGAGACCTCATCAAGAGAGAGATACAGGCAGAAAGAGAGGGATAGAGTGAGAGAGAGAGAGAGAGAGAGAGAGAGAGAGAGAGAGAGAGAGAGAGAGAGAGAGGGAGAGAGGGAGATGATATGAAGAACAGACATTGATAAGTGTCCAAAAGACACACCCAGGAGACGTCATCAAGAGAGAGATACAGGCAGAAAGAGAGGGATAGAGTGAGAGAGAGAGAGAGAGAGAGAGAGAGAGAGAGAGAGAGAGAGAGAGAGAGAGAGAGAGAGAGAGGGAGATGATATGAAGAACAGACATTGATAAGTGTCCAAAAGACACACCCAGGAGACCTCATCAAGAGAGAGATACAGGCAGAAAGAGAGGGATAGAGTGAGAGAGAGAGAGAGAGAGAGAGAGAGAGAGAGGGAGATGATATGAAGAACAGACATTGATAAGTGTCCAAAAGACACACCCAGGAGACCTCATCAAGAGAGAGATACAGGCAGAAAGAGAGGGATAGAGTGAGAGAGAGAGAGAGAGAGAGAGAGAGAGAGAGAGAGAGAGAGAGAGAGAGAGAGAGAGAGGGGGGGGGGGGTATAATGAAGAACAGACATTGATAAGTGTCCAAAAGACACACAGAGAAGACCTGATCAAGAGAGAGAGAGGCAGAAAGAGAGGGACAGAGTGAGAGAGAGAGAGAGAGAGAGAGAGAGGGAGAGAGGGAGATGATATGAAGAACAGACATTGATAAGTGTCCAAAAGACACACCCAGGAGACCTCATCAAGAGAGAGAGACAGGCAGAAAGAGAGGGATAGAGTGAGAGAGAGAGAGAGAGAGAGAGAGAGAGAGAGAGAGGGGGGGGGTAATGAATAACAGACATTGATAATTGTCCAAAAGACACACCCAGAAGACCTCATCAAGAGAGAGAGAGAGAGGCAGAAAGAGAGGGAGAGAGAGAGAGAGAGAGAGAGAGAGAGAGAGAGAGAGAGAGAGGGGGGTATATGAAGAATAGACATTGATATATTGTCAAAAAGACACACCCACGAGAACTGATCAGGAGAGAGAGAGAGAGAGAGAGAGAGAGAGAGAGAGAGAGAGAGAGAGAGAGGGAGAGAGAGAGAGAACAAGAACAATGGTTTAATTTCTCTAGGCCACTAGCCCTTGAGAGAGAGAGAGAGAGAGAGAGAGAGAGAGAGGAGGAGAGAGAGAGAGAGAGAGAGAGAGAGAGAGGGGGGGGGGGTATATGAAGAATAGACATTGATATATTGTCAAAAGACACTCCCAGGAGAACTGATCAGAGAGAGAGAGAGAGAGAGAGAGAGAGAGAGAGAGGCAGAAAGAGAGAGGAGAGAGAGAGCGAGGGGAGGGGGGGGGGGGTATATGGAGAATAGACATTGATACTTGTCTAAAAGACACACCCAGGAGAACTGATCATGAGAGAGAGAGAGAGAGAGAGAGAGAGAGAGAGAGAGAGAGAGGGGGGGGGGGGGGGTATATGGAGAATAGACATTGATACGTGTCTAACAGACACACTCGGGAGAACTGATTAAGAGGGATACAGATAGACGGAGATAGACAGACTAGCATTTTGATTAAGCACAGACGTTGAAAAGCCGCCCAAAGACACACTCAGGAGACCTCTGATATAGAAGCAAGTACAGGAGACTAGAGGGAGATAGATAGGCCTTCGTGTCAGCTCGTAAAGACAAGAGGGGGGGGGGGGGGGGGGGGGGGGGGGGGCTTAGTCTGCTACTACAGATAACACCACGTCTTCTTCTTCGTCAGGACCACAATAGGGCGGAATGGCTAGCACCATCTTCATTTAGCCCTTGTGTAGACGTTGGGGAGAGAGAGGGGGGGGGGAGGGGGGGGGGGGGGGGGGAGGGGGGGGGGAGAGAGAGATTGAAAGAGAGAGAGAGAGAGAGAGAGAGAGAGAGAGAGAGAGAGAGAGAGAGAATGACAATTGTTTATTCATTAAGGCCTTTGCCCCTCATGAAGGGGGTACAGGATAACACACTATAACAGAGTACTGACTGTAGCAATATTTACAAAATGAACATTTCTTTCGACATCATGACTGATCGTACGTGTAAAACTTTATATCAATAAATTGATAGGTTTCGCACAATTCTCTCATTCGTAGAAGCAAAAAGCAGGCTGAAACGAAACTGGTTTAGATCATACAAGAGAGACGCAGACGCAGACTTTTTTTTTAATTCTTAAAGGCCATAGCCCCTTAGAAGGGGGTACATATATATAACAAACAACATATCCTATTACAAAATTAGGTCAATTTGCAATCATGGAGTGAGAGAGAGACAGGCAGAGAGAGAGAGAGACAGAGAGAGAAACAGAGACTTCGGAACTTCCAGAAGGTAGAGGAACTATTTTTACGGAGATAAAAAAACCCGGTATCCCCTTTGGAAGAGTCTTGGAGGGGGCGGGGTCATCCAGCTCCCCGTATGGAGGCATGAGGCAACCACCCACTACCCCAGAATGCATGTCAAAACGCAGGAACGGAAGAAACGGGATATTGGCGCCAAAAGGGCGACAATGATGACCGCAAACATGGAGTCAAAACGGACTATCTTTATATAGTACATAGTCCATTGACGTATTATTGAACTTATTGCGAAAACTAAGAACTTGTATTAAACAAGCGCAAAATCGCAATAGTTTGTGGCGCGCGGTCTATTTTTACCACTCCAATCAGGAGTCATCTCCCCTGGCTTTTCAATAATTTTAATCTGTAAACCAGAATGTTATCTCTGCACCCTTTCGTAACTTTTGATATCTTTTGGAAAACATTTAAAACTATGTATCCTACTTATACTCATCAAAAGAAGCACCGCATACTCGTCGTGTCTGTTGTAGTGTCTGTATTACGTATGTTTATTATTTTGTACGCTTTTAAAATACATCATTTTAAAGAGCGGCCTCAATTAATTTTGAAGTGTAGCCTCGATTTGAAGTGCGACAATTTTGGAACGACAGACCGACCGACCGACCGACCGACCGACCGACAAAGTGAGTTATAGGTTTGTGGCTTGAGCCACAAACAAAAAGACTGCAAATAATATAAAAAGAGGGTTGTGCCTTTTATATTTCTGCAGTCTTTTTTTTCTTTTTTTATACAAGTTATTAATTTTCATACGTTCAATAGTACGTCACTGGACTATCTAAAGATAGTCCGTTTTGACTCCAAGCCATCGCATTCTGGGGAGAGAAAAAAAGTAGTACAGTAATAATAATATCATCTGCTAATATTGAACTTTCGGGATGACAAAAAAAAAGAAGACAACCAAAACAGAATTTTTAAAAAAGATGACACGCAAACACAGAAACTCAAAAAGAGAAGAAACGTGATATGGGTAATAAATTAAAAAAAAGAAGAGCGACGATATTCTATCAAGGAAACGATAGAATGATATTGATATGTCTACCAATGTTGGGTTTTCTGGGAAAAGGAATTGACAGGTCTATAGACAGGCAGCTAGGTAGACAAGCATATGACACAGAAACGCACACAAAAACAACCACCACCACAACAGAAGACACATGATATGGGTTCAAACAGAGCCGACAATATTCTACTGACATTCATTCATAGAGCAAAGATCTAAATGGTATACTTCCAGGAAAGAGATAAGCACGATATACTATTTACTAGGTGTCGTCGAGCGGCAGACATTGCCCTCAGGCCCCGTTTGCCCTTGCGCACGCGCGCAGCACTTGATTATATTCACCACCGAATACCCATGTTATAAAGGGGTGTGATCTACTGTTTATGGCGATGACCTACCTAGGGTGTTCCCACGAAAATGTTGTGATTCTGCCGATTAAAAAGTCCTAGAATTACTGCACCAATGAGCTTGAGCATTAAGGCCGTGTGCACACATACGCGGATACTCCATGCGGAAACCCGTGCGCAATCCATAAATAAGTGAAACAAAGAAGGGAAAAGATTTGCGCGCGGGTCCGAATTTCCCCTATATGCGTAAACTTGTATCCTTCTTTCTTCCACTTATTTAGGGTTTTCCCTTCGGAACTTACGTGTCTAATGTGAACCAGGGACGGTATTCATGTCGAGATAGCATGAGACTTAGCATGATGCTAACTTAGAAGCTCTTCCAAAAGTCCTATTAAATCCTATAGGACATTGGAAGAGCTTCTAAGTTAGCATCATGCTAAGTCTCATGCTATCTCGACATAGGACTTTTGGAAGAGCTTCTAAGTTAGCATCATGCTAAGTCTCATGAAATACCGTCCCTGGTTAAAAATGAAAGTCTTTTGGTCACACATTTTGCTATACCAGCTTTTATGTCTTCATTACTTTGGGGAAAAGCTTGACAGACACCCCCCCCAAAAAAAACAACAACCCAACAACAACAACATATTCGTTCCTCTTCATGGGCCGAGGACAATAATATCTAGATGCTAACAATTGAACTTTGTTTGAAACGACTAGACAGAGGGAGTGGACCAGCACGGTTCTAAAGTCCAGGCTGTAATGTCAAGTGAGGGGCACGGGAAAAGTGATGGCGTTCAAGAGCTCTGCAAGCAGTGTTGAAGAGAGTGGTGTGGAGAGAGAGGAAAGACTAAAGGGCGAGCATGATGAACGGGAACGCACGCACGAACTCACGCACAGACACGTGTAGGCACACACGCGCGCACAGACACATGCACGCGCGCACGCATACACATACACATGTACGCACATGCGCGCGCCCCCTTCAGATTCGCACATACATCTTCATACGCACGCACGTATGCACGAACGCACATACACACACACACACACACACACACACACACACACACACACACACACACACACACACACACACATTCCGTGTGTGGGTGTGCGCGTGTGTGGGTGTGCACGCGCGCGTGTGTGTTTTGTGGTGTGTTTTTTATGTCCATGTACATAACTCAGTGTGTGTGTGTGTCTGTGCGCCTGTCTCCCTTCCAAGAGGGACTTTAGAACAGCTGCAAAAGGCCAACCAATCCCCACGGCTTCAGCACTAACAGCCAGTGCTAAACGTCTCCCAGTTGTGAGACTCCTAGCCATTCTTTAAAAGACCAAACTGTAGCATTTTGCCTTGACTTACAGGCTATGTCAGACCAATTGACATAGGCTAGAACACCGAGGCTACATCCAAATGTTGTTAATGTGCTGTACGTAGTTATGCGGGGATTGTCTTTAGCCACGACAAGCTCCTAGCATAACATCGTCAGTCTCCCAAATCCCCCGAAGTCGGAGTGTGGCTGCTCGCTCACGTGGCGGGGTAATCAACACGGTCGCACTCGCCATGTTCTCATCATCCCTAGCTGATCAATGCATTTGTATGGTCATAGTGTTCGACTTCAAGTGCTTCGGCTGTTGGGATGATCCCTGCAACTTCAAGTGCTTCGGCTGTTAGGATGATCCCTTGAGTCTTTTAGCCAGGGTAAGACAACAACAACAACAACAACAAGGTGGTAGCATGATTTTCCTCTACTGAAAGAAAAGATCGATCGTACAGCTTTCGCTCTGAATGAAAATCTGTTTAACGTCCTCTGGTCTGATTAAGATTAAGATTAAAATTATAGCCCCGTCGACAACTAAGGCCATGCCATGTCAGGGCTGTCACCACGTTAAATCTTACCACGTATGGGACATTAGTAGATGTAAAGATGGTGGGAACGATCCTGGAGGCAATGCCCGGAGGCAGTGCAACACCGGGAAAGTCCCGATTTTTTAACAAAACAAATATGATTGTAATGCTCTTTCTTTACTAGTGGTTCTAATATCGGGATAACGTCAACCAATGAAAACAAGAAAAAAACCTTAGTAGACTAAACTGTCTAAAGGGGGCAGCAGACACACTGCATACGATTCGACCCCAATGCGATCCGATTGCGACGATGTCTGTGGAGTCGTGATTGACATGAAATACTTCCGTCTGAAAATAGTTCTACTATTTTTTCGCTCATTCTACTACTCAAGTACACCCCCAATACAGGAATCCAGTAAAATGTATGATAAAAGAAAATATACGAATACGTGTATTTTCATCAGATTCGTGTACGGGGGACTACAAAATATTAGTGAACAAAACCTGGTCGGATTTCATCAGATTCATTTCGACAGTAGAATTTCAAATGTATTTTTAAAATGCGTTCTGCTTTCAGGGCTCCCAGGTGACCCCCTTTTGGGGGTCTATGAAGTACTAGAATCCTAAGGGACCCTCTGAAAGAGTGTGCAGGGGGTCCCCCAGGCCGGATGCACTATAAAATTCTGTTTAGCGTTCACAGTGTCATTGGGACCCTCTGTCCCTCCTCTAGGACCCTCTATGCTGTTAGTGGAGGAGTCCCTGGGACCCCTTGTTTTGCGGGACGATTGGCTTTTAGTTTGACTGGACTGTTTGTTCATATTTGTCCAGTTTGTTAATTTACAGTATTGCAGTGTTAATAATAATAATAATAATGAAGAAAACTTATATAGCGCACATTCCAGGCTAGCTGCTCATGGCGCTTTACAAAAAATACATTTAATCAAATCACATCAATACCCATGCCCGCACGCACACAAGCACACACACTGACGAACATAGCATATCATTTACACGCGCACGCACGCACACACACAGTACATACATACATACTTACGTACGTTCGCACATACACACACACACACACACAGACACAAACACCCCCCCACCCCCACACACGTGCATAAGCACATGCCAGCGCCGCGCATGCACACACAAAATTTTTGTCTACTTTTGATCATCCACACACGCTTTCATTCTCACAATCCGATCATGGTGGACAGTAGTGTTCAGAGAATTGTCCAGGTTGGTTTTGAAAACTGTTGGAATTTGAGAGACAGAGGGAGTTTGTTATTGGGGCCTGAAAAGAAAAGGTCGTTGTTAGTTATTGTTTTATATTTACCAACCGTGATCGTAGAGAGCGGATTGGTAATGTTTTCACTCGTGTCTGAGGTGGTGTTTGTATGTTTGTATGTATCCTCTCTAGCGTTTGAACGGATGGACTTAGGGTGCTCAAATTTTGCATGCGGGTAGGTAGTAGGAAGATCTAGGCCAAGTTCGATAATGAAGGTTATGGGTCAAAGGTCAAGGTCACTGGAGCCGAATAACGCTGCCGCGCGGTTGGTGATTTAGCGTCTTAACGCTCTAGTCTTTGTTGTTGATCAATGTGTTTATTGTGGTTTTACTTCATGTGCACCTGGCTGCAATTTCTCTGTTATGAGATAATAAAGATGATTTTGATTTGGGTTCACGGGAATCGTGCCTCACAAATGTGACAATCGGATCGCATTGGGATCGAATCCTATGTAGTGTGGCGGCCCCTTCAGTATACTGCACTACATAGGGGGGGGGGGGGGGGGGTGTCCTATTAGATAATGGCCTTTATCATGACTGCAATTAATTATTGAACAAAGATAATTAGCTGAAAATGTTCATAAAATACAGCTTCATGTTTGGTAAGAAAGGCAAAAACGGAAAAATGGAATTAACAGAGAAATGTAGGGGGGGTGGGGGGTGGGGGTGGGAGGGCACATCTTGACCTTTACCCGATAATTATAATGCAGCGACATAATTCATTATAATCAAGGCGCAGTCGGCTACCAGAACACTTAGCAATGCAATTGTTTTAATAGTACGTACGTTGAACGATTGTGATGAAGATTTAGGTCAGTAGGTGGAGTCCGATTACCCGTGTGTGTGTGTGTTGTGTGTGTGTGTGTGTGTGTGTGTGTGTGTGTGTGTGTGTGCGTGTGCGTGCGTGTGCGCGTGTGTGTGAAGATTGTAGTGTCAGTGTGCGTGGAGTCCAATGAATTGTGTGTGTGTGTGTGTGTGCGTGTGTGCGTGCGTGTGTGTGCATGACTCACAAACATGCATGACTCACAGACATCGTCGTCACAATCGGGTCGCAATAGACGATTTTCGGAGGAAAAAAAAACTAGGGGAGAGCACTTCGTGAAAATGAGAATTGTTTACCTCCATTACTCGGTCAAAACCATACCAATGCAACAATGGCGTCGAAGCTTGAAACCGCAGGATGCGAGTGCTGCAGCGACTTGCGCGAACATGTTTTGAAAAATGAGGGGCTGTCCAGTGTCCACATACTGAGAGAACTTGCAAAATGTGACGTAAAAAATATCAATGACATCCATTTTAAAATGACGCACGGTGTTGTTCTAAGTGATGTAAGTAATCAAACGCACGAGCGAGAGCTGGGGGATCTACCTGAAGGTAGAGTAACTCCCCCTTGTTTGACCGATTGAATTAGGCGAGATCACTCCCACACACCATGAGAAATTACTCCCCTTAATTATTTCCGAACAATTCCTATTGCATCGTATCGTGTGTAGTGTGGCTGGCTCTTTAGTCTTGGCAAATCCAACGTCTTGCATTGTAGTTGTACGGGCCGGGCAGTCGATATTCTGGTTTACAGTGGAACCTCCCTTATAAGACCTCCCATTATAAGACTCCCTCCCACA
>CM065693.1:49895487-49897987 GCA_017654935.2 Phymorhynchus buccinoides
GTTCGTCCCATACGGGCTGTTTCGCAGCCGAGTGGATAGGACGTGAAACCTAACTTTCATTCATACGATGATGCAATCCGACTGTTGACATTTGCGAGGCGTGATTCTCGGGGGAATTCTGCGGTCTGAATGAATCTGATGAAACCCTGCTAGTTTTGTCCACTATATTTGTAGTCTCCCCCACCACCCGTACTACTACTACACTTTTGACTGTTTTTTACGTCATGCTTGTATCCTTTTTTTTTAACCCTTTCACCGCCAAAGTCGTATTTTAGCACCACAGACAGTGATGTAACACCTATGTCACTAAAAGGCATCAAATTGGGGTCTATTATCCAAAGACCCTATTGTCTTAATTTTGGGAGGTAAAGATAGACCTTATTTTATATATGTCACAGAAGAATCCACAATACTGCAGATGGATTTTGTTCTCTACCCAGGTACATTTCATGGAAAATTTTGGTTTGAAATATGGCTGGCGGTGAAAGGGTTAATATACGTGGTAAGATTTAACGTGGTGAAAGCCCTGACATGGCCTTAGTTGTCGACGGGGCTATGATTTTAATCTTAGTCTTAATCCGTACACGATTCTGATGAAATATGATGTACTTTAAGTCTTTTGTATCAAACATTCTATGTGATTCGTGTATTGGTGTCTACATGGTGCAGAGTGGCACAGTGGTATCGCGTTCGCTTCGTGTCAAGTAAACCCGAGTTCGAACCTGGGTACAGGGGATTTTTTCCTCTCATTCTGCACTAGGCCTTAACGGTCTGAACGTGGAGTCTTTCGGATGAGACGATAAACCGAGGTCCCGTGTGCCCATGCACTTAGCATACGTTAAACCCAGTGGCAACAAAAAAGTTGTCATTTGGTCAAAATCCCCCTCACTCACCAATGACAACAATCCCATGCAAAAAAAAAAACAAATTGGGTGGCGCGCCTCTGGCTGCGACGCGCTCTCCAAGTGGGAGCAACCCGAATTTCACAGAGACGCCTCTGTGACTATAAAGTACCTAATACCTAATGAGTGCTATAGTGAATGAAAACTGTAGAATTATAGCCGGTGATCGCGGTTTAATGGTAATTAATTATCAGTAAAATGCTGATTGCAAAACCAAAATACTGGGGAAAAATTGACCTGTCAGTCCCAGGGACTGATGATATATTTTTTGGCAAAGACTGATAAATTGTTTAAATAGAGGCTTTGATATTGTGGTTTTCCACCGGTTTTTGTTGTTGTTGTTGTTTCCCTGGGACTGGTTTTGACACCGGTTGTTGGGGGGCATTGTCGCTGATGGGACTGGTTTTGACACCGGTTGTTGGGGGGCATTGTCGCTGATGGGACTGGTTTTCGACATTCCTAGCGCGATCACTGATTGATTATTTTCTTCTTCTTCTTCTTTTTCTTCCTCGATCGCTCAGACAGTTTCCTGTCAATTAGGAGCGCAGATGCGTCATGCTGCCGTTATGCGCCTAACTAAAGATAATAGGCCCAGCACGTCCGACTTCGGCTGGAGGAGGAAATCTTTTTGAAAGTTTCTTGGAAAAAAGGCAGGAGAAATGGACCTGTAAGGCAGAAAGATAGCAGATGACAGTAAGCAAAGGGAAAAGGCAGAGTCAAAGAGAGTGATAGATTAGAGGAAGTTACAAGCACAGAACTTCCAGTCGTAGTAAATCTGTTTAACGTCCTCCGGTCTGAAACAGACACATATGGGACATTAGTAGATATAAAGATCGTGGGAACGATACTGGAGGCAATGCCCGGAGGCAATGCAACACCAGTAAAGTCCCGATTGTTTTTTTTTACCAATACAGATATATATTTGAACAGAGAACTTCCAGAAGGTGGGGGAACTATTTATACAAAAGGCCCCCCCGGTATCTCCACGGGGAGGCCGATTATTTTTAGGCGGAAGTATTTCACGTGAATAATGGCTCGCAGACATCGTTGCAATCGGATCGCATCGTATGGAGTGTGTCTGTCCCTTAAGGTTTTCAGGGATGGGGGGGGGGGGGGGGGGGGGGGGGGGGGGGGTGGGGGATGGGGGGGGGGGTGGTGGGTGGGGGGGGGGTGGGGGGGGGGGGGTGGTGGGGGGGGGGGGGGGGGGGGGGAGGAAAAAGGGGGGAAAGGGGGGGGAAGGAAAAGGGGGGGGGGAAGAGGGGGGGGGGGGTATCCTCACGTACACGTTGTGAATTGAAGGTGTACTGTTTATCTAACCTCCTACAACTACAAGTCCTGAAGTCAGTCATGTTGTCGAGCGCCTGCTTGTGATGAGCAAAGAGTGTTTATCCGTGCGCTTGTAGTGAGTGTGTGTGCGCGCGCGCGCTGTGAGTGAGTGTGTGTGTGTGTGTGTGTGTGTGTTGGGGGGTAAGGAAAAAAAATCAGCTGATCAGTGGAATAGCACAGGTCAAGAAGATCTCTCTCTCTCTCTCTCTGATACACATAGAGTTCTACCCGCTCTCTCTCTCTCTCTCTCTCTCTCTCTCTCTCTCTCTCTC
>CM065693.1:49902987-49910487 GCA_017654935.2 Phymorhynchus buccinoides
ACCCTGAAACCGCCAAAATACACAAAAAATTAAACTGAAAAACAGCTGAGAAATCTGACCGGAAGGACTCTAAATGCATTTTTGAACGGCTTGTTCTGTAGGTCCCCACAGCTTCTGTTGGAGCTCCACCACTTCCGGTCAGGTTTGACATCTGATGTCATGGTTAATACATGTAGTGGGCCACTCTTGGAGGATGTGCTCTGGGGTTTGGATTCCCGTGCCACGAGGACACTCTCAAATCACTGGTGTGTGATTGAAGATCCCGTGAAGGTGTGGTCACACGAGATAGGTATTTGGTATTAGGTACTTTAATATTATAGTCACAGAGGCGTCTCTGTGAAATTCGGGTTGCTCCCACCTGGAGAGCGCGTCGCAGCCAGAGGCGCGCAACCCAATATATGTTGTGTTTTTTTGCATGCGATTTTTGTGTGACTGATGAAGGAAAGTGTGTGTGTGTGGTGGGGGGGGGGGGGGGGGGGGGTACATTTTGACCAAATGACAACTTTTTCGTTGCCACTGGGTTTAACGTGTGCTAAGTGCATGGGAACACGAGACCTCGGTTTACCGGCATCTGATCCGAAAGACTCCACGTTCAGATCAGACCGTAAGGCCTAGTGCAGAATGAGAGGGGGAAAAATCCCCTGTACCCAAGTTCGAACTCGAGGTTTATTTAATACGAGGCGAACGCGTTACCCCTGTGCCACTCTACGTTGTGGTGATAGACCGGTCGGTCACGCGATCTTGACCACTTGCCAAGTCTGCTTGCCGGTCTCTGTACACGTGAACATTTTTCGCTCCCCCCCCCCATAGCAACACAGTTATATAATTATAAATATGTTACGCCCAATCCATGAAATTGCCCATTTCATGAAATGAGCAAAATGGTTTGCCCAGTTCGTGAAATAGCCAATTTATAACTTGCAATTGAGAAAAGCAATATGAATGAAAAATAGTTTTTGTTCATCAGCACACATAGATCAATAACTGGTTCAAACGAATGAGAAATCTCATCTGTAGATGAGTTAAAATGATTTTATTAGTCCGTCACCAAGACGGACTATTGCGATGGGCTGGTTTGTATTTAGTCCGTCACCAAGACGGACTATTGCGATGGGCTGGTTTGTATTTTTGTTTGTTTGTTT
This sequence comes from Phymorhynchus buccinoides, assembly GCA_017654935.2. Lineage (NCBI taxonomy): Eukaryota > Metazoa > Mollusca > Gastropoda > Neogastropoda > Raphitomidae > Phymorhynchus > Phymorhynchus buccinoides. The sequence goes on from CM065693.1 coordinate 49,904,130, forward strand.
GTTTGTTAGTCCGTCACCAAGACGGACTATTGCGATGGGCTGGTTTGTATTTTTGTTTGTTTGTTTGTTTGTTTTTTTGTTTTTATTTTGTGTTTTTTTCTGTCTGTCCCAAGGATATCTCCCGAACCGCTTGACCGAATCGCGTCACATTTTGTGTGAAGGTGTGCCTCTTTAATAGGAAGAGATCGGCGCAAACCATTTTGCCGTCGTGACCTTGACCTTGACGTACGACTTTGAAAACCGAAAATCTATTTTTAGCCATATCTCGGGCACCGATCAACATAGGATGTTGAAACTTGGTATGAAGGTGGTTTGGCTTATGCCCGTTCTGATGATGGCATACCGATCAAGGTCAAGGTCAAGGTCAAAAAGATCGCTGGAGCCTGAAAATCGGAGGGTCATTTTTTTCTCCTTCTGTCTGTCCCAAGGATATCTTTCGAACGGGTTGACAGAATCACGTCAAATTGTGTGTGCTGGTGTGTCACCATGAGAGGAAGGCATCCGCGCAAACCATATTGCCGTCGTGACCTTGACCTTGGCGTACGACCTTGAAAACCGAAAATCTTTCAGGGGCCATAACTCCCACACCGTTAGTGTTAGAGTCTTCAAATTTGGCATGAAGGTACTTTGGCTTATGCCCGTTCTGATGGTGGCATACCGGTCAAGGTCACGGTCCGGGCGATCCGTAGGCCTTGAAAGTGGTAGGGGTCTACACATTGGGTTTTAAGCCATATTTTCCACATTGGTACTTGACAGAAGCGCTTCAGATTGTGTGTGGTACTGTATACCCTAGAGAAGAAAACATCCGAGCATAAATTATCACCATGCTGACCTTGACCTTGAAGTGTGACCTTGAAAACCGAAATTTCCTTCTTTGCACTATATGTTTCTTCTTCAAGCTGTATCTCGTGAACTAGAAGACAGAATCCCTTCCAATTTTGTGTCAGGATGTGACACTCTACGGGGTGTCGCAAGTGCGTGGCATTACTGGTGACGGACATGTCTGCCGCTCGGCGACGCCCTTGTTCATACTTAATTTGATAAAGCGTTTGATTCAACATGTGGCGCAGGCATACCCCAGCTTAGCATCTGATCGAGTTGGGGGACAGGATAGAGGGTGCAAATACAAGGTAGAAAAGTGTGATATGATTGAATCAATCTAAATCAATACCTGTGTGACTAGGGATTCAAAAATGTGATCTACATTGTCCATTTCATAAATTGGGCAAAGCATTTTGCCCATTTCATGAAATAGGCAATTTTCACGGATTGGGCGTAACATATTATATGCAAGTGATTTTGTGACTGTCTATCAGTCACTGTGTTGCCATGGGGAAAGAGTGAAAAATGCTCGCGTGTTTTGTATAGAGACCTTCAGGGTCACTGGGGGAACAGAGCTTGCCAGTGCAGTGTGTGTGTGTGTGTGTGTGTGTGTGTGTGTATGCATGCATGCGCGCACGTGTGCGTGTGTATTTCTCTTCACTGATGAGCCAGACAAGAAGAAAGTGGTTCGATGGAGGAGGAGCCTCTTCAGGCTCTTTACAAGTGGGCCCGCTTTCTTCTACTTCTATCGATTTTCCTTCACAATTCCTATACCACCACCCCTCCACAACAAACACACACACACGCGCGCGCGCGCGCGCACACACACACGCACGCACGCACACACACGCGCACGTACTCACATACGCACACACATACATGCATGCATGCATGCACGTACACTCACACACAAACAACACTCACATTCGCACGCACACGCACGCACACACACGCACGCACACGCACGCACACGCACACACGCACACACACGCACACACACACACACACACACACACACACACACACACACACACACACACACGCATATACACACACATGCTCACGCACGCACGCACACGCACGCACACACACACGTACGCACACACACACACACACACGCACACACACACACACAAATACAAGCATGCATGCACGTACACTCACACACAAACACCACACTCAAATTCGCACGCACGCACACACACACAAACACACATACACACGCACACGCGCGCGCGACGTTCTGTATCAGCTCCTGGCCCCCTTTTCTTTTCTGTGATCACTGTTGCTTGTTCCTCTTGAGGCTTAGGGAAAAGGGGAAAGGGCAAGTCTCCTCTAAAAATGGATACGTTGCATACATTATTCAACGCAAAAACAAATGCCAGAGAGAGAGAGAGAGAGAGAGTGGGGGGAGATGGAGACACGGAGACACGGAGAGAGAGAGAGAGAGAGAGAGAGAGAGAGAGAGAGAGAGAGAGAGAGAGTTCTTTTTTTAAGCTTTGTGCATGCGTGTTTTTCTGTGAGTGAATAATTATGTTATGTGTATGCGAGAGAGAAAGAGAGAGAGGGACGTAGACAGAGAGAGGTCGAGAGAGAGAGAGGTCGAGAGAGAGAGAGAGAGAGAGAGAGAGAGAGAGAGAGAGAGAGAGTTCTTTTTTTAAAGCTTTGTGCATGCGTGTTTTTCTGTGAGTGAATAATTATGTTATGTGTATGCGAGAGAGAAAGAGAGAGAGGGACGTAGACAGAGAGAGGTCGAGAGAGAGAGAGAGAGAGAGAGAGAGAGAGAGAGAGAGAGAGAGAGAGAGAGAGAGAGAGAGAGAGAGAAGAGAGAGAGAGAGAGAGAGAGTGAGTACCCGTGTGAGAGTGTTATGCGTCGTGTGTGTGTGTGTGTGTGTGTGTGTGTGTGTGTGCTTTGGCATGCATTATTACGTGTCGGTCAATGTTTGATTTGTCGGTTGCGTGTGTTTGGACTGAAAGCCAGCTAAGTAACCTGTTTCCCTGCCTTCGTTGGTACAGATTGCATCATTGCCTGCTGCACGCTACTGGGGGTGTACTCTTCACAGAGAGAGAGAGAGAGAGAGAGAGAGAGAGAGAGAGAGAGAGAGAGAGAGAGAGTAGGGAACGGAGGAAGAGAGGGGTTAACATGGCTCCTAGGGACCCCCATTTGGGGGTCTATGAAGTACTAAAATTCTTTAAAAGAATGTGCAGGGGGTCCCAGGGATGCACTAGAAACAAATCTTGTTAGCATTCACAATGCCACTGGTACCCTCTATCCCGCCTCTAGGAACCTCTATGCTGTAAGTGAAGGCGTCCCTGGGACCCCATGTTTCGCAGGACGATTGGGAGCCCTGGGTTAAGGAAATGGGAAGTGTAGGAAAGAGGGGATGGAGAGAGAGAGAGTGGGGGGGGGGGGGTGTTAGTGGAACGGAGGAAGAGAGAGAGAAGGGGTGGGTAGCCTAGAAGGAGAGAACGAACGAATGAAATGACACCAATAGATCGATTTTGTTGTTGTTATTTTCAGTATGTTGGTTTTGCCATCAGTATTTTACTGATAATCACCAGTGTTAATGCGATCACCTATCTGTGTGTGTGTGCGTGCGTGCGTGCGTGTGTGTGTGTGTGTTTGTGTGTGCGTGTGCGTAAGGTGATTTCTTCTTTTCTTCTCTCTCCCCCCCCCCCCCCCCATCTCTCTCTTTCTCTCTCTCACGTTCCCTCCCCCCTCTCTCTCCCTCCTCGCTAGTCTCTCTCTCTCTCTCTCTCTCTCTCTCTCTCTCTCTCTCTCTCTCTCTCTCTCTCTCTCTCTCTCTCTCTCTCTCTCTCTCATCAGCCCTAGATAAATTACATAAATAACCCAACTGATAAAAGCTAAGCGGGGTTCTCAAAATAGTCGTCGTTCGTTACATACGTTAAGTTCTGCCAAATCGACCAGCAAGACCTCGCTATGTTCATTTTTTGCTGCTGGAAAACCACGCTCTTCTTGCGTATCTAACCCCCTAAAGCAAAATGTGTAAGTATGCCAGTCAGTCGTTTCCGACCATGACTGCCAGTTAGCAGAGGGGGCAGATGCTATTCCGGCTAGGTTCCGGGCTGGGTTTAGAATTCATTTTGTAATGGAGAAGCCTTGCCCAGGGTACATCCCCCATTCTCTGGTCCAAAGGGATTTGAGGAGGAGAGCTGGCCTTGGGGAAGGTCATCAAAAGTCAACCAATCCCATGGGCTGCAGCACTAGAGTCACTGCAAATGTCCCCCCTAGTTAGAGAGTCATAGTCTTCCACGAAAGACTAAGCTGTACCACGATATTCCAATACTGTAAAAAAAACAAGCGCGAAATCGCAATAGTTTGTGGCACGCGGTCTATTTTTACCACTCCAATCATGAGTTACCTCCCCTGGATTTTTAATAATTTTAATCTGTAAACGAGAATGTTATCTCTGCACCATTTCGTAACTTTTTATATCTTTTGGAAAACATTTAAAACTATGTATCCTACTTATACTCATCAAAAGAAGCACCGCATACTCGTCGTGTCTGTTGTAGTGTCTGTATTACATATGTTTATTATTTTGTACGCTTTTAAAATACATCATTTTAAAGAGCGGCCAGAAGTGTAGCCTCGATTTGAAGTGCGACAATTTTGTCAAAATGTGCGACAATTTTGGAACGACAGACCGACAGACCGACCGACCGACAAAGTGAGTTATAGGTTTGTGGCTTGAGCCACAAACAAAAAGTCATATATAGTAAGTACAGCTCTCGTTTACTACTGGCCCTTTCTACTAATGTCAACCAGCGATAAAACCAATTTCAATGGCATACAATAGACTAAAATACTCAAAGCAAAGCGTCGAGTCTGGTTAGGAAGTGAGTTCACGTTTTTGAATGTGAATAAGATTAGAGAGACACGCGAAACAAAATCGATTATCAAAACTGGGTTTTTTTGTGGTTTTTTTTTACATCCTGCAATGTGTTAGATGCGGAGAGTCATCATAGCGATCAAGCTGAACTGATACAGATATAATTTAGAACTGAGCTGACAAAACAATGCAGGTTTTAACCCTTTCGCCGCCAGCCATTGTTCAGCCAAAATACCATTAACCTTAACTTTAACTGGGTAGAACAAAATAAAATATCTGCAATATTGGAAATTTGTCTGTGACATAATATACAACATTAGGCCTATCCTTACCTCCCAAAATTAGGAAAATAGGGTCTTTGGATAACAGCCCCTGATTTGGTGCCTTTTAGTGACATGGTGCTGAAATGCGACATTGGCAGTGAAAGGGTTAAAAATATAGTTTTGGCGCAAATAAAAACAAGCTCGTTTGGGTGGGGGTTTTTTGGGGGAGGGTGTTCTTTTTTGTGTGTGTGTGCTGATAAGTTGTAATGTTTGAATCAAATGGAAGAATTTACGTGCAATCCTCACAAACCTTGGTACAAACTGATGCAAAAATCTACACAAAGGAAGGAGAAATCTGTGGTTTCAGCCAGCATCAGTGTTAATAGCATTAACAAAAAAAAGTAGTCTGAAAATGCTGGTAGGGTCGAGTCGGACGGCGGGAGATTAAAGGATAGCAGGCTACACGTAAACCGATAAAGTCGCTCGGTAAAACCCCACAAACAGGGTTTTTATAACCTGCTCGTCTTGAACTGAAGAGATAAAGAGATCATGCCAACATAGCCTATGCTCCTGAAGAAGAAGAGAGGGAGGAGGAGGAGGAAGAGGAAGAAAAAAAATGATAATAAGAAGATGAAGAAGAAGAAGAAGAAGAAGAAGAGGAGGAAAAGGAGGAAGAAAAAAAATGATAATAATAAGATGAAGAAGACGAAGAAGAAGAAGAAAAAGAAGAGGAGGAGGAGGAAGAGGAAAAAGAGGAAGAAGAAAAATGACAAGAAGCAGATGAAGAAGAGGATGAGGAGGAAGAAGAAGAATAAGAGGAAGAAGAGGAAGAAGAAGAAGAAGGGTAAGAGAGGAGGAGGAGGAGAAGAAGGAGGAGGAGGAAGGAAAAAGAAGAAGAGGAGAGGAGGGAGAAGAAGAAGAGGAGGAGGAGGAAAAAAAAGAAGAGGAGGAGGAGGGAGAAGCAGAGGAGAAGAAGGGGTAAGAAGAGGAGGAGGAGGAGGAAAAAGAAGAAGAGGAGGAGGAGGGAGAAGAAGAAGAGGAGGAGGAGGAAGAGGAGGAGGAAGAAGAAGAGGAGGAGGAGGAGAAAGAAGAAGAGGAGGAAGAAGAGGAGGAGGAAACGAAGGAAGGGGAGGAGGAGGAAGAAGAGGAGGAGGAAGAAGAAGAGGAGGAGGAAGAGACGAAGGAAGAAGAAGAAGAAGAAGAAGAGGAGAAGGAATAAGAAGAGGAGGAGGAGGAGACGAAGGAAGAAGAAGAATAAAGAGAAAGAAAAAGAAGAGGAAACGAACTAGCATAAGTTGGATTAGCTGGAATAAAGATTCTGGAATAAAGATTAACCGAGGCAAAAGAAAAAAACAAAACACACAAAAAAGAGTCGATATTAAAGGCAAAGAAATGGAAAGATAGACGAGCGAACAGGTA
>CM065693.1:49917987-49945487 GCA_017654935.2 Phymorhynchus buccinoides
ATGGCCTTACACCCCAAAAAGTCTAAATTCATGTTAATCACAACAAGACAAAAGAGGCAAAACTTTAAAAAAATCAATTAAGAACACCGACTATCTATGAAAAGCCTCTAGAAGAAGTTACTTCACACAAATTACTCGGCGTATACATTGACAACAACTTATCCTGGTCAAAACACATGGACATTCTGTCCAAGAAAATTTCAAAAAAAGTATTTCAGCTCAATAGAATTAAACACTTTTTAGATCAACATACTCGTAGACTTTTTTTTTCCATGCCTATATCCAACCTGATATTGATTATGCATCAACATGTTGGGATTCAGCTAGTAAAAACACACTCAAACATGTTGAAAGACTATATAAACGTTCTCTTAAACTCATACTCCTTAAATCGTCATCCCTAGAAACCAATGACTATAAAGAACTTAACATTCTACCATTTGATTTGAAATGCCTACTAAATAAAGGTACCCTTATGTACAAGATCATAAATAAGCTAGCACCAAAATATCTTATTACTAAATTTAAAGTCCATACAATTCGAAGCAAACCAAATTAACAATGCCCCGCCCCAGGACAGATCTATATAAATCATCCCTTACATTCTCTGGTGGTAAACTGTGGAACGACCTCCCTGATTATCTAAAAAATAGAACTAGCGTCTTTTCCTTTCGAAAATCTTATCACAAGCTCCTAATAGACAATCTTGTTTATTAGTAATGCTAATTAATGAGTTTTACTTCAAACGTTACTAATGCCATCAGCTATGTCTAGATTCTTATAAATCTCTCTCTCTCTCTCTCTCTCTCTCTCTCCCTCTCTCTCTCTCTCTCTCTCTCTCTCTCTCTCTCTCTCTCTCTCTCTCTGTCTCTCTCTCTCTCTCTGTCCTCTGTCCCCTCATATTCCCATGTTATCATATGTTTTTTTTTGTTTTTTTTTTGGGGGTTTTTCTTCCTTAAAATTGGGTTTATTCTGAAAAATTGTCATTGTCTCAAAATGGTTTCCCTTTTTTCGTACTCAATTTAAACTACCAATTCAAGTTCACCATTGTTAAGTATTATCCATGTTTGCTTTAAATCCCATTTTTGATTTCTTTTTCAATTATTTCATGTGCCAATTTTTGTTCCATTTTCTTGACTTGATTGTTTTATGTCAAATTTTCTTTGCTTGATGCATGGTATGAATGTGTGAGTGAGAGGGCAAGGTGTAAAGAAGCTATTGTAGCTTATCCTTTTTACCCTCAATAAAACATTCGTATTCGTATTCGTATTCGTATTCTCCTCTCTCGCTCTCTCTCTCTCTCTCTCTCTCTCTCTCTCTCTCTCTCTCTCTCTCTCTCTCTCTCTCTCTCTCTCTCTTTTGGGGGGGTTGATGAACTACACGAGAGAAACGTCAGTGCTACAAAAAAGGCCACAAAACGGTATTATACGGGGGGGAGAAAAACACACGGCCTGTAGTTATCCAAAGGGTTCATCCGTGCCTGAAAGGCCTGTTCAAACGGTAAAACCCTGTCTTGCATGAATATGGACGAAGCAACAAGTAAAAAACCGTTTTGTAAAACGTTTGTCGCACGAATTGATTGATATCCGTTCGGGTAGAAACGTACACATGCCATGTTTTCTCACACGTGCGTGCTCGGGTCGCGTACACACACCCCCCTACGAAAACATGTGCGCGCACGCAAACGAGCGCTCGCATGTGCACTCGCACAGCACACGCGCTCGCTCGCACTCGTCCGCGCGCGCGCACACACACATGCACGCACGCTCGCACGCACGCTTTCACACACTCTCACATACATACGCACGTACACGCATACACCGCACGCGCGCACGAACGAACGTATATGTACACAATCCTGCCAATCTTATGAGAGAGGCCCCACATGGCCGAAAGGCCAAAGAGGGCGTTAAACATTATTTCTTATGAGAGAGAGAGAGAGAGAGAGAGAGAGAGAGAGAGAGAGAGAGAGAGAGAGAGAGAGAGAGAGAGAGAGAGAGAGGGAGTCGAGAGAGAGATGGAAGTTGAGGGTGGTGGTGGGTGTAGAGGAAGCGTTTAACATTTTAAGCAAGGTCGCTCTGTTCTCACCCTCTCTGAATGATTGATATAAAAATGGATACAAATCCTACAGAGAGAGAGAGAGAGAGAGAGAGAGAGTGTGTGTGTGCGCGCGCGCGCGCGCTTGTGTTTTTGCGTGTGTGAATGAATGTGCGTATTTGACTTTTTGTGATGTGTGTGTGTGTGCGCGCACCCGTGCGTGTGGGTGTGTATATATGTGTGTGTGTGTGCGCGCGTGCGTGCGTGCGTATGCAAATGTAGGCATTGCATAAAGAATACTTTTATGTTCCTCTATTTCATACCATAGCTCATTATTTAAACATCATTTTAACTGGCTGGTATATAACCTTACGACAGGAGGCGTGACTCTCCGTTCACGCTTGATTCCAATCGGGATTAGTCCGGATTTGAAAAGAGACTAAATGTGACATTACTACTAGTAGTACTAGCAGAACTTGCTCCATCGATTCCTTACAAATCGACATTTTTGGGGTATTGTTAGTTTTGACAGCATGGTTCCTCGAAGATGGATTGGTTTGTCCTCCAAACCTGGAATGCTTTTTATTTTATTTTACTCTCTCTCTCTCTCTCTCATCTCTCTCTCTCTCTCTCTCTCTCTCTCTCTCTCTCTCTCTCTCTCTCTCTCTCTCTCTCTCTCCCTCTCTCTCTCTGTCCCCCCCCTCTCTCTCTCTCTCTCCCTCTTCTCTCTCTCTCTCTGTCCCCTCTCTCTCTCTCGCTCTCTCTCTCTCTCTCTCTCTCTCTCTCCTCTCTCTCTCTCTCTCTCTCTCTGTCGGTGTACGTGCGCGCGCGCACGTCTCTCTCTTTTACAGGTAAGGCCTATTTTGCTCTCAGTCGATAACACAAGTCTGTTGGGTTTTACTTGTGCAGATGCTGTTGATGAATGTGAAGACTCCGTTGTGTGTCTGTGTGTGTGTCTGTGTGTGTGTGCGTGCGTGCGTGCGTGCATGTGAAGAAAAGTTGAAAGCAGGCCATGAAATACTGAAAGTGGTGTGTGTGCTTGTGTGTGTGTGTGTGTGTGTGCGTGCGTGCGTGTGTGTTTGCGCGCGCGCATATGTGTGTGTGTGTCTGTCTGTGTCGGTAGTTGGTCTTTACTAGTAGTAGTAATCTAGATGCGACTGTAGCTTCAGGCGAATGAGGGACACCCCCCCATCTTTTCCACCCGTGTCGCTACTGACTCAGGCTGATTAGGCTGAGGGCGCATCCCTCTAAAGGGACAGACACACTGCATACGATGCGACCCGACCGTTACGTTTGTGAAGCATGATTCGCGTGAAATTCCACCGTCTACACAAATCTGATGAGACCCTACTAGGTTTGTTCATATATATTTTGTTGTCCCCCCGTACACGAATATTTTTGTTCTTTTTTTTTAACTGTATTTTTCTTCTTCTTCTTCTGCATTGACAGGCCATATGGCCATGATGGGTAAGGTACGTATGTGTCCGGTTTTCGGTGTTCACTGGTCTCCCTGCTGCGCACAGCCGACACATTCCGATTTCGGAGGAGCTCAAAGGAAAAAGAAAATTATATGGAAGATTTTTTTTTTTTAAAGGCAAGGGGAATGGGGCCAATAATAAGTCCGAAAGATAGATTCTAGAAAGCAAAGGGAAAAGGCAGAGTCAAAGAGAGTAGCAGAATAGAGGAAGTTACAAGCACATAACTTCCAGAAGGTGGGGGAACTATTGATTACGAAAGTCCCCCCGGTATCCCCACGGGGAAGACATATAAAAATACAGTATTTAAAAAACAAACCCACTATTTTTGTATTAAAAAACCCACTGTATTTTTGCATCAGTCTCCCCCATGGGGATACCGGGGGGGTCTTTCGTAAAAAATAGTTCCCCCACCTTCCGGAAGTTCTGTGCTTGTAACTTCCTCTATTCTGCTACTCTCTTTGACTCAGCCTTTTCCCTTTGCTTTCTAGAATCTATCTTTCTGACTTATTGGCCCCATTCCCCTGCCTTTAAAAAAAAAAAATCTTCCATATATTTTTTTGTTCTCCTTTGAGCTCCTCCGAAATCGGAATGTGTCGGCTGTGCGCAGCGGGGAGACCAGTGAACACCGAAAACCGGACACATACGTACCTTACCCATCATGGCCATATGGCCTGTCAATGCAGAAGAAGAAGAAGAAGAAGGAGTATCGGTTATTTTATGCAATTCGTGCATCAGGGTCTACATGAACGAAAACGGTAGTTTTTTTAGACGGAAGTGAGAGAGAAAGATAGACAGAGTGAGAGAGGGAGGCAGAGAGAAAGATAGACAGAGTGAGAGAGGGAGACAGAGAGAAAGATAGACAGAGTGAGAGAGGGAGGCCAGAGAGAAAGATAGACAGAGTGAGAGAGGGAGGCAGAGAGAAAGAATAGACAGAGTGAGAGAGGGAGGCAGAGAGAAAGATAGACAGAGTGAGAGAGAGGGAGGCAAGAGAGAAAGAGAGACAGAGTGAGAGAGGGAGGCAGAGAGAAAGATAGACAGAGTGAGAGAGGGAGGCAGAGAGAAAGATAGACAGAGTGAGAGAGGGAGGCAGAGAGAAAGAGAGAGAGAGAGTGAGAGAGGGAGACAGAGAGAAAGATAGACAGAGTGAGAGAGGGAGGCAGAGAGAAAGATAGACAGAGTGAGAGAGGGAGGCAGAGAGAGAAAGATAGACAGAGTGAGAGAGGGAGGCAGAGAGAAAGATAGACAGAGTGAGAGAGGGAGGCAGAGAGAAAGATAGACAGAGTGAGAGAGGGAGGCAGAGAGAAAGATAGACAGAGTGAGAGAGGGAGGCAGAGAGAAAGATAGACAGAGTGAGAGATGGAGGCAGAGAGAAAGATAGACAGAGTGAGAGATGAATGCAGAGAGAAAGATAGACAGAGTGAGAGTGAGAGAGGGAGGCAGAGAGAAAGATAGACAGAGTGAGAGAGGGAGGCAGAGAGAAAGATAGACAGAGTGAGAGAGGGAGGCAGAGAGAAAGATAGACAGAGTGAGAGAGGGAGGCAGAGAGAAAGATTGACAGAGGGAGAGATGGAGGCAGAGAGAAAGATAGACAGAGGGAGAGAGGGGAGGCAGAGAGAAAGAGAGACAGAGCAAGGAGAGATGGAGGCAGAGAGAAAGATAGACAGAGTGAGAGATGGAGGCAGAGAGAAAGATAGACAGAGTGAGAGAGGGAGGCAGAGAGAAAGATAGACAGAGTGAGAGAGGGAGGCAGAGAGAAAGATAGACAGAGAGAGATAGAGGCAGAGAGAAAGATTACAGACGGAGGGAGGGCGAGGGAGAGACAGAGAACGAGAGGGGAGAAGGGGGAGAAACAGAGGGAGAGGGAGGGAGATGAGGAGGGAGAGGGAGGCTTAGAGGGAGAGAGAGGGTGGGGGTGGGGGTTAAAGAAACAGAGAGAAGAGGGACAGGAGGGGATGACGAAGATTACGTCTTTTCATTCAGTAGTTTCTTTTACTCTACCGTCATCAGATTATCACGTCATATAGTCAGTATGCGTCATCCATTCACTGCCGTCATTGTTAAGTTTACTTTAATGTATTGTCTTCACCTCGTCGTAGTCTTTTTTAAAGACGAAAATTTGGTTTTTATTCGCCGTGTGTAGTGTTTATTTCACCTTCATGTGCTTGTGTGATGTGTAGCGTTTTGGATGCTTTTTGGAGATTTCAAATGTCTACAGAAGTATTTCCGCTTGAAATGGCTGTTACCCACGTGTCGTCATATCCGGCCACAAGAGAGCGCCATATTATGGGAGACCGCCATCTTAGTCAGAGAGACCTTTTTTGAAAAATGCCAGATCGATGCTGCGTATTTGGCTGTTCCAATTCGAAACTTTATCTAAATTGTATTTATAACATCTGGATGCTTTCTTTACACATTTAGATAACATGTTCACTTTGTTTACACACAAATAAGGACTAAGATGGCGACACTTCCGTTGGAATGGTCGAGATGCGCACGCAGGTGGGTTGGAGCCATATTGACTCCCCAATCGGATCATACGCAGTGTGTCTGCCAGCCCCCTCCACGGTCCCCTTGTTGGCGTAATTCGGCGTCATGGTAATGAGGGGATTGAGTTATTGCAATGAGAGGGTAATGAGGTAATGAGGCGTCACCACCCTCTATAATCCCCTCGTCGTCCTCGCCTGGGCTTAGTCCGGCCTAATGAGGGGCACTCTGTCATCTCCATGTCTGACCTACCAGGACTAGACGAGTAGTAAGTAGTGAAGTAGTAGTAAGGAGTACCATCACTAAGTGGTAGACCATGGATCAACCAACCATCCATCAGGAAAAGCAGGGATCCTGATTTTGTCTTTTGGTTATTGAGAGATAAGAGAGACAGTATGATGGAGGAGGAGCGAGTGGCTGAGACAATTTTAGAAAGAGAAAGATTTTCGAGGAAAGCCCGATGAGGGAGAGATTGATCCTTCCCCCGTTTCCCAGCAGCCGAAGAGAAAAACCGAGCGATTCGCAGCTCTCCACTGTATTGTTTCCCCCTTGTACCCCCGAGATAAGAGAAGGAGGAAGAGAGGAATTGGAAGAGTCGGATGATTTTGATGAGAGAGCGAGAAGATAGAGAGAAGCACGTGAAAATAGAGGAGAGAGACGCAGTCTCTTCTGGAGTCTCTGCTCACGCTCCTCTCTCTGAGCTCGATTCTCTCTCTCTCCCATCAGACATAGAAACACACAAAGACCACTGAGAGAGAGAGGAGACACCCCCACGCACGATCGCAATGTTCGAGAGAGACCGAATCCGAGACATGACCAGAGAGAGACAGACCACCAGAGAGACTAGGACGCGTTGCTATGGACAGCCGAGTCAAAAACATGAAGGGTGCTCTGTTTTCAAAGCAACGCTGGCTGCAAGTTTCCAAGCAGTGACACGGCAATACTTTACTCTATCATTATTACCTCGATCTTTGAAACCTGCTTCCGATTTCAAAACCTATTATTCGCAGTGGGCATCGTTCGAGAGTATCAAGCATGATGAATAATCAGAATCAACTAACAACAACAGCTGCGGTGAGGTGACAACATCAAACAATATCAACGAGTATCGGATAACAATGAGCATGGTTTTATTAGTGTTAGACATTGTATACAGCCCCCCCCCCCCCCGCGCGCGCACGTATTGCACTCAGCACACAAAGAGAATGAGGCAAAGACGCACCCACACACTGACAGTGGAAGACAAAAGCACAACAGTAATACACGCAGCGTGAACGACGAGACGCAAGCACACGACGCACGCACGCAAGACACACACACAACACACACGCACGCACGCACGCACGAGCGAGACACACACACACACACGGACACCCACACCACACACACACACACACACAGACACACAGCGACACACAGACAATCTCAGAGGAACACACATCACACACACACACACACACACACACACACAGACACTACACCCACCCACACACACACACACCCACAGACACCCACACACCACAGACAAACACACAAACACAAACACACACACACACAACACACACACGACACACACAGCACACGCTCTTCAACACAGAGGACACACACTCACACACACACACACCACAGACACACACGAGAACACACACAGAACACACACACACTCTCACCTCCTCACCACACACACACACACACACACCACTACACACACAGACCACACACACTCACAACAGACACAAACAAACACACAGGAGGACACACACACAACACACACACCACACACTCTCTCTGCTCTCTCTCTCTCTATCTCTCTCTGGGGAGGTAGGATTGTTACAGCTAACAAGGCACAGAGTCCGTGCTATCTGTTATTGTTGGTTTATGCTTTGAGACGAGGAGAGAAGAGAGGAGAGAACGAGGAAGTGAACAGAAAAACACAGAGAGACAATCGAATTGAAAACTAAGTTAGTTGTCCGTTTTAAATGTCAATGTGGATTTTAAGCGAATATAATTATTGGCTTGACGTTTCTAGCCAAGAAAAAAAGTATATTATATTACCCCCTCCCCCTCCTTTCCCGTTGGGAAATGGAAGACGTAAACACACACACACACACCACGCACGCACGCACACGCGCACACGCACACGCACACACACACACACACACACACACACACACACACACACACACACACACCAAAAAACACAACACAAAACACGGCTAACATGTTAAAGCATTATTATCTACAGATCTTGGGACAACGTGACGCGGGATAGGATTGTTCGGGTTAAAAACAAAAAAAAAAAAAAAAAAAAAAAAAACTGCTGGTTTCTTAATCAAAGTTAATGCATTAATAACGAACAAAACAAATAAAAACAAACCAACTGGGTTTTTTCTTTAATCCCAAACTCTTTAAACTGTTCTGTGTGTTCTGTCTTTCTTTCTGTCTGCGACTGTTTGTCTGTCTGTCTGTCTTTCTTCTTCTCTCTACCTATATCTGTCTCTTTCTTTTTCTCGCACACACACACACACACACCAGAACACACACTGCACACACACACACGCACGGGCGCGAGCACATAGCACACACACACACACACGCGCACTGACACCCACACACACACACACACTCGCCTCTCTCTCTCTCTCTCCTCTCTCTCTCTCTCTTCTCTCTCTCTCGTCTCTCTCTCTTTCTCAAACAAGCAACCAACAACAACATACAGAGAGAAGTTGTATGCAAAGAGCTGGCACAAAAACAACAATGTAGAGGATCGAGAGAGGGGAAGAGAGAGAGAGAGAGAACGGAGAGGACCAGATAGAGAGAGAGAGAGAGTGACGAGACGAGAGAGGAGAGAGAGACGATGTGAGATGAGAGAGAGAGAAAAGAGAGAAGAGAGGAGAGAGAGAGAGAGAGAGAGAGAGAGAGAAAGTCAAAGAAGAGAGAGAGAGTGAAGAGAGAGAGACAGAGTTTAAGGTGAAGTGTGAGTGACTGCTGATGTCGTTGAAGCCAAGTGCCAACAACATCTCTCGACATCACCCAACACACACACACACACACACACACACACGCACGCACGCGCGCGCGCGCACGCACACGCACACGCGCACACACACACACACACACACGCACACACACACACACACACACACACAGTTGGAGGAGTGGAGAGAGAGAGAGAGGAGAGAGAAAGAGACAGACAGACAAAAAGCAGAGATGGTCAGAGGAAAAGAGAGAGACATAGAAAGAGAGACAGACAAAGAGACAGAGAGCATTTGCTGAAAGACATGATTAGAAATCCAGGGACGATTTCTCTTTCCCCTCTGTCTCCTCCTGTATACCTTTCCCTTATGTTTTATCGTTTGCCCAACATTGGCGTGAAGATAGCTGCTTTTTTATACGTTTTATATCATCTGTAGCAGTGTTTCTGTGTGTGAAGGTTGTGGTTTTTTTAATATTTCGTCTAGTTAGTAGTCCTTGAAATGTTGAACTTCTTCTCATGTTTTATATCACCTGTAGCAGTGTTTCTGTGTGTTAAAGACCCCCCACGTCACGTGTCACATTCCCGCTTATGGTTGGAAGATTCCTTAAGATTTCTTACTTGCTATAAGAGGGAAAACCCGTAAAAACATGATTTTGACACGTGGTGTGGTGGGTCTTTAAGGTTGTGTTCTTTACTTTCGTCTAGTTAGTAGTCCTTGAAATGTTGAACTTCTTTTCATGTTTTATAATGATCT
The DNA here is from genome assembly GCA_017654935.2 of Phymorhynchus buccinoides. Classification (NCBI taxonomy): domain Eukaryota; kingdom Metazoa; phylum Mollusca; class Gastropoda; order Neogastropoda; family Raphitomidae; genus Phymorhynchus; species Phymorhynchus buccinoides. The sequence goes on from CM065693.1 coordinate 49,927,718, forward strand.
GTAGCAGTGTGTTGTGTGTTAAGGTCGTGTTCTTTTCTTTCGTCTAGTAGTACTTCAAATGTTGAACTTCTTTTATATGATCTGTAGCAGTTTATCTGTGTGTTAAGGTCGTGTTCTTTACTTTTGTCTAGTACTAGTAGAAGTAATTCAAATGTTGAACTTTGAATATCTATCGTTACTGTCTTGCCTCTCTTTGTATGTTTGCCTGTATCTGTCTGTCTGTTTCTCTCTCTTTCCCTCTGTCTCCACCCCCCCCCCCCTCTCTCTCTCTGTGTGTTTAAAATGTTAGTTTCTCTCTCTCTCTCTCTCTCTCTCTCTCTCTCTCTCTCTCTCTCTCTCTCTCTCTCTCTCTCTCTCTCTCTCTCTCTCTCAAACCACCATGTAGCGTGGTAGAGACGTGAAAATAAAGACATACAGAGTGAAAAACTGTGAGAACAGTACATGTGATGAGAGAGAGAGAGGGAGAGAGGGAGGAAAGGTGAGAGAGAGAACGAGTTTGAAAGGGAGAGAGAGAGAGAGGGGGGGTGGCATGGGAGTGAGGGAGAGAGAGACTCAGAGTGAGAGCGAGAGAGAATTTGAAAGGGATGGAGAGAGAGAGAGAGAGGAGAGAGAGAATTTGAAAGGAAGAGAGAGAGAGAGAGAGGAGAGAGAGAGAGAGAGAGAGAGAGAGAGAGAGAGAGAGAGGAGAGAGAGAGAGAGAGAAACTCAGAAAGAGATAATTTGAAAGGGAGAGAGAGAGGGGGGGGAAGGGAGGGAAGGTGAGAGAGAGAAAGAGTTTGAAAGGGAGAGAGAGAGAGGGGGTGGCATGGGAGTGAGGGAGAGAGAGACTCAGAGTGAGAGCGAGAGAGAGAATTGAAAGGGATGGAGAGAGAGAGATTGAGAGAGAGAGATGGAGAGAGAGAGAGAGAGAGAGAGAGAATTTGAAAGGAAGGGAGAGAGAGAGAGAGAGAGAAACTCAGAAAGAGAGAGAGAGAGAAAGGGAGAGAGAGAGGGGGGGGGGGGGGGAGGGAGGGAAGGTGATAGAGAGAAAGAGTTTGAAAGGGAGAGAGAGAGAGGGGGTGGCATGGGAAGTGATGGAGAGAGAGACTCAGAGTGAGAGCGAGAGAGAATTTGAAAGGGATGGAGAGAGAGAGAGGAGAGAGAGAGAGAATTTGAAAGGAAGGGAGAGAGAGAGAGAGAGAAACTCAGAAAGAGAGATTCATTTGAAAGGGAGAGAGAGAGAGAGGGGGGGGGGGGAAGGGAGGGAAGGAGTGATGAGAGAGAGAAGAGAGTTTGAAAGGGAGAGAGAGAGAGGGAGGTGGCATGGGAGTGAGGGAGAGAGAGGACTCAGAGTGAGAGCGAGAGAGGGAGAGAGAGTGAGAGAGAGAGAGGAGAGAGAGATGAGAAGAGAGAGGGAGACAGAGAGATGAGAGAGAGAGAGAGAGAGAGAGATAATTTTGAAAGGGAGAGAGAGAGAGAGGGGAGGGAGAGAGAGAGTGAGAGAGAGAGAGAGAGAGAGGAGAGAGAGAGAGAGATGCGCAGAGAGAGAGAGAGAGAGAAACTCACAGAAAAGGAGATAATTTGAAAAGGGAGAGAGAGAGGGGGGGAAGAGGAGGAGGAAGAAGTGAGAGAGAGAAAGAGTTTGAAAGGGAGAGAGAGAGAGGGGGTGGCATGGGAGTGAGGGAGAGAGAGACTCAGAGTGAGAGCGAGAGAGAATTTGAAAGGGATGGAGAGAGAGAGAGAGAGAGAGAGAGAGAGAATTTGAAAGGAAGGGAGAGAGAGAGAGAGAGAGAAACTCAGAAAGAGATCATTTGAAAGGGGAGAGAGAGAGAGGGGGGGGAAGGGAGGGATGAGAGAGAGAGATAGAGAGAAAGAGTTTGAAAGGGAGAGAGAGAGAGGGGGTGGCATGGGAGTGATGGAGAGAGAGACTCAGAGTGAGAGCGAGAGAGAATTTGAAAGGGATGGAGAGAGAGAGAGGAGAGAGAGAGAGAATTTGAAAGGAAGGAAGGAGAGAGAGAGAGAGAGAAACTCAGAAAGACGGATCATTTGAAAGGGAGAGAGAGAGAGAGGGGGGGGGAAGGGAGGGAAGGTGATAGAGAGAAAGAGTTTGAAAGGGAGAGAGAGAGAGGGGGTGGCATGGGAGTGATGGAGAGAGAGACTCAGAGTGAGAGCGAGGGAGAATTTGAAAGGGATTGATTGAGAGAGAGAGGGAGGGAGGGAGGGAAGGATGAGAGAGAGAGAGAGAGAGAGGGAGGGAGGGAGGGAAGGATGAGAGAGAGAGGAGAAAGAGTTTTGACAGGGAGAGAGAGAGAGGGGGCGGCCAGGTGGCATGGGAGTGAGGGAGAGAGAGACTCAGAGTGAGAGCGAGAGAGCATTTGAAAGGGATGGAGAGAGAGAGAGAGAGAGGTGGTGGAATGGGAGAGGAGAGAGAGAGAGAGCGAGAGAGAGAGAGAGAGAGAGAGAGAGAGAGAAAGATCATTTGAAAGGGAGGGAGAGAGAGAGAGAGAGAGAGAGAGAGAGAGAGAGAGAGAGAGAGAGATTAGTAATATGAAAGGGAGGGAGAGAGAGAGGGGGGTGGGGTGAATGGGAGCGATGGAAAGAGAGAGAGAGAGAGAGAGAGAGAGAGTGGGAGGACGAGAGAGAAAGCAGACGGACGAACACAGAAGCAGAGTTCCAGACTGAAGAAGAAGAAGAAAAGAAGAACCCCTATGGACATTCAGACGATGAGGGGCGGAGATATAGTAGTTCTTCGTACATGGTAGTATACAGTTCAGTCAGACCAAAGATATTCTAAAATGGTAAGATGGATTACTTCAAAGCTCGGCGAACCGGGCTGATAGAGTTATCGTTAGTGCGGACGTGTACACTATTCACAGTGGAGGCTATCCAAAAACTCGGACTGGAACTTGAACGGAGAATTCAACTGGCCTATCGATGTGTAAAATGTGTCGCGTTTCAAAGGGACATAACCAGTGTTTCTGTCCTCACTACTCATATAGGGAAAAGAGACCGGATGTTTATCTTCCCCTGTACAGTCTTTGGTCAGACATATACATGTATAAATGGTCCAGACTGAACAGTATTATCATGATGTCTGGGCAAACAAGTCCACTACTGTAGAACTTCCCCTAATCTTCTTCTTCTTCTGCGTTCCCAGGCCATATGGCCATAATGGGTAAGGTACATATGTGTCCGGTTTTCAGTTTTCACTGGTCTCCCCGCTGCGTACAGCCGACGCATTCCGATTTCGGAGGAGCTCAAAGGAGAAACATTATTTGGAAGATTTTGTTGATAAGAAGGCAGGAGAATGGGGCCAATAAGTTAGAAAGATAGTAGATGACAGAAAGCAAAGGAAAAAGGCAGAGTCAAAGAGAGTGGCAGATTAGAGGAAGTTACAAGCACAGAACTTCCAGAAGGTGGGGGAACTATTATTTTTACGAAAGACCCCCCGGTATCCCCACGAGGAGACTTCCCCTAATAAACTGGAACTTCTTCTTCTTCGATCGCTCAGACAGTTTCCTGTTAATTATGAGCGGAGATGCGTCATGCTGCCGTTATGCGCCTGACTAAGAAATAGTTAGGCCCAGCAAGTCCGACTTCGGCTGGAGGAAATGTTTTTGAAAGCGTTTTGTGGGAAAAGGCAGGAGAATGGATGGACCGGTAAGGCAGAAATATAGTAGATGACAGCAAGCAAAAGGGAAAAGGCAGAGTCAAAGAGAGTGACAGATTAGAGGAAGTTATAAGCACAGAACTTCCAGAAGGCGGGGGAACTATTTATGCAAAAGACCCCCCGGGTATCCCCACGGGGGAATAGACTGGAACTTGGAAGAATGATCACTACCTTCCCTTCTTGGGACCGCAAAATATTGACGGTTTTCCCCAGTTGCCCGGAAAGGGGAAGACAACCCGAACAACAGGATGACAGAGCCATATAAACCTTACTCCCAGTTCAAGGTCAAGAGAGCTACAAGATTATCTCCCTTGTCAATGGAGTCCATTTTTGATTCTCGAATCATTAGTTCCCGAACGAGCGAAGCTTCGGGAAGTATTGTTTTTGTTTCATCCGTGCGTCCGTCCGTCTGTGCGTGTGTCCGTCCGTACATCCAAAATTGGATTTTATTAGTCCCCGAGCCGAAGGTTCGGGGAGCTATTGTTTTTGTCTGGTCCGTCCGTCCGTCCGGTGTCCGTCCGTCCGTCCGGTGTCCGTCCGTCCGTCCGGTGTCCGTCCGGTGTCCGTCCGTCCGTCCGGCTATTCGTCCGTTTTTCTCAAAAACTATTCAGTCTATCATCATCAAATTTAGTATACTAGTTTGCCAAGATGCAAGCTATCCACTGATGTATTTAGTTTTACATTAAGGTCAAGGTCGCGCCAGTTACGGAGTTCAAACACCGAAACACATAATCGCTAATATCTCGCGAAGTTTTGCATGTATTTTAATGCAGGTTTTTTTCACAACATTTCTTGATGAATGGTCTATAACACAGTTGTCATTAATTTTTCTGTGCGCGCGTGTGCGCATGATCGCTCAAATCACGGGTCCGAACCCCAAGGCTACATATAAAAAAACCTATTCATTTACGTGCTGTTTTGATGCGTTTTTATGTAGTTACGTGCTGTTTTGATGCGTTTTTATGTATGTGTACAGCCGACACATTCCGATTTCGGATAGCTCGGCGATGCTGCGAGGAGACTTTTCAGCCGCTCGGCGTTGCACTTGTTGTAATTTTGTGTGTGTGTCACTGTGTGTCGGTATGGTAGTACTGAGAAATTAAATACTGAACCAGAAACTCCCCCGAAATCGGAATGTGTCGGCTGTGCGCAGCGGGGAGACCAGTGAAAACTGAAAACTGACACATACATACTTTATGGTCATTATGGCCTTTTGGCCTGGGAACGCAGAAGAAAAAAAAGAAGAAGGCTTTGCCCACTTTGGTTTAGATCCACCTGTTCACTTTGAAAGAATCAGTGTCTTTGTAAAAAAATAAAATCAACAACCATTTTGTGATTGGGAGTATGTTGATATGGTTTGCTATTCTATTCTGTGAACCTGACATCGCGTGTCGCAAATGCGAGGTCTACTGGACCATTAAGTACTTAGTTTTATTACAATCGGCTCAGTGGTTTCGGCGCTACGAACTGGAAGACATTTCGGTCACGAACACGCACGCACGCACGCAGCCACGCACACGCAGACACACACGCGCACGCACGCACACGCACACGCACGCACGCACACGCACGCACGCACACGCACGCACACGCACACGCACACACACACACACACACACACACACACACACACACGGACGGACGGACAGGGAAACGCACAGCCGTGGTTCCCATTCCAATGTACTCCTGTTCTTTCAGAACTGGTAGTACCAATGGGCTCAACCAGATTGACCTGGAAGTCTATATAAATGATTCCTTCCCTCGTTGATTCCGAATGTTGGTTCACTTTTCTGTTGCTCGGAGTTAAGTTGGAGGATAACATCAATCAAGACAAATTCCCATTATTAAAAGGGGTATGATTAGAGCACCGTAGTAGTAGTCGTTTGGAAAGGCCAAGGTAGCATTTGTTCTTGTGGAGTTCAAAGTACGGTGCTTCTCCGTTGCCAGGATAGGAGCGAAAAAACCCGCTTGATTTGATGTATTGGTTTAGATGGAATATATCAGGGCTTGTATTCACGTTGAGATAGCATGATGAGACTTAGCATCATGCTAACTTAGAAGCTCTTCCAATGTCCTATAGAATTTAATAGGACTTTTGGAAGAGCTTCTAAGTTAGCATCATGCTAAGCCTCATGCTATATCAACGTGAATACAGGCCCAGGTGAACAGGATCATAGCGGAGTTGTTTGCTTTCGATCACTTTCCTTTTGAGACAACATCTGAGAGGTAGGTGGTCTGGTCCTCTTTTCTGTCGCATGGAAGATAAAAATGGGGAAGGCTCTTTTGTATTAGTTCAGAAATAAAATGAAATCCGGCTTCTCTCTCTTTCAGTACGTTTCTGTGTCTCTGTCTCTCTCTGTGTTTCTCTGTCTCTGTCTCTCTCACACCCACCCTTCCCTCCCTCCCTCCCTCCCTCCCTCTCTCTCTCTCTCTCTCTCTCTCTCTCCTCTCTCTCTCTCTCTCTCTCTCTCTCTCTCTCTCTCTCGCTCTGCTTTTCTCTCTCCCCCTCTCTGTCTCTCTGTGTTCCTCCCTCCCTCTCTCCCTCCCTCTCTCTCCACTCTCTCTGTCTCTCTCTCCCCCCCCCCCTCTCCTCTCTCCCTCCCTCCCTCCTCCCCCCTCTCCCTCCCTCTCTCTCTCTCTCTTTCTCTCTCTCTCTCTCTCTCTCTCTCTCTCTCTCTCTCTCTCTCTCTCTCTCTCTCTCTCTCTGGTCGTGTGCAAGCGTGCGAGTGTGCCTGTGTGCGTGCATGCATGATATAAAAAAAAAAAGGGGGTTGGGCGAAGAATGTTATTGCTATCAGAGAATCCAGGGTTGGGTTTTCAACGGTTTAGAAGATCGATTGTGATCTAATCAGTTATGGTTATGTGCATGTCACGCATAACGAGGAAATCAATAAGCTTAAAATTATATATGCATACGCATACGAGTCCACGCACGCACGCACGCATACGCACGCACACGCACACACACGACACACACGCGCGCGCCGCCCCCGGCGCACACACCGCGCGCGCCCCGCGCCTATCTTTCTGGGGCCAGAAAAGATCTAGATGTGGTAAGATGGGAAGGGGAGGAGGAAGAAATTTGGGAGAGGGGGGGAGGGGGGGGGAGATATGGAAGAAAAATGGCGATATCAGTGGATGGTCCTGTTGGCTTGCTGCGGAGTGGAACTTCTTCAAAACAGACAAGATAACATCGAGTTCTCTTCACGAACAAGAAGGAGAGGAAGAAGAAAAAGAGTAAGAAGAGGGAGAAGAAGAAGAAAAAGTAAAGGAAGAGGTAAGAAGAACTATTTGCTTTTGTATCAGAGTAAAATACTGACGCACGCACGCACGCTCGCGCACATACTCTCTCTCTCTCTCTCTCTCTCTCTCTCTCTCTCTCTCTCTCTCTCTCTCTCTCTCTCTCTCTCTCTCTCTTACACACACACACACACACACACACTCACACACACACACACACACACACACACACACACACACACACACACACACACACACACACACACACACCGTGCAAGAGAGAGAGAGAGACAGAGACAGACAGAGACAAAGTGATCGGACTGACAGAATCGAATTGAGACACTGGGCAAATATTATGTCTGCAAGATTAGCTTGACTGTTTGAAATGGATCCTTCCATGTCAGACTATCGATGTTTATTTGGGAGGGGAGGGGGGTAGGGGGAGGAGAGGGAGGGACGTAGATGAAGAAATGTGAAAACGGACAAAATTTGTATTGGTAAGGGGAAGACATTTAGGTTGAGTGCACTTTATTACTACATTGGATTTTATGGAAGAAATGCTTAATGGTTGTATTTATGTTTATGTTTTGTTGTTTTTGTTGTTGTTTTTATAAAAGAGACTATGCCAATGCTATATGTCTCAGTCTCTGTCGGTCGGTCGGTCTGTCTCTTTTTTTCTGTCTCTGTCTCTCTTTCGCGAGCTCGCGCGCGCAAGCACACACACACACACACACACACACACACACACACACACACACACACACACACACACACACACACACACACACACTGGCGCGCGCGCGCACACATACACACCCACATTAAAACGCGCGCGCTCATGCAAGCATCACACACACACACACACACACACACACACACCACAACACAGTATAAAATGCCAACACATAATAAATATGCGCCTGTCCATATGTTCATGCATAAACACACATAAGCCTATGCTCACATGGATACAGAGTTACATGCACGCACACACACACTCACTCGCTCTCACACACGCACACTCACACATGCATATTATTTATTATCGACACATTCACGAAACGCAACCAAGAAGAACAGATATCTAACCAGCTTTTCTTTCTTTTCAGTTTTCCCTCCACCATTTCCAGATTGTATCTCTGACCTATTGGTCACAATTCACGTTGTTATTTTTTGGTTTTTCCCCACGAAGGGGGGGTAAACTGGGATCAGTGTTTCTTTTTTGTGGTAGTGAGGCAATGACCGCTGTAGTGAAAACAGGTGTGTTTTTATGTGTGTGTGTGGCACGTTGATCGTATCACATTGAAAGGGTTTCTACATTATTTTAAACAACGCCACACTACCTTTGATTCTTTTTGCGTGTGTGTGTGGTGGTGGTGGGGGAGGGGGTCAGTAGGATAGTATTTGGGGAGGGGAGCTAACCTGGGGTCAGTGTTTCGTTTTGTGATGAAGCAATGGCCGCTGTAGTCAAAAACAGGTGTTTTCTTGATGTGTGTGTGTGGCACGTTGATCGTATCACATCGAAAGGGTTTCTGCATTAGTTTTAACAACGCCACACTACCTTTGATTCTTTTCGTGTGTGTGTGTGTGGGGGGGGGGGGGGGTAGTAGGGATAGTATTTGGGGAGGGGGGGGGGGGTAACCTGGGGTCAGTGTTTCGTTTTGTGGTGATGAGACAATGACCTCTGTAGTGCAAACAGGTGTTTTCTTGATATGTGTGTGTGTGGCACGTTGATCGTATTACATCGAAAGGGTTTCTACACTAACGCCACACTACCTTTGATTCTTTTCGTGTGTGTGTGTGGGTGGGGGGGGGGGGGCGTGTCTGTAGGGATAGTATTTGGGGTGGGTGGGGGGGGGGGGGGTAACCTGGGGTCAGTGTACCTTTTTGTGGTGAGGCAATGACTGACTGCTGTAGTGAAAACAGGTGTTTTCTTGATGTGTGTGTGTGGCATGTTGATCGTATCACATTGAAAGGGTTTCTACATTAGTTTAAGCAACGCCACACTTCCTTTGATTCTTTATAGTGTAGTGTGTGTGTGTGTGTGTTTATGTATGTGTGTGTGTGCGCGCGCGTGTTTTTTTAAAATAATTTTTATGTGTGTGTGTGTGTACTAAACGCATGCCTGAGTCAGATGCTGGCTGTTCAGTAAATTCTGACGTCTTTGATATTCAAAATAAAAACAGCAAGCAATCGCATGCGCACTCACGTACGCGCGCGATCGTATACACAAAGTCACACACACACACACACACACACACACACACACACACACACACACACACACACACACACACACACACACACACACACACGTAAGCACGCACACACGCGCGCCGCGCATGCACAAACTATCGATACGCCGTCTAATTTCTCATATCACTTAATGTCAAAAAGCAATGTTTTTTAGTCCGTCACCAAAGGTGATCGGACTATTGCGATGGGCTGGTTTGTATTTTTGTTTGTTTTTTTGTTTTTTGTTTTTCTTTTTCTGTCTGTCCCAAGGATATCTCCCGAACCGCTTGACCGAATCGCGTCAAATTTTGTGTGAAGGTGTGCCTCCTTAATAGGAAGAGATCGGCGCAAACCATTTTGCCGTCTTGACCTTGACGTACGACCTTGAAAACCGAAAATCTATTTTTAGCCTATCTCGGCGAATTCTATTTTTCCGTTATTGCCTTTCTTACCATACATAAAGCTGTATTTTAGGAACATTTTTAGCTAATAACCTTTTTGGAATACTAACCCTAACCCTAACCCTAGCCCTAACCCTAACCCTACCCCCCACTCTATAAGACGGAAAAACGCAACGAACCACAACTGTGACAAATCGCGGTGTACTGCAGTACATAGTGGGGGTTAGGTTTAGGGGTAGGGTTAGGGTTAGTATTCCAAAAAGGTTATTAGCTGAATATGTTCCTAAAATACAGCTTTATGTATGGTAAGAAAGGCAAAAACGGAAAAATAGAAAAATAGAATTAACCGAGAAATGCAGGGGGGGTGGCACATCTTTACCTTTGCCGAATTTTCTTTTCTAAGCTTTATTTAGTTTTGATTGGGTGACGCACACACCCCTTATTATCTTTCTCTCTCTCGCTCTCTCTCTCTCGCTCTCTCTCTCTCTCTCTCTCTCTCTCTCTCTCTCTCTCTCTCTCTCTCTCTCTCTCTCTCTCTCTCTCTTCTCTCTCTCTCTCTCTCTCTCTCTCTCTCTCTCTCTCAACCTCTACAAAGTAACGTTTGACATGGAATTATGATAAAGCTCATTCATTGCTATGGTTATCATATCCTCATTCCAAGGAATCTTATTTCTGACCGTGATGGCTGCTTTCTTCATGCACACCCCGTGTGTATATATTTCTTGACTAACGTGTAAAGGGCCAGCCACACGTCCACTAAAATCGCACGACTGTGCGATACGATTCGATCACGTGGTCTCGAAGCGCGAATCACATTTTGTTCTTCGAGGCCACGTGATCGAATCGTATCGTACAGTCGTGCGATTTTAGTGGACGTGTGGCTGGCCCCTAAGCTGTGCGTATGTAGGGGAAAGAAGAAGCACAAAAAGGATCGCAATGATCAGATTTACTGCTACGCTGCTTATCAGCATCTTTGCGGTAGAGTGGGGGGTTTTGCGATCGTGATGGCAGTTTTCAAATAAAATCGTGTTCCCTTCCTACGAAGATATTCCACGTGTAGTGTAGTGTAGTGTGTATGAAATGTAGAGAAGAAGGAGGAGGAGGAGAAGAAGAACAAGAAGAACGAGAAGGAGGAGGATCAGGAGGGAGGAGGAGGAGAAGAAGAAGAACGAGAAGAGGAAGGAGGAGGAGGAGAAGAAGAAGAACAAGAAGAAGAAGAACGAGGAGGAGGGAGGAGGAGGAGGAGAAGAAGAAGAACGAGAAGAGGAAGGAGGAGAAGAAGAACGAGAAGAAGGAGGAGAAGAAGAAGAAGAAGAAGAAGAACGAGTAGGAAGAAGGAGGAGGAGGAGAAGAAGAAGCACGTAGGTTCAATCTGGACCGATTCCAAGTGATATCTCACTGGAGCCCCACGATCTCTTCATCTGCCGCCACCACCACCACCCCGCATCCCCATCCCATCCTAGCCACACACACACCCTCCCCACACCCTCCTCACCCCTGCCCTTCTCACATCCTTCAAAACTTGTTCCATGGACACACCGGTTCACCTTTTACCATTCCCATCCTATATACTGGGGGGGGGGGGGGGGGGGGGGGGGGGGGGGGGGGGGGATGGGGGGGGGGGGGGGGGGGGGGGGGGGGGGGGGTGTCTTTGTGGTGTCTTTGGTGGACGGAGTTTTCAAATCGCGATTCTGTCAATGGGCATCAAATCAATAGCATTTATGTGATCATTTGAGGGTTGCCCGACACAGAAAAGCCAATATGTCTCCATGTCTATGTCTATGTCTGTCTCTCTCTCTCTCTCTCTCTCTCTCTCTCTCTCTCTCTCTCTCTCTCCTCTCTCTCTCTCTCTCTTCTCTCTCTCTCTCTCTCTCTCTCCCCTCTCTATCCTTCGTCTATCTATTCTCTCTCTATCTCTCTCTTCTCTCTCTATATCCTCTATATATATATATATATATATATCTATATATCTATCTATATATATCTGTGTCTGTATCTCTCTCCCTCTCTCCTCTCTCTCTCTCTCTCTCTCTCTCTCTCTCTCTCTCTCTCTCTCTCTCTCTCTCTCTCTCTCTCTCTCTCTCTCTCTCTCTCTCTCTCCTCTCTCTCTCTCTCTCTCTCTCTCTCTCTCTCTCTCTCTCTCTCTCTCTCTCTCTCTCTCTCTCTCGTAGTTTCTTGTAGTGATTTTTTTCTTCTTTTCATTTTCTAGCAATTTAAAACATTTCTTTTATCCAAGGACAGATTGTAAGAATAAACATCGCCTAAAATCTTTATCCTTCTTAAATAAGGTTTTTCAGGGTTATCTCTTATTGTTATTGTTCAAGTTTACATTAATTTATTGATAACAAGAGGCAAAGCCTGCAAGGCTCACGTCTGATTTTTATTACTATAGCAGGCATGGGAATTCCCATGACAATTCCCATGCCTGTATAGAGAGAATACTGTTATGTAGACACTTGTGCATCTGAAAACAGAATTAATTTTTATTTTACTGTGTAAATTAAAATTATTTCTATGCACCCCTACCCCTTTCTTTAAAATTTAATTATATGTATGCGCATGTAACATAGTGGAGCCCTATTTTTATTTTTGGCAAACAAGTAAAATTGAAAAGCATATTGACCAAGCTTTCAGAAAAAAACATAGTGACCAACCCCCCCCCTGCCGGCCTACGGACACCTGTAGTAGGCCTAGTCTTTGCCTGTGGGTCTAAGCCTCTTACTCTTAGAAAATTAATAATTGAAGTTGCGTGATCTGTTACTGTTTTAAACTGATCGTTCATGCGATGAAAACTTGTTCCACATCATCTACATTTCTGTAAGATATTTTATATTAGTCCTAATATTTTATTTTCGTTTCGTTAATTCTCCCCCCCCCCCCCCCCCCCCCCCTCTGCCACAAAGCAAAGGTCAAGGTCACAGCCAGCAAGCTCATCCATGTTTATCTTCCCCTGTACAGTCTTTGCTCATGGTGATCAATCGTCTAGGCCTAACAAAGGATTCGTACGTCGAAGGCAGTGAAATCGACGAACCCTGGATTTTCCGTATATTTTTTTTCAAGACTGAAATGAATGTGGGCTAAATGTTAAGTACGTCGTCTTGATTATGAGGTAAGGCATGGACTCTAGGCCTAGGCCTTGTTGCCGGAAGTGCAGTAGGCTAAGTTATGCGCAGAGATGATGTGCAAATGAACACGAACAACCGTTACTCAAAGGCGCAAATAAAAGCTAAACAACCGGGCCGTCAACGCACACACTCGGTACATCCATTTGTTACAGAAAATATAAGTTGACGACGTTAAAATGTACCTATTTGTACACACCTGAAGTCTTGTGTTTCTTTTTAAAGAGCGTTTTTGTATATCTAATGGAGAGTCTTCTTTCCAGTATGTATCTCCTACTCGGTACAACACAACAGTTACAACAAATGATTTTCTTTCTTTTGTTCCTTACCGATGTATCTGACTGCTTTGATCGCCATGACTTGAAGGCTCACGTCAAAATCAAGTATCCTGCTAACTTTAACCCTCTATCATCTTATGTTTTTTTGAGAAAATGACAACGTTAAAGTTTCAGTGGAGAGTGAGAGTCTTTAGTTTGAAGAGTGTGACTGAGTCAAGGTTCAAGGTTGCACAACCTTATCTTTATTTTGTTCTTTATCAATGTATCTGACTGCTTTGATCGTCGTGACTTGAAGGCTCACGTCAAAATCAAGTATCCTGCTAACTTTAACCCTCTAACGCCTTATATGTTTAGAGAAAATGACAACGTTAAGGTTTGAGTTAAGGTTAAAGGTCGGGGCCACGGACACACACCACACACACACACACACACACACACACACACACACACACACACACACACACACACACACACACACACACACACACACACATACACACAGACACACAACCGAACATGTACGATACTATAGACTCACTTTGTTTATAAAAAACGACGTGAGCCAAAAAGTATTGATACAGGCAGAGAGGCCTAATCAATAAAAACTTCAGACTTCTCTCTCTCTCTCTCTCTCTCTCTCTCTCTCTCTTCTCTCTCTCTCTCTCTCTGTCTCTCTCTCTCTCTCTCTCTCTCTCTCTCTCTCTCTCTCTCTCTCTCTCTCTCTCTCTCTCTCTCTCTCTTCTCTCTCTCTCTCTCTCTCTCTCTCTTCTCCTCTCTCTCTCTCTCTCTCTCTCTCTCTCTCTCTCTCTCTCTCATCTCTCTCTCTCTCTCTCTCTCTCTCTCTCTCTCTCTCTCTCACACACACACACACACACACACACACACATACACACACACACCAGACCACATAAGTCATAACAGCACAACATAATTATACTCACCTTTGGACTAAAATAAATAAATCGAAAGGATAATAACTCTAGGCTGAAAAACAACAACACAACAACAATGGTATGTATTCATTATGGCATAGTGGAATTCATTAACGTTAGTGACTGATTATTGAGAAAATAATCATTAGTTATAAAAAAATATAAAAAAATATAAAATACCGCTTAGCGTTCACTAAGCAAACCAAGACTAAAATTAAGACAAAAGAGCCGAATTGGTTTTTTTAGAGAGGGTGTGTGTGTGTTGGGGGGGGGGGGGGGGGGGGGGGGGGGGGGGGGGGGGGGGGGTAGCTAAAGCACATGATATCCGGGAAAGGATATCTAAACTGAAATAAACAGAGGTATATATTCACACGGCATATAAAGAAGCAACGAGATAAGGTTGTTTTGAAACCAGGCCCTCCCCAAAATATGACAATCAGGCGAAACGGGAAAACGGCGAATCGAGTTGTTAAACCTCCCTCAGTGTAGGGAGCGTGAATCGGGTTATCAGCGGAGCAGCTTTCGGCCCATCAGTGTGGGGAGATAGGGGCAGGGGGGTGGGGGTGGGTGGTGGTTCCAGATTGATGAACACGGTTTGAGGGAGCAGGGGTGGGGTGGGGTGGGGGGGAACTCTTCCCCCCCTCCACCCCCATCCCCTTCTTTCCTATCTCTGTATGAAAACTGTCAAGAAGACTCGACTGCTCGGCCCCTGTTGTTATGTGTGTGCTAGCAGACTCTGGTAGTAAGTTGCAGTTAGCAGGTATTGGGGGCAGGGGGGTGGTGGTTCCAGATTGATGAACACGATTTGAGGAGCAGGGGTGGGGGGGGGGGCACTCTTTCCCCCCCCCCTCCCCCCCCTCCACCCCCCCCCCCCCTTTCCTATCTCTATATGAAAACTGTCAAGAAGACTCGACTGCTCGGCCCCTGTTGTTATGTGTGTGCTAGCAGACTCTGGTAGTAAGTTGCAGTTAGCAGGTATTGGGGGTGGGGTGTTGGGGGTAGGTACTACTAGGTACTAGGTACTTTATAGTCACAGAGGCGTCTTTGTGAAATTCGGGTTGCTCCCAACCTGGAGAGAGCGTCGCAGCCAGAGGCGCGCCCACCCATTTTTTTTTTTTTTTTTGTGCATGCGATTTTTGTCACTGATGGGGGGGAGGGGGGGGGGGGGGGGTAAATTTTTAACCAAATGACAGCTTTTTCGTTGCCACTGGGTTTAACGTATGCTAAGTGCATGGGCACACGGGACCTCGGTTTATCGTCTCGTCCGAAAGACTCCACGTTCAGACCGTTAAGGCCTAGTGCAGAATGAGAGGGAAAAAATCCCCTGTACCCAGGTTCGAACTCGGGTTTACTTGACACGAAGCGAACGCGATACCACTGTGCCACTCTACACCACCAGGGGGGGGGGGGGTGGAGGGAGAACACGGTGCTCTGAAAAACTTGAGAGAGAAACTGAAACTGAGACTATCAGAGAGCGGGGGCTAGGGGACTATTCTTAACCGTCCATAAGGGTCTCTGACCGATTGGACGCTAATCTCACCTTCTCTGGCTAGGGAAGGAGGGAGAAAGAGAGGGAGGGAGGGAGAGAGAGGGGGGGGGGGGGGGGGGGAGGGGGAGAGAAAGAGAGTGTGTGTGTATACATGTGTGACAGAAAGAGACAGAGACTAACTCTCTCTCTCTCTCTCTCTCTCTCTCTCGTCTCTCTCTCTCTCTCTCTCTCTCTCTCTCTCTCTCTCTCTCTCTCTCTCTCTCTCTCTATCTCTCTCTCTCTCTCTCTTGCATTGTATTTTACTTGACACCCCTTCAATGAGGGGGCCTAGGCCTGAACTGAATAAACTTCGCATTCTCTCTCTCTCTCTCTCTCTCTCTCTCTCTCTCTCTCTCTCTCTCTCTCTCTCTCTCTCTCTCTCTCTCCCCTCTCTCTCATCATCTCTCTCTCTCTCTCTCTCTCCTCTCTCTCTCTCTCTCTCTCTCTTTCTCTCTCTCTTACCCTCTATAAATAAAATTCTCTCTCTCTCTCTCTCTCTCTCTCTCTCTCTCTCTCTCTCTCTCTCTCTCTCTTCTCTCTCTCTCTCTCTCTCTCTCTCTCTCCTCTCTCTCTCTCTCTCTCTCTCTCTCTCTCTCTCTCTCTCTCTCTCTCTCTCTCTCTCTCTCTCTCTCTCTCTCTCTCTCAGAGGGGCCGGCTCTAATGGAATGTCCCTGCCAGTAAGCACCTTCCCCACACAGATCAATACACGAATCAACAGGGACCGTAAATCGTGTAGAAGCACTTTAGCATTTTGCCTAACCCCTCTCTTCCACCTGTCACCCTCCCTCTCTCTCTTCCTCCCCCCTCTCTCTCTCTCTCTCTCTCTCTCTGTCTCTCTCTCTCTCTCTCTCTCCTCTCTCTCTCTCTCTCTCTCTCTCTCTCTCTCTCTCTCTCTCTGCTATATTACTGTCTTCTTCTTCTTCTTCGGTCGCTCAGACAGTTTTCCTGTCAATTATGAGCGCAGATGCATCATGCTGCCGTTATGCGCCTAAGTCAGAGATAATTAGGCCCAGCATGTCCGACTTCGGCTGGAGGAAATGTTTTGGAAAGTGTCTCTTGAAAAAAAGGCAGGAGAATGGACAGGAAAAGGCAGAAAGATAGTAGATGACAGCAAGCAAGGGGAAAAGGCAGTCACAGAGAGTGACAGATTAGATAAAGTTACAAGCACAGAACTTCCGGAAGGTGGGGGAACTATTTATGCAAAAGACCCCCCCCCCCCCCCCCCCCCCCCCGGTATCCCCACGGGGGTATATTACTGTTAATCGTTGTTGTTTCTGTTGGCGATTTTCCTGTGTCTCAATGTTCATTTATAGCATTAGTTTATATATGTATTGCATGCTTAGAACCAAGGACAGACTAGGCCCAGCCTAAATTCTTATCCTTGTAAAATAAAGTATCTGAAGTCTGAAGTCTCTCTCTTCTGTCCTAAGACCCCCCAGCTATTTATGAAAGAAAATAATGTATTGCTCGAAGCAATATCAATGGTCGTTTTTCCTTTACTAACTCAATTTCGCTTCTGTTGCAGTTTCCCAGCTTATGAAGAAAGATGACTTAGTTGTATATGATGTTTTGTCGCCTAGTGAGCGAAACTGTAAATTGGTGCATATCGCGCGCATTTATGAACGGATGCTGTTCAAATTTCCTGCCATGCTTTGCCCGGGTCATAGCAAGCCTGACAGCAAACATGCGGCGATTCGGTTAAGAAACGGCGGAGCTATTCGTGAAAAGGTGAAGAGGCGTTTCTGAACCGATTCGCTTCCGGTTTGGCATCCGGTTTGGCACACGGATAGTCCCCGGCCCCGGTCATGTTCCTGCCAAATTCGAAGGCAATCGGCCCAGAAACGCCGGAGATACGGGCGCCGAGAGGCCGGCGGATGCGCGTTTCGCGCATTTGCCAAACCGCGCAAATGACACGGCCGCCTCGGTTGCCGTTGCCATCGCCCCGTGAGGGCTCACAGCAAATTTGAAGCGATTCGGTCGAAAAACGGCGGAGTTATAAGGCCCGTTTCGTGTTTCAGACAGACACACAGACACACACACGGGACACTTGCCAAATTACTATATGATGATGATGATGATTTCCTCCACCAGCCGAAGTCGGACTTGCTGGGCCTAACTATTTCTTAGTTAGGCGCATAACGACAGCAGGACGCATCTGCGCTCATAACATGAAACTGTCTGAGCGATCGAAGAAGAAGAAGAAGAAGAAGAATGAGGAAAAGGGGCGTCATTTCGCGCGGGACATATTTTACGCAACACTGGTGGTTCGGTTCGGACCGGTCGGTTCCGTGGGTTGTGGCGGATTCTCTGGGACACTATACTCTCTTCTCCTACACCCCCCATCGTCTAGGGGGGTCCCGAGTCTATAGGGCCAGCCACACTGCG
>CM065693.1:49955487-49960487 GCA_017654935.2 Phymorhynchus buccinoides
CAAATAACTGCAAGATGCATTCTAACGTGAAAGACGTGTCTATGACCAGGTGGTACCAGGCAATAACTGATTTCTAAAATGCACTTTTAAAAAATATGTCCATGTAAAGAACGCGTTGAGATTAGAAAATGTGCAAAATATCAAGACTAGCTCAAATAATTTCCGAGTTGTAGCCATTTAAAGTTTGTTTAATTTTGCGTCATTTTAAGCTTTTTGCTACATGTTCAAAGTTTAGAATTTTACCACGCTCCAACAACAGACATTAACGATTTAGAATTGATGGTGTCTTCTTTTACTACCTTAACTCTATCCACAAACAGAAATACAAGATTATCTGCTTTGTGGTTTGAATACAGTGCCTGCATGAAACGGGGTGAGATTGAGAAAATAAAATAACATCGAAAAAGTGAACAAAATGCACTGTTTAATACTATGACACGAAACGTTTAGAGTTTTGTTTTGAGGTGTGTTATTTTGACCCT
The DNA here is from genome assembly GCA_017654935.2 of Phymorhynchus buccinoides. Lineage (NCBI taxonomy): Eukaryota > Metazoa > Mollusca > Gastropoda > Neogastropoda > Raphitomidae > Phymorhynchus > Phymorhynchus buccinoides. The sequence continues at coordinate 49,955,970 of CM065693.1, forward strand.
GATGCATGATGACATGATATTGCGATGTTTCTTGTCCCTCGAAATAAGTCTATGTCCCTTGTTTTTTAACCCTTTCGCCGCCAGACGTTTTTCAGCACAATATTTCCATTAAACTTACCCGAGTACAGAAAAAAATCTGTAATATTGGGGATTCCTCTGTGACATATTTAAAGTAAGGCCTATCCCCACCTCCCAAAATGAAGAGAACGGGGTCTTTGGATAACAGACCCTGATTTGATGCCTTTTAGTGACATGGGTGTTAAATCATTGTGGTGCAAAAATGCGACGTTGGCGGTGAAAGGGTTAAGTCAGTTTGTCCCTGGGAAACTGTAACAGAGGGAAGGCAGCCCTGGATTCGACAATGGGCTAGCTTTGGAGTCATACCAAACTGGATCCAAGAAGTTAACCCTTTCACCGCCAGCCATATTTCAGCCAAAGCATTCCATTAGATTTACCTGGGTAGAGAACAAAATCCATCTGCAGTATTGGGGATTCTTCTGTGAGATATATAAAATAAGGTCTATCCTTACTTCCCAAAACTAAAACAATAGGGTCTTTGGATAATATACCCCAATTTGATGCTTTGTAGTGACATAGGTTTTAAATCACTGTGGTGCTAAAATGCAACATTGGCGGTGAAAGGGATAAGCAACCTTTTTTCTTCTTCAAAACAATGGAAAGTATTTCTCTGAGTGATTGGCACAGTTTTTTGGGGGTTTTGTGTGTAAATTGATACACATTTATCCTATCTATTTACTAACATGCATGACTAATTTCATTTTGTTTACATACTAAGTTTTTGATTTCTTAATGGGGGTTTTAACAACAGTATTTTAACAAAAAAGCTTTGATTTTGTTTTTTTACCTTGTGTTTTTATCCCTTTTTAATACGTGGTAAGATTTAACGTGGTGACAGCCCTGACATGGCCTTAGTTGTCGACGGGGCTATAATTGTAATCTTGATCTTAATCATGCAAATTACGTTGTGGGCATCCTCGCACCAATGTTAGGGGTTGCTTAACTTTTTGACTCTAAGCTTAGTTTCAAAGAACTACCATGGTGGTTTTCCTTATGTTTTTTGGTTGTTGTTGTTGGGTGGGTTTATTACTAGAGGTGGGGGGGGAAACCGGTTTGAACCGAAAAACCGGTGCCAAACTTTCGCGGTTCGAAAAACCGGTTCGAGTTGCTGTGAACCGGGTTTTTTAACTGCAAACTGAAAGTAAGTTTTTCTTAGAATAACGCATTCTTTTCGAAAAACAACACTGATTCTCAGCACAGATTGTGTGTTTGCAAACCAAGAGTAGCTGTTTCTAGTTTGTGGTGGTGCATGACTTTGCCTTTGACAGAGTGTTGAGTTGAGTGTGTGTGTGTGTGTGTGATAAGTCATGTTTCTTTATTGTGTGTGTGTGTATGTGTGCGCGTGCGTGCGTATGTGTGAATATTCTGACAAATAAATATGTGTTTGCATAGGTGAAACTAGTGATGCGAGCACTGGTTTTTAAAAAAACGGTTCCGTAAAACCGGTTCAAAGAGAAAACCGGTAACCGGTTCGGATTTTTGAACCGGTTCTCAACTCTATTTATTACCTCCCAGAACAACACCAACACAGCAGCCGTTTGTGAAATCAATCAGTCCCGTCCCAAGCCTTATTATACATTTCGCGCAATATGAATTGTTCAGAAATAATCAAGGGGAGTAATGTCATGGTGTGTGGGAGTGATCTTGCCTAATTCAATCGGTCAAACAGGGGAAGTCACTCTACCATCAGCTCTCGTAGCCTATGTCGACTCGTGTGTTTGAGCAGACATACAGCACTTAGAACACCGTGCGTCATTCTAAAAATGTATGTCATTTTTATTATTTTTACGTCACATTTTGCAAGTTTTATCAGTTTGTGGCCACTGGCCACCCCTAATTTTTCTTTTAAAATTGTTTGCAAGTCGCTGACTCGCATCCTGCGGTTTCAAGCTTCGACGCCATTGTTGCATTGCTGCTATGGTATTTGACCGAGTAATGGAGGTAAGCAACTCTAATTTTTACGAAGTGCTCTCCCCTAGGGTTGTTGTTTTTTCTTCCCGAAAATCGTCTATTTACATGGTAGGGTCAACAATAATCTAGTCCTGTGCAATAGTAGGCTATCCTAGGGATGACAGGCTTAGATGAGGTTGGATTAAAGATCTTCTAGGATACACTTTTCTGTGACGAGAAAAAAATAAAATGATGAAGATTGACGAAGACAGGTCAACTTTTGTGTGTTTATGCTCGTATGTGTAGAATGTGTGTGAGATGCTGATAACCAGACGAACTTGGCCTCATGTGGAAATAATTAATGATCGACCCCCGAAATACGAACGAACCTTGTCTTTGAAGTGTGTGCAAAGAGGCATACAGGGGGTACATTCGGGTGGTGGATGTCCAACTGATAAAATATATATAGAAGAGGAGGGTTGGATGTGTGATAAGAGAGTAGTTGGCGCCTCGTTGAATGGGAACTTCCCATAGTAGAGAGAGAAAGACGTGGGAATATATTGGTGGGAATAGTTTTGGGTTGCGATGAGTGCTCGTGGGCCTTCCCTCCTATAATCTAGATTATGGGGATACCGGGGGGGTCTTCCGTTCAAATAGTTCCCCCACCTTCTGGAAGTTCTGCGCTTGTAACTTCCTCTTATCCGTCTCTCTCTCTTTGACTCCTGCCTTTTTCCTTTGCTTCGTGTCATCTACTATCTTTCTGACTTTGGGGCCCAATTCTCCTGCCTTTTTCCTTGGCTTCGTGTCATCTACTATCTTTCTGACTTTGGGGGCCCATTCTCCTGCCTTTTTCCTTTGCTTCGTGTCATCTACTATCTTTCTAACTTTGGGGGCCAATTCTCCTGCCTTTTTTTTCTCTCTCCAAAATATCTTCCATATAGTTTTCTCCTTTCAGCTCCTCCGAAATCGGAATGTGTCGGCCGAATGCAGCGAGGGACACCAGTGGAAACTTGGAAAACGGACACCATACGTACCCTTTGTGGCCTTATCGCCCGGGAACGCAGAATAAATGTAGATTATGCAAACTGACAAGCTGACGTCTATCTGTCTTACGATGCAGTCCACTTCCAACAATAATAGTGTGGTTTGCGTTTGAGCGAGAGGAAGTAACCATATCACTTGATAGCACTGTACATCATCATCATATAGTAAAAAGCCAAGTGTCCGTCCGTGTGTGTGTTTGTCTGTCTGTCTGTCTGTTTGTCTGAAATAATAATGTTTGTCTGATAACACAAAACGCGGCCAATTATTCATCAACTAACCGCAAAAAAAAAAACGTTTGACACCGACCAAATGCATATTCAAAAACTCTCTCTCTCTCTTTGCTCTCTAACACACACGCAACACACACAATCACGGCAACACGGCACACACGAGGCGGCACGTGTCACAACACACACACACACAAACACACCAACACACACAAAACACAATGCACAACACACACACACGCACACACACACACACACACACGCACATAAACACCTTATCGACGCCAACTCGTTCATACCCCATTCGGTAAGTCACAGCAACTGAGCCGCATGGACTGACCACATTCACCAACACGCAGACACAAACACCCTCACACACAACGTACGCACGCAGACAGACACACAGTGACTACACACACATGTGCACACACAACCCACAAAACCAAAATACACACGCACACATTCATGCTTAGGCGCACACACACACAACACACACATCACACACACACGGGGGGCACACACACACACACACACACACACGCAACACAAAACACAGCACAAACCTCTTAAATCAATCTTCCCTCACGTGCACACAACGATAGACAACTGATCAAATATTTAGGGTGCAGCAGGAAAAAGATGGGTTTTAAGAGAGGTTTTGAATGAGGAGACTGAGTTGGAGTGTCGGAGAGGAGAAGGCAGAGAATTCCACAGAGATGGTGCTTGACAAGAAAAAGAACGTTGGCCAGCAGATTTGAGAAATGGAGGGAATGGAAAGGCGTCGACTCTGGAAAGCAGTCCAGCCATACGGAGAAACACGGGGCCTTATAACTCCGCCGTTTTTCGACGAATCGCTTCAAATTTGCTGTGAGCCCTAACGGGGCGCAAATCGGCCGTGTCAATTGCGCTGCAAATGCTCGAAAGCGTATCCACCGGCCTTTCGGCGCCCTATCTCCGGTATTTTGGACCGATTGCCTTCGAATTTGGCAGGTAGATGACCGGGGACGCGTCACTATCGATGTGCCAAACCGAAAGCGAATCGATTACTTAGGCGCATAACAGCAGCGAAACGGGGGCCTTATAACTCCGCCTTTTCAACCGAATCGCGTCAAATTTGCCGTCAGGCTTGCTGTCACCGGGGCAAAGCCTGCCAGCAAATTTGAAGAGAATCGGGAGAGCGAGCGCGTACTCTCAGAGCAGCGCCAACGGGAAACGGGGCCTTATAACTAGCAGTTACTTAACGAAATCGCTTCAACCTGTACTCAGCGTTACCAGTACG
>CM065693.1:49967987-49970487 GCA_017654935.2 Phymorhynchus buccinoides
TGCTGCTGCCAATGTTTGTATTGACAGACAGCATGGAAGCCATATCATACACCCCCACCCCGCATTTGATTTTATATACTTCACATGTGGCCATCTATGAGTGAGTATGACATTTCAGTCAGCATTCCTTCCTTATCCCTTTCGCCGCCAGCCATTTTTGAGCCCAAAAATTTAATAAAACTTAACTTGGCTGCAAAAAAGATTTCGCCTGCAATAGAAAAAAAAAAGTGATTTTTTTTGGTGACACATTTAGAATAGGGTCAATCCTTACTGCCCAAATTTAGGAACACAATATCATTGAATAACAGACCCTGATTTGAAGAGTTTTAATGACATGGGTGTTAAATCGTTGTGGTGCAAAAATGCGACATTGGCGGTGAAAGGGCTAAGGTCTCTGTACATGTGAACATTTCTCGCTGTTTCCCCATGGCAACGTAGCGAAAGGCCCGTCATAATTACGACTTGCATGTCAATGTGTTGCCATGTGAAAAGAGGGTGAAATGTTCGCGTGTATGCATGTCACAGTGTAGGAAGCAACGACCATGTCCAGATATTTACCAACCGTGATCGTAGAGAGCGGATTGGTAATGTTTTCACTCGTGTCTGAGGTGGTGTTTGTATGTTTGTATGTATCCTATCTAGCGTTTGAACGGATGGACTTAGGGTGCTCAAACTTTGCATGCGGGTAGGTAGTAGGAAGATCTAGGCCAAGTGCGATAATGAAGGTCATGGGTCAAAGGTCAAGGTCACTGGAGCCGAAAACGAGTAACTCGGCACGATATGAGGCGCACGGTTGGTGATTTAGCGTCTTAACGCTCTAGTTATTGTTGTTGTTGGCTTACCCTGGCTAAAAGACTCCAGGGATCATCCCAACAGCGGAAGCACTTGAACACAAAAGTTACGCCAACGAGCATTTACACCTTCTCTATTTCCAAGTTGTTGTCGTCGTGCCCTGGCTAAAAAACCCAAAAACACTCCAGGGATCATCCCAACAGCGGAAGCACTTGAACCCTATGGTCCAGAATGCATCAGGTGCGGATGAGAACATTGCGTGTGTGACCCGTTTTTGATTACCCCGCCACGTGGGCAGCCACACTCCGTCTTCGGGAGATTTTGGAGATTGACGATGTTATGGCCAGGAGTAGGAGCTTGTCATGGCTAAAAAGACAACCCCCGCGTAACTACGCAAAGGCAGAACAACATGTTGATGTAGCCTTAGTGTTCTAGCCTGTGGGTCAGTTGGTCTGAGCCAGCCTTAACCCTTTCACCGCCAACCATATTTCAACCAAAAATGTCCATTACATTCACCTGGGTAGAGAACAAAATCCATCTGCAGGACTGGGAATTCTTCTGTGACATAATATATCAAATAAGGTCTATCCTTACTTCCCAAAACTAAGACAATAGGGTCTTCGGATAACAGACCCCAATTTGATGCCTTTTAGTGACATGGGTGTTACATCACTGTGGTGCTAAAATGCTACTTTGGCGGTGAAAGGGTTAAGCCAAGGCGGTGCGGGTTATTGTCCGTCGCGATTCTGACCAACGTTCAACAACCTGAAAACAACAAAACATACAGTACAATTCATAACATGACACCTCCATCATTGCACCCTATAGCACATAAGTTCACACAGTGCTGGAAACGTTGAGCCACTCTACTCTATTTATCGGATCCAGGTTAAAAAAAACAGTAAAAAAAGGATAACAAATACATACTAGTAAGCTAAAATACATTAAAAAAAAGGCTATAATAAGCAAATATGCTTGGCATTCAAATCGACCCTGGAGTAAAAGTTATAGACACTAGCGCAACGCCTAGTACTGGCAATGCACCGTACTGGTAACGCCACGTACTGGTTTCGCCGCGTTTCTGAACCGATTCGCTTCCGGTTTGGCACACCGATAGTCACCGTCCCCGGTCATCTACCTACCAAATTTGAAGGCAATCGGTCCAGAAATGCCGGAGATACGGGCGCCGAGAGGCCGGCGGATGCGCGTTTCGCGCATTTGCGAAACCGCGCAAATGATACGGCCGCCTCGGTTGCCGTTGCCATCGCCCCGTTAGGGCTCACAGCAAATTTGAAGCGATTCGGTCGAAAAACGGCGGAGCTATAAGGCCCGTTTTGTGTTTCAGACAGACAGACAGACAGACAAACACACACACGGACAGTTGGCTTTTTACTATATGATTGCGCACAAAGGGATATTTATGAAGCTGTAATGTGTCTATTTTAGGGTGGTTTTTTTTTTAAAAGGTATTAGGTACATTATAGTCACAGAGGCGTCTCTGTGAAATAGGGCATTTGCCACGAGTGTTCGTTCTCTATGCTAGACTACTAATTTGCCCGCACTCGTTCTGCCCGAGTTACGCTGACCTTTCTAATTCAACTCAGTGAAATTCAAGGTCACCCTCACGTGGCAAATTCCCTGTTTGGGTTGCTCTCACCTGGAGAGCGCGTCGCAGCCAGAGGCGCGCCGCCCCATTTAAAAAAAAAAA
>CM065693.1:49972987-49980487 GCA_017654935.2 Phymorhynchus buccinoides
ATTGGCGGTGAAAGGGTTAATATTCGTGTGTGTGTGTGTGTGTGTGTGTGTGTGTGTCTGTGTGTCTGCGTGTGTGTGCGTGTCTGTGTGTTGTGCGTGTGTGTGTGCGTGTCTGTGTGTGTGTGTGCGTGTGCGTGTTGCGTGTGTGTGTGTGTGTGTGTGTGTGTGAGAGAGAGAGAGAGAGTTAGAGAGAGAGAGAGAGAGAGTTTTTGTGGGTTTTTGTTGTTGTGTGTGTGTTAGTGTCAGTGTCTGTGTCTATATGTGTGTGTGTATGTTTGTTTGTTTGTGTCTATGCGTGCGTGTGTGTGGATGTGCGTATGCGTGCTTGTTTGTGTGCGAAGCCGAATCTGTCTGCTTGTGTGTGAATAATGAATGCGACTGAGCGCACTACACGGTCGCAACAACCCTCGCCAACCTCTGTAGTAATTAAAGGAATTAATTTCATGCATAGACCAATTTGTGCGATCCAGTGTCTGGCAACTAGCTGCAACAGAGTGAATTAGGTGTGTGTGTGTGTGTGTGTGCGTGTGTGCGTGTGTGTGGTGTTGTGTGCGTGCGTGTGTATGTGTGCGTGTGTGTGTGTGTGTCAAGTCAAGTCAACATTTTATTTCCTGATGGAACATTGAATAAGCAAATAATATACTTTTTTTTTTCATCGTGTGTGTGTGTATGTGTGTGTGTGTGTGCGCGTGCCTACGTGTCTGTGTGTGTCTGCGCGCGCGCGTGCGTGTGTGTGTGTATGTGTATGTGGGTGTGTACGTGCGTGTGTGTGTGTGCACGCGCGTCCGTGTGTCTGTGTATGTGTCTGTGTGTGTGATATATAATTTAAAAGCACCCCCGACATTCCTTTCTATTGTCTCTGCTGTAGCCTTCACACAAAAAACAAGGGCATCTCCGAGCGGCAGCAACGCATTGTGACAATGCAAACCCGGCCAGAGTTATGTCCTGCCCCCCCCCCCACCCCCCCCCCCCCCACCCCCCCACCCAATAAACGCACCACTTTCCACCCTTACAGAACGCATAAAATACATAGCCCAAAATTCGAAGCGATTCTGTTCAGTAGTTCACGAGATACAGATGAACTTTTATACAAACTTCCTTGCACCATGGTACACCACCACACAAAATTTGAAGCGATTCTGTTCACTAGTTCGGTGTTGACTAACGAAAGGAAGCTTCCTTTTCAAGCTGTCTACCCCTCTGCCAATTTTAATCAAAATCGAAACAGTAGTTTTTAAGATAATCGATACACTGACAGACGCACACAGAGACACACAAACCGATCGCAATACCTCGGCCTCTGGCCGGGTAATAATAATGAGTGCAAACCAGTTCCGCGTACTAGTTTCCCCTTGACCATAAATCGTGCCCACCTTTTTACAACATGCACTTACATGCACTAGTCCCAGCGTCTCTAGTTACCATTGGTAGGCTCGCTGGGCGGCATAGTAATCGCGCCGTAATCGTCACGCGCACCTAATTCATTCAGTCATCAGCTACATACCTGCGCTCAGTAGTCAACTTAGGACGCCCATTTCACCGCCTGGTGGCAAGCAGACCAGTAGGGGGGAGAAAGAAAGAGAGAGGGAGGGAGGTGAGTCTCTCTCTCTCTCTCTCTCTCTCTCTCTCTCTTCTCTCTCTCTATCTCTCTCTCTCTCTCTCTCTCTCTCTCAGTCCTCTTCTCCTCCCGTCTTCTCTCTCTCTCTCTCTCTCTCTCTCTCTCTCTCCCTCCCCCCCAACTAAGAATATCACGCGCTAAGCCCCTACTGGTTTGATTGCCACCTACCGGTGAAATGGGCGTCCTAAGTCGATCATTGCAAGCACGCACATACATATCATATGTGTACCCGTGATAGTACTATAATTTATGCATATTGCTTTTTCACGGCGCACTCACATACTCGCACACACGCACGCACACTGCGCGCTCGCAACACACACGCACGCACGCACATGCGCGCGGACACGCGTATGCACACACACGCACGCGCTCGCGCGCACACAGACAAGCGCAACACATACATAATACACACACACTCACGCATGCACACCACGTACACACACACTCGTGCGCGCGCGCACGAAAAAACGCTGCGCGCGCGCACACACGCTCACGCACACCACAGAGTCAAGGTCATTAAATGTTCGTTCTCATTACGAGTATGGGCCCAACCAGCCACACGTCCACTAAAATCGCAACGACTGTACGATGCAATTCGATCACACGTGATCTCGATGCGTACCAATTTTAAATTTTGTTTTGGAGAATTAAAAAAAAACACGCGTGATCGAATCGTATCGTACAGTCGTGCGATTTTAGTGGACGTGTGGCTGGGCCCCTTAGTGGCGCCACTGTTTCGTCGCCAGAAAATTGGACATGGCTATGGTCCGGGAAAAACAATCATCATATCTGTTGTCTGTTGCTGATTGATTTATTAAGCTCCTTAACATAATCACATACCAATTCAGGCCTTTAAAAAATAAAAAAAATTTAATAACTAACTCTCTCTCTCTCTCTCTCTCTCTCTCTCTCTCTATCTCCTCTCTCTCTCTCTCTCTCTGTTTTTCTCTCTCTCTGTTTCTCTCTCTCTCTCTCTCTCTCTCTCTCTCTCTCTCTCTCTCTCTCTCTCTCCTGTGCCTCGGTCTCCCACCTCCTAGTGACCTCTCTCTCTCTCTCTCCTCATCTGTCTCTCCTCTCTCTCTCTCTCTCTCTCCTCCTCTCTGTTTCGGTCTCCACTATTTTTCCTCTTCCTTCTGCTTCTTGGTATGGCTATTGTCTCTTTTTCCTTCCTTCCTCGGTCCTCTCTCTCTCCTCATCTCCTTCTCTCTCTCTTCTTCTACCTGACACTCTCGTCTCCTTCTCTCTTTCCCTTCTCTGTCTCCAGCCCTCATCCTCTCCTCTCTCTACTCGATTCTCTCCGTCTCTCCATCAACTCTCTTCCCTCTCACCTTCTATTCTCACATCCCTCTCCCTCTCTCCCTCTCACCCTCTCTCTCTCCATCAATCTCTCTCACTCTCTCTCCGCTCTCTCTCTCTCTACCTCTCCTCTCCTCTACAACCTCCGATCTCTCCGATCCTCTCCATCTCCTCTCTCTCTCCCCATCTCTCTCTCCGTCTCTCTCCGTCTCCGACCTCTCTCCTCTCTCCTCCTCTCTGTCTCATCCTCACTCGTCCGCTCGCCCGCTCTCTCTCCCCATACCTCCTCTCACTCCCTCTCCTCTTCCTCTCTCTCTTCACTTCCTCTCTCCTTCCCTCTCTCTCCTGCAGATCCCCTCTCATCTCTCTCTCCTCTGCTCTATCTCTCTCTCTTACGCCCTCTCTCTTCTCTCTCACCCTCCTCTCTCCGTCGTCCGCTCTTCACTCTCTCTCCTCTCCGCTCTCTCTATTCGTCTCTCTCGTCCCACTCTCTCTCCTCTCTCGTCTCGTCTCTCTCTCTCCTCCCCGCTCTCATCTCTTCCCAACTCCCATCTCTCTCCTCGCACGTCCCCCGTCTCTCTCCCTATCCATCTCCTCGTCTCCCTCCGTCGGGTCCTCTACACTCGTCTCTCTCTCTCTCTCCGCCTCTCTCTCTCTCCCCCTCTCTCTCAATCCCTCTCTCTCTCTACTTCTCCCTCTCCCTCTCTCTCTCTCTCTCTTTTCTCTCTCTCTTTTTCTCTCTCTCAGTCTCTCTCTCTCTTCCTCTCTCTCCCTCTCGCTCTCTCTCTCTGCTCTCTCTCTCTCCGTGAAACAGCATGTGGGGGAACGCATTACTTTTCTCCAGTATAATTAGCTCCAATCTTAATCCGACTTATCAGGGAATCCCTGATACGAGAATGATAATATTGTCTGTTGGAATTTACTTTCGTGTTGCGATGCAAAGATAAGGCGCCTATCTTTTCAATCTACACCTGTTCCCATTTTTCTTAGCTGTATTAATGACAATGATTACCACACACACACACAAACCCAGAGCACGTTAAAGGGTAAACTGAGAGGGCGGATTCCTAAGGCGCTCTCACTGTGTCGTTTTAATAGCCGCGGTTAAGAAAACGCAGAAAATGAGTAGGTTAACAAAACAAGCACAAAAACTAAGGGAAAATTGAGAAAAGGGGGATGTTTTAGTAATGTGATCAGTGTTGGGAGGGAGGAAGGCAAACGCGTGTGTGCCTACAGATGCACGCATGCACGTACGCGCACACAGGCGCGCGCGCACAGACAGACACCACCATGCATACATCACACACGCACACGCCGGCGCAGCACTCCACACAACGCGCACGCACACACACTCACATGCACGCACATGCACACACACGCGCACACCCACACACCACACACACACACACACACACCACACATCCATACATGCGTGTGTTCTAACGAACGCAAATGAGACACACACAGATGCGTGCTTGCACTCCACACACACACACACACACACACACATACACACACAAGCGGAAAGAGAGAGAGAGAGAGAGGAGAGGAGAGGAGAGAGAGAGAGAGAGAGAGAGAAGAGAGAGAGAACTTGAAAACTTTAAACTTGAACTTTATTTTCAAGGATAAAGATTTTAGGCACCGCCTAGTCTTCCGATCTGTCCTTGGTACATAATACGAACATAGAATACAAACATGGGAAGGCATAAAGGTCCCTTTGTACATATACTACGAACAGAGAAGAGAGAGAAGAGAGGAGAGAGAGAGAGAGAGAGAGATCTTTGGGAGAGAGAGAGAGAGAGAGAGGCTAGGGTTAGAATAAAAATAGAAAGTGGTGGTGTGATGTGTCTGCCTGTCTGTCTGTATTTATGTATGTATGTCCGTATGTAGTTGTACATGCGTGCGCAGGGCTTATGGGTGGGGGGAGGTAAAGAGTGAAGGACCACAGGGGGTAGGCAAATGGTCTTAGAGTTCAACGCATTACTTTTCTCCAGTATAATTAGCTCCAAACTTAATCCGACTTATCAGGGAATCCCTGATACGAGAATGATAATATTGTCTTTTGGAATTTACTTTCGTGTTGCGATGCAAAGATAAGGCGCCTATCTTTTCAATCTACACCTGTTCCCATTTTTCTTAGCTGTATTAATGACAATGATTACCACACACACACACAAACCCAGAGCACGTTAAAGGGTAAACTGAGAGGGCGGATTCCTAAGGCGCTCTCACTGTGTCGTTTTAATAGCCGCGGTTAAGAAAAACCACGCAGAAAATGAGTAGGTTAACAAAACAAGCACAAAAACTAAGGGAAAATCGAGAAAAGGGGGATGTTTTAGTAATGTGATCAGTGTTGGGAGGGAGGAAGGCAAACGCGTGTGTGCCTACAGATGCACGCATGCACGTACGCGCACACAGGCGCGCGCGCACACACACACAACACACACGCACAACACAGCACACGTCGCACACACACACACGCACACACGCACACACACACACACACACACACACACACACACACACACACACACACACACACACACACACATACATACATACATGCGTGTGTTCTAACGAACGCAAATGAGACACACACACCTGATGCGTGCGTGCACCTCTCAACACACACACACAACAACACACAAACAACACACACACCGAGATAGAGGGACCCTTCTTCACAGAGAGAGAGAGAGGAGAGAGAGATGAGAGAGAGAGAGAGAGGATCGAGAGAAAGGGAGAGAGCGTGAAGAGGAGAGAGAGAGAGAGAGAGAGAGAGAAATGAACCGGGAGCATCTTCGAGAGAGAGAACTTGAAAACTTCTGAGACCTTGAAAACTTGTATCTTGAACTTTATTTTTCAAGGATAAAGATTTTAGGCAACGCCTAGTCTTCCAATCTGTCCTTGATACATATACGAACATAGAACACAAACATGGCAAGGCATAAAGGTAGCACCTTTGTACATCTACATATACGAACAGAGAGAGAGAGAGACAGAGCGAGAGAGAGAGAGAGAGAGAGAGAGAGAGAGAGAGAGAGAGAGAGAGAGAGAGCTGGGGTTAGAATAAAAAGAGAAAGTGGTGGTGTGATGTGTCTGCCTGTCTGTCTGTATGTATGCTTATGTCTGTCCGTATGTATTTGTACTGCGTGCGCAGGGCTTAGGGGTGGGGGGAGGGTAAGGGAGGGAAGGAAGGGGGTAGGCAAATGGTCTTAGAGTTCAGTGTCTTGGGTTTACTAGCTGCTTGCTCTGAAGCTTGATGTATTTTGCCGAAGGTGTCCTATTGCACGACTATTTGTTCTTGTCCAAACAAGCAAAAGCTGGATCAGGTCTTGCCCGATTTTTATATACCTCTCTTTACACCCCCCCCCCCCCCACCATCCCCTTTCTTCCTCCAAACACACACAAACACACACTGATCCCCCCCCCCTGCACAGCCACACAAACAATGAAAACACCACACACACACACACACACACAATTTCTTACTATCAACCACGTATTCTTCTTTGTTTTCTTCTTTTAATTAGTCTTCTTTTCGACGATATTCATTTCTTTCCCTGTACATTGGTTGTTGTGTCTCTGAATCTTTATTACTTCTTATGTTTTATGACTGATTATTATTCTTGTCTTATTTATTATTATTCCTCGCTTCTTCTTATGTTTATTATTATTAGAGGAGAGAGTGAGGATTCTGTACTGTATTATGGACTATTACCTTTAATTATTATTATTATTATTTAGGAATATGAGGAGTTGATTATTATCGATATTATTAAATTAGTTGTCGTGCGTTATTATATTAATGATTCTTCTTTTTTTTTTTATTCTTCTCTTCGTACTTATTAATATTATTATTCATTATTAATTATCTGTTTTTTTTTTATTATTCTTACTTATGTTTCTTGGTATTATTCTTATTCTTATGTCTTGATTTTTCGTATTTCTATTATTATTCTTAATATTATTTTCATTATTAATTATTATTATTTATATAGATTCTTGTTATATCCTGCTTATCTTCTGCTTTCTATTCTTTCTTAGTCTATCTTTATTATCTTCTTATGTCTTATTTCTTCTTCTTCTTCTTCTTCTTCTTCTTTCTTCTGTTTATAGTTATTCTATTATTCTTATTCTGCTATCATCTTATTTATTATCTTTTCTATCTGTATTATTCTTATTTGTTCTTTTTCTTCTTCTTCTTCTTCTTCTAATATCTTCTTCCTTCTTCTTACTTCTTCTTATAATATTATTATTTATCCTTCTTTTTCATATTCTTCTCCTTCTTCTTCTGTTTATTATTTCTTATTCTTCTCCTATTATTTTCTGAGGATTTTTTTTTTTGAGAGAGTATTCAGTTGCTGCGGATATTAGTTTCCTGTTATGAGGCTTATTATGATTTCGGAGTTAGTTAGGAGTAGGGCAGATGCTTATGTTAATGAGGCAGGCTGATTATTAGTTATTATTATGAGGCTTGATGTGGGTTTTTATGCTTCGTATTATTGATTATTATGTGTTCGTAATTATTATTCTTATCGCCTTATATTATCTTATTATTATTATTACTGTTTTGCCTCTTA
>CM065693.1:49997987-50002987 GCA_017654935.2 Phymorhynchus buccinoides
ACGCACACGCACGCACACGCACGCACGCGCACGCACACACACACACACACACACACACACACACACACACACACACACACACACACGAATTGGCCAGATTGTGGAGACCCTCTTATACGTATCACCTAATCTCTTCTGTTGCCCATTATAACACCATCATGAGAACCCGAGCTGTGAATTGAGGAACATTTTAGCAAAACTGTGCGAATTTCAAGAAATCAGGGACCCCAACGTTCATCTTTCATACCTTCTGCCCTATTCGCTTCTTACTGTGAACAGACGAGAGAGGGAGAGAGAGAGAGAGAGAGAGAGAGAGAGAGAGAGAGAGAGAGAGAGAGAGAGAGAGAGAGAGAGAGAGAGAGAGAGAGAGCGAGCGAGGAGGGGGAGAGAGAGGGAGAGAGAGTATGGTGTAGGTGTGAATTTGGAAAGATGAGAGAGAGAGAGAGAGAGAGAGAGAGAGAGAGAGAGAGAGAGAGAGAGAGAGCGAGAGAGAGAGAGAGAGAGAGAGAGAGAGAGAGAGAGAGAGAGAGAGAGAGAGAGAGAGAGAGAGCGAGGGAGAGAGAGTATGGTGCAGGTGTGAAGTTGGAAAGATGAATGTGTGAGAGAGAGAGAGAGTAAGAGAGAGAGAGAGAGAGAGAGGGGGGGGGGGATTTAATACGGGTGATCATCTTGATTTTGGGTGTTAGTATCTCTCTCGCGAAATCTCGATAACATCTGAAATATTGTGAACAGGCGTGTATTCGTTCATGCGGACTCCTACCCCACCCCCACCCCCACCCACTACCTCCAACCCCACCCGCCAACCCCCACCCCCCGTCCCCCCGCCCCTCCTCTCACGCATGCCATTTTTCGTTGGTGGTGTTTTTTGTAATACCTTTTTCCTGTCTCTTTTTGTTCTTTCTTTGTTTCTTTCTTCCTTCCTTCCTTCCTTTCTTTCTTTGTTTCTTTCTTCCTTCCTTCCTTTCTTTCTTTCTTCCTTCCTTCCTTTCTTTCTTTCTTTCTTTTTTTTCTTTCTTTCCTTCCTTCCTTTCTTTCTTTCATTCCTTTCTTTCTTCCTTTCTTTTTCTTTCTTTCTTTCTTTCTTTCTTCCTTCCTTTCTTTCTTTCTTCCTTCCTTCCTTTCTTTCTTTGTTTCTTTCTTCCTTCCTTTCTTTCTTCTTTCATTCCTTCCTTCCTTCCTTTCTTTCTTTCTTCATTCATTCCTATCTTTCTTTCTTCCTTTGTTTCTTTCTTCCTTCCTTTCTTTTCTTCCTTCCTTTCTTTCTTCCTTCCTTTCTTTCTTTTTTTTCTTTCTTCCTTTCTTTCTTTCTTTTTCTTCTTCCTTCCTTTCTTTCATTCTTTCCTTTCTTTCTTTCTTTCTTTCTTCTTTCCTTTCTTTCTTTCTTCCTTTCTTTTCTTCCTTTCGTATCTGTTCTCCGTGTGCTTGTATGTTTTTTGTGCACATTTGTATTTGTATGTGTTTAGTGTTCACTTTTGTCTGTGTGTTTGGGAGTGTGCTTGTTTTTCAGTTTGTACACGCGTTCGAAAGTGCGTGTTAATTATGGTATTTGTGTGCTTGCGATGATACGTACAGTTTTTTGGGTTTTTTTTAGGTCAAATGTTTTGCAAATCCGCATTTACAGCTTTACATTGACGTGATGATGAAGAAGAAGAAAGAGAAGAAGAAGAAGATGATGATGATCATGATGATGGCGATGGTGATGATGATAATAATGATGGTGATGATGAAAAAGAAGAAGAAGAAATAGAAGAAGATGATGATAATGACGACGACGACGATGATGATGATGACGACGATGACGATGATGACGACTGCGATGATGATGATGATGATGAGTTTTACAGCTTTCGGGTTTTTCGGGTTTTACAGCAGAACTACACACACAGGCAAAAATAAAAAATCCGACTACATTGCAACATACTGCATAGTATTGACCCGTTAATAATAGTGCTCCGTATTGTTTTCTGTCCCGCAGAATCGTGGAAATGGTCTGGACATGAACGTGATGAAGGCCTGGGACCAGGGCTACACGGGGAAAGGCGTGGTGGTCACCATCCTGGACGACGGCATCGAGAAGGACCACCCCGACCTCAAGAAGAACTACGTGAGTCAACGCGCACGTGCGCCACACGCGCTGTGTGCGGGCGCGTGTGCACAATCACGCACACGCACACACACACACTGTGTCCATTGTAATGCTTTCGCTCTTACTTCTGTTTGTGCCGGTGTCGTATATAATACTGTCGCCGTGGGATCGTGTCGCAGCGATAGCATTTCACGTGAAATACTGTTGCAGCGATATTATTTTCTGAAAAAAACTGTCGCGCGACAAATTTTCACGAAAAATGTCCTATAAAATATTGTCTCATGCCTTAAAATACTGTCGCTCCAAATTTTGCGACAGTTTTTTGCGACAGGACACTGTGAAATATTGTAGTCAGTAAATACTGTCGCTTGCGACACATTTCCACGTGAAATGTTGCTGCTAGAGTTAATATTTTCTGTGAAATATGGTCGTAGCGTTAATATTTCACAGCGACGGTGAAATGCTGTCGCTGCGACACGATTTTATTTTTAGGTAGCGACGCCATTTTATGGACATTTCTTGTGAAATCCTGTCGCGCTTCAATTTTTTATAAAATAATGTTGCTCAGCGATACTTTTTCACGAATAAGCTGCAGTATTTCCCAGGAAATACTGTCGCTCCGACACAATTTTATGCGCGACAGTATTATATACGACACCGGCCAAGGGTCCTTGGCTATTAACTGTGTCTGTACACGTGATGCAAGTGAAAATGACCCGCGGTGCCTAATGGAAGCTGTCTTTCTTTACTAGTGGCAGTTCTCCCTACACACCGTAAATAATTGTTGGTTGTTGTCACTCCACGGGTGGTTGGCACGCCAAGGTTGAGTTGCTCAGATGCCAGAGAACGCAACGCCTTTTTGTGCTATGTGCCAGTGGTTATGAGGTTGACTTTGGATGCATTAGAGGAGAGGGGTGTGTGTGGGGAGACAGAGAGAGAGAGAGAGAGAGAGAGAGAGAGTCAAAAACTTAATTACACAAGGATTGAGATTTTTAGTCCACGCCTATCCTTCCAATCTGTCCTTGGGACGATAAACAATGGAAGGAAGGGGGGGGGGGGGGGGGGAGAGAGAGAGAGACTCAGAAACTTAATTACGCAAGGATCGAGATTTTAGGCCAAGCCTATTCTTCCAATCTGTCCTTGGGACGATAACAAGACTGAGACAAAGCAACCAGGCAACATATATGGGAGATAACAAGAGAGAGAGAGAGAGAGAGAGAGAGAGAGAGAGAGAGAGAGAGAGAGAGAGAGAGAGACTCAAAAACTTAATTACACAAGGATTGAGATTTTTAGTCCACGCCTATCCTTCCAATCTGTCCTTGGGACGATAACAATGGGGGGGGGGGGGGGGGGGGGGGGGGGGGGAGAGAGAGAGAGACTCAGAAACTTAATTACGCAAGGATTGAGATTTTAGGCCAAGCCTATTCTTCCAATCTGTCCTTGGGACGATAACAAGACTGAGACAAAGCAACCAGGCAACATATATGGGAGGGAGGGAGGGAGGAAGAGAGAGAGAGAGAGAGAGAGAGAGAGAGAGAGAGAGAGAGAGAGAGAGAGAGAGAGAGAGAGAGAGACAAGATGTGGTTTTCTGATATCAAGTTGTTTTTTACAATTGTGTTACTATATTAAGGCAGGGTTTCGAAATGGAACAGCTACACCGAATTATAGCTAAGCCTCGCGTTTTATCATCTTGTTGGATGATTTACTCCCCCACCCAAAAAAAATAAAAAAAATTAAGCGTTGATAATCTGATATCGTAAATGCCATGGAGAATGCGTGTGCGCTCGCGCGCGCGCACACGTGTATGTGCGCGAGTGAAGTATAAATGAAAAGTAGGAACGAGAGAGAAGAACCGTGTGGTAGAAAGAGATGAAGAAAGAAGAGAAACAAAGAGATGCAAAAGAAGGACAGAGTTGGAAAAGGTAGGGTTAAATCGTTTGAGAGACAGACAGAATAAAGGCATGAAAAGAGGGAGGGGGGGGGAGGGGAAGGGGAAGCAGATTAAGATCGATTCTTTGAAATTTAAAAAAAAAGAAAAGAAAAAAGCCTACGTGTCTATAACACGAAGTGTTGGAAGTTTTTGTTTTTAGAGTGTTTGTTTTCTGGGATTTAGAGTACCAACCTCGTTGTTTGTTTGTTTGTTTTCTGGGATTTAGACTACCAACCTCGTTGTTTGTTTGTTTGTTTTCTGGGATTTAGACTACCAACCTCGTTGTTTGTTTGTTTGTTTTCTGGGATTTAGACTACCAACCTCGTTGTTTGTTTGTTTGTTTTCTGGGATTTAGACTACCAACCTCGTTGTTTGTTTGTTTGTTTTCTGGGATTTAGACTACCAACCTCGTTGTTTGTTTGTTTGTTTTCTGGGATTTAGACTACCAACCTCGTTGTTTGTTTGTTTGTTTTCTGGGATTTAGACTACCAACCTCGTTGTTTGTTTGTTTGTTTTCTGGGATTTAGACTACCAACCTCGTTGTTTGTTTGTTTGTTTTCTGGGATTTAGACTACCAACCTCGTTGTTTGTTTGTTTTCTGGGATTTAGACTACCAACCTCGTTGTTTGTTTGTTTGTTTTCTGGGATTTAGACTACCAACCTCGTTGTTTGTTTGTTTTCTGGGATTTAGACTACCAACCTCGTTGTTTGTTTGTTTGTTTTCTGGGATTTAGACTACCAACCTCGTTGTTTGTTTGTTTTCTGGGATTTAGACTACCAACCTCGTTGTTTGTTTGTTTGTTTTCTGGGATTTAGACTACCAACCTCGTTGTTTGTTTGTTTTCTGGGATTTAGACTACCAACCTCGTTGTTTGTTTGTTTTCTGGGATTTAGACTACCAACCTCGTTGTTTGTTTGTTTTCTGGGATTTAGACTACCAACCTCGTTGTTTGTTTGTTTTCTGGGATTTAGACTACCAACCTC
>CM065693.1:50012987-50020487 GCA_017654935.2 Phymorhynchus buccinoides
AAAAGAATGAAAGTGAAAAAGCATGAGGAGAGTCGCGTACTAATAGTTTAAACGCCGTGGAATTCAGTAATAGGAAGAAGAAGGAGAGAGAGAGAGAGAGAGAAGAGAGAGAACCATGAGAAAGAACAGAGAACACAGTTTAAACGCCGTGAAATAATAGGAAGAAGAGAGAGAGAGAGAGAGAGAGAGGAAGAGAGAGAGAGAAGAGAGAGAGAAAGTTAGTCGCGTACATTAAACGCCGTGAGGCACAGTCACAGAGACAGACACGAGAGAGAGAGAGAGAGAGAGAGAGAGTCGCGCACTAAGTTACAAATGAGGCACGCAGTAATACGAAGAGAGACAGAGAGAGGACACACAAGTTGAACTTTAAACGCACAGGAAGAGAAGGAAGACACGAGAGAGATGAAGAGAGACGAGACACGCGTACGAACAGTTGTATTTTAAACGCGCACACAGTAATAGGAAGAAGAGAGATGAGAGAGACGAGAGAGAGAGACCAGAGAGAGAGAGAGAGAGAGAGACGCACACGCACACACGCACAGCACACACACACACACAGAGAGACACAGACACACAGACACACACATGGAGTTTATCTCTCCCTCCCCTCTCTCTGGAGTTAAACTAAACGCCGTGAGGCCCAGTCCAGTAATAGGAAGAAGAAGGAGAGAGAGAGAGAGAGAGAGAGAGAGAGGTGAGAGAGAGAGAGAGAGTCCGTACAAAGTTTGGACTTTAAACGCCCTGAGGCCCTCCAGTAATTTCTCTCTTTTACACACAGACAGAGAGACGCAAATTCGCGTACTGTCAAGAGAGAGAGAGAGAGAGAGAGAGAGAGAGAGAGAGAGAGAGAGAGAGAGAGAGAGAGAGGGAGGGGGGGCCGTATACGAGGAAACATCTCGGCAGCCAGTATTGATGCAAAGGTCACTGAGTAATTTAGCCTTGTCTGTGGAACAAGTTCGTCATTGCAACATTGTGGAATGCGTTTTGTTTTTGTTTTGTTTTGTTCTTTGGTATGCTTGTCCGTGTCTGTGTGTTTCGTTTTTAACCCTTTCACTGCCAATGTCGCGTTTTTGCACCACAATGGTACTGTGTGTACCCACACTAAAAGGCATCAAATCAGGGCCTGTTGTTATCCGACTTAATTTTGGGAGGTAAGGATAGGCTTAATGTTATACATGTCACAGAGGAATTCCCAATATTGCAGATTTTTTTTTGTGGCCTCTACCCAGTTCAGTTTGATGGTATTTTGTGGCTGACAAATAGTTGGCGGTGAAAGGGTTAACGTTGCTGAAAATAGCGAGTTTGTGACGTTATGTGTCTGCTTTCCTTTCCCTTTCTCCTCGACTTATTTTGTCCTGCTTTCTTTTACTTAAGGGCCTGCTACACTACATACGATTCGATGAGAATGCGATGCGATTGTGACGATGCGAGTCATGATGAAATACTTCTGTCTACAATAATAATTCTACTACTTTCGCTCTATATATATACTCAAGTAGACCCAACACACGAATTTCATGTGAATCATGACTCGCATCGTCGCAATCGCATCGCATTGACAGTGAATCGTATGTAGTGTAGCAGGCTCTTTAACCCTTTCGCCGCCAGCCATTTTTCAGCAATAAATTTCCATTAAACTTACCTGGTACAGAAAAAAAATCATCTGCAATATGGGGGATTCCTCTGTGACATGTATAGCGCAAGGCCTATCCTTACCTCCCAAAATTAAGAAACCAGGGCCTGTATTCACGTTGAGATAGCATGAGACTTAGCATCATGCTAACTTAGAAGCTCTTCCAATGTCCTATAGGATTTAATAGGACTTTTGGAAGAGCTTCTAAGTTAGCATGATGCTAAGTCTCATGCTATCTCAATGTGAATACAGGCCCAGGGTCTTTGAATAACAGACCCTGGTTTGAGGCCTTTTTGTGACATGGGCGTTAAATCATTGTGGTGCTAAAATGCGACATTGGCGGTGAAAGGGTTAAGCGCCTATAGTTGCCTTCTTTTCCAGCCAACTCAAATGGTTCATGACTATTAATAGAAGGGTAAAGGTAAAGATGCGTCCCCCCCCCCTCCTCCTCCATTTCTCGGTTCTTTCCTTTTTTTTCAGTCTTGCCTTTCTTACTGCAGATTGAGTACTTCATCCTCTATCGTTTGCTATATTTAACACTAATTTGCATAATTTAAACACATGCATTCAATAATAGTAGAAGATAAAGGCAAGACGGGAAAAACGCAATGAACCAGGACTGTGACAAATGCTCCGCGGCTGTTGTGTGTACTGCACTACATAGGGGTGGGGGGGGGGGGGGGGGTCCTATTAGATAATGGCCTTTATCATGACTGCGATTAAATACAAAATAATTATTCAACAAAGATAATTAGTTCAAAAAGTTGATAAGATACAGTTAATGTTTGGTACGAAAGGCAGGTGTGAAAATGTGGGGAGAGCTGAGAAATTTAAGGGGGGGGGGGGGGGGGGGGGGGGGGGGGGGGGGGCACATCTTTACCTTTACCGAAAGTTTCAAGGACCAGAACATTGTTCAATTCAGAAAATTCAAGACCATCGATTGCGGAAAGCTAAAGGTCTGTTTACACGTTAACATTATTCACGAAATATTTCTTATTTCCCCATGGCAACACAGTGATGGTCCACTCTTAATATGACTTACAGCTCACTGTGTTGCCATGGGGAAATAGAAATATCTTGTGAATAGTGTTAACGTGTACACAGACCTTTATGAACAGAGTGACTAGTACTTAGAAACACTCATCAGCGGAAACTTACGTAGAAGATTAGTACGCGGACACTACTTTCTTGTGGAAAGTTCCAGAACAAACGAGTGCTTGGTTCATTAATTATTAACCTTCACGACCATTACCCGTTGAACGGTTCCAGAAAAGATCAATACCGATGCAATTAACTGACCGGGAGGACCAACTGACTAGTGAAAGTTGGGAGGAAAAAGTCCCTCCACTTACAAAGTATTCAGGGGGAGTTCCAGACCAGATGTGTTAATAACCAGACTTCAAGACCACCGACTCTACTCTACTGGCGATGGCTTGGAGTCAAAACGGACTATCTTTAGATAGACCATTGACGTATTATTGGATTTATTACAAAAACTAACAACTTGTATCAAACAATGACCGCAAAAATATAAAAAAAAGTTTTTGGGGGGTGTTTTTTTAATATTTCAGCAGCCTTTTTCTAAAAATATCTAAGATATCTTTGGCTTGGAGTCGAAACGGACTATCTTTAGATAGACCATTGACGTATTATTGGATTTATTACAAAAACTAATAACTTGTATCAAACAATGACTGCAGAAATATAAAAAAGGGGTTTTTGCTTTTTAATATTTCAGCAGTCTTTTTCTAAAGATGTCTAAGATATCTTGGGCTTGGAGTCAAAACGGACTATCTTTAGATAGACCATTGACGTATTCTTGGATTTATTACAAAAAAATAATAACTTGTATCAAACAATGACTGCAGAATTTATTATTTTTAAATGGGGTTTTTGCTTTTTTATATTTCAGCAGTCTGTTTCTAAGGATAGTCCGTTTTGACTCCAAGCCATCGATTATTTCTGGGAGAGTCTCAGACCTGAGATTGGTACTTGGTACTGCGCTTGATAGTTCACAGATTTGAAGGAACTGTATGTACCCAGACGAAGGGACCCCTTGATTAGCGGGGAGAGTCAATTAGTGCCAGAATCACTAGCAGCAGACTAAGTGCCTTTGCCCCCGGCCCCTCTACTCTCACTTTCGAAAAACCCCCACCAAGATGGCAACGCCCTATAAACGTAGTCCCAGATACTATACCGGCAGCGGCACACACACAAATCATGTACTCCCCGTCAGGGGGGGGGGTGTCATTTTGGACTCTATGTGTATACATTGTCTAATTTGGTGTTTAATAATGTCCTGTATTCGTATAGCATTGTTTAGAAATAAGATACAGTGGAACCTCCCTTATTATAAGACCTTCAAAAATCATCCAAAATGAGGTCTTATAAGGGATTGGTCTTATAAGGGGGGGTAATTTTAATACTGGCAAAGAATGGGCACTATCCCAGAGAAGTAGGTCTTATATGGGAGGGAGTCTTATAATGGGAGGTCTTATAAGGGAGGTTCCACTGTATTTTGCAACAAAATAACAACAGAGTGACTTTTCAACTCCTTAAACTTGCCTGGGTAGAGAAGAAAAAAAATCTGCAATATTGCGAATTCCTCTGTGACATGTATAACATTAGGCCTATCCTTGCCTCCCAAAATCACGAAAATAGGGTCTTCAGATAACAGGCTCTGATCTTATGCTTTTTTTAGTGACATGGGTGTTAAACCATTGTGGTGCAAACATGCAACATTGGCGTTGAAAGGGTTAATTTGGCCTGATTTTCTCGAAGACAAAATGCAACATTGGCGTTGAAAGGGTTAATTGGCCTGATTTTCTCGAAGACAACATGCAACATTTGCGGTGAAAGGGTTAATTGGCCTGATTTGCTCGAAGACAACATGCAACATTAGCGGTGAAAGGGTTAATTGGCCTGATTTGCTCGACGAAGACAACATGCAACATTGGCGGTGAAAGGGTTAATTGGCCTGATTTGCTCGACGAAGACAACATGCAACATTGGCGGTGAAAGGGTTAATTGGCCTGATTTGCTCGACGAAGACAACATGCAACATTGGCGGTGAAAGGGTTAATTGGCCTGATTTGCTCGACGAAGACAACAGCCCAAAGCAGCCACGCAGCAGTCCCCCTGAACTGACAGTCGTGTAGAAGTAGTAGTAAGAAGGCCGGGCCTAAAGAGCCAGACACCGTCCGCTAAAATCGCACGACTGTGCGATGCAATTCGATCGCGTGGTCTGAACAAAATTTGAAATCTAACGTCCTCTTGACCCGCAGGGTACATATGGGACATTGTTCATCACGTGGTCTCGAGTGAAAATAGGATGTTACGCCCACGTGGGGCATTTTTAAATACAAAGATGGTGGGAACAATGCTGGAGGCAATGCCCGGAGGCAGTGCAACACCAGTAAAGTCCCGATTTTTTTAACAATACAGATAGGTGTAGCAATAACCACGCCTCGGTTAAACCTCATCGGCTATGGTACCGCCACAGTATAAGAGTAATCGACCACGTGGTCTCGAAGCGCGAATCCCATTTTGTTCTTCCAGACCAACGTGATCGAATCGTATCGTACAGTCGTGCGATTTTTAGTGGACGTGTGGCTGGCCCTTCAGAGTGGCTTAAGACACAGCACACACAAAAAAGTTGGTTGAGAGAGGGTGGGGGTGGGGTGTTGCAGAGAAAGTAGAAAGAGCAAAGTGGGGTAGGTGGGGGGGTGGGGGTTAAAATCGATTTAAATGGGGGGGGGGGGGGGGGGAGAATTCTGCTTGTTGACTAGACTTAGTGCCGACTGTCGGGGAAACACGATCGTTTAATTTCTTGGAAGAAAATATAAGTAGGGAGGGGGGTATGGGGGGGGGGGGGGGAGAAGAAGAAAATAAACGAAGCGAAAGAGAGAGAGGGGACGAGAAAGAAAGGCTTCCCAAAATGGTCTGGTCTCACGCCACTTTTCTTCCTTTAAAAAAATGTTATATATATATATATATATATAGAAGAAGTGCACTTAAAGACCCACCAGATCACGTGTCAAAATCACGGGGTGTTTTCTCCCTCCTATAGCTGGTAAGAAATCTCGTTTTTGACCAGGTTTGACTCCCGCCATACAAAATGCCCCTGCCCCCAAATTCAAAACGGTATTATTATTAGGTTAGGTATTAGGTACTTTATAGTCACAGAGGCGTCTCTGTGAAATTCGGGTTGCTCCCACCTGGAGAGCGCGTCGCAGCCAGAGGCGCGCCACCCAATTTTTATGTTTTAAAATTTGGTTTTTGGGGGGCATGCGATTTTTGTCACTGATGAGGGGGGGGGGGGGGGGGGGGTAAAGTTTTGACCAAATGACAACTTTTTCGTTGCCACTGGGTTTAACGTATGCTAAGTGCATGGGCACACGGGACCTTGGTTTATCGTCTCATCCGAAAGACTCCACGTTCAGACCGTTAAGGCCTAGTGCAGAATGAGAGGAAAAAATCCCCTGTACCCAGGTTCGAACTCGGGTTTACTTGACACGAAGCGAACGCGATACCTCTGTGCCACTCTACACCACAACACGAAGCATCGTTTTTAAAGAGCTGCCTGAATTTGAAGTTGGGGGCATTTGTATGTGGGTCACAGCTACCCGGGAGAAAAAACTCTGGGAGTAGATCGTGTTACTTGTTATGAAGAGTGATAGCCAAGTCCGTGGTGTCTTGTCTATGTCGGGTTTTTGTTTGTGGCACAAGCCACAAACCTATAACTCACTTTTAGTCGGTCTGTCAGTTGGTCCAAATATGTCGCACATTTCGCAAAATTGTCGCACATATTTTAAAGGAGAAAAAAATACTTGGACATAAAGTAACATTTCAGTTGCCATATCTACAGTCCTTACGTATTGAAAGAATTGTATACTGAACAGAGCACATGAATCGTCATTTTAAAGCGTAGAAAATAATAAACATACGTAATACAGACACTGCAACAGACACGACGAGTATGCGGTGCTTCTTTCGATGAGTATAAGTAGGATAAATAGTTTTAAATGTTTTCCAAAAGATATAAAAAGTTACGAAATGGTGCAGAGATAACATTCTGGTTTACAGGTTAAAATTATTGAAAAGCCAGGGGAAGCGACTCAGTGTATATAATGATTGCAGTGGTAAAAATAGACCGCATTGCAAATCGAGGCTGCTCTTTAAAATGATGTTTCGTTTTCAATTGTCGCACGCCACAAACGATTGCGAATCCGCGCTTGTTTTTAGTTGGGAATGATTGGGATTTGATCGTGGGGTGTTTTTTTGTTTGTTTTTTAAATTTTACCCTTAAAAACAGGTTGAAAGGAGAAATCGAATAAAATTAATAAGGGGGTATCGGGTGAAGATTGGCTGGTGCCGTGTTATTAAAGACCCACCAGATCACGTGTCAAAACCACGGATTCGAATGAATGAGTATTGAGGTTTACGACCTCCCGGTCCTCCCGGGTTCAAATTTCGTTTTGGGCACGGGTTTCACGGGGTTTTCCCTCTTATATCTGGTACGAAATCTTGTTTTGACCAGGTTTGACTCCCCCCCCCCCCCGCCATACATAATGCTCCCAGATTCAAAACGAAACATCGTTTTAAAGAGCAGCCTCAATTTGAAGTTGGGGCATTTGTATGTGGGTCACAGCTACCGGGGGGGGGGGGGGGAACCCCAAGCGACGTAATCGTGGTGGGTCGGTGGGTCTTTAAAGACGATTATGAGCATGGTTTCAAAAAGTCTCTCTCTGTCTCTGTCTGTCTGTCTAATAAGTCAAAGCAAGGGAAGGCAAGCGAAAAAAATGATCTTTATTGAGGGTTAACCCTTTCGCCACCAGCCATTTTTCAGCAAAACTTAACCCTTTCGC
>CM065693.1:50025487-50035487 GCA_017654935.2 Phymorhynchus buccinoides
CCCCCCACCCCCCAATAAACACACCACTTTCCACCCTTACAGAACGCATAAAATACATAGCCCAAAATTTGAAGCGATTATGTTCAGTAGTTCACGAGATACAGCTGAACTTTTATACAAACCCCCTCCCCCCCCCCCCCCCCCTTGCCCCCCCCCCCCCCCCCCCCCCCCCCCCCCCCCCCTCGCCCCCCCCCCCCCCCCCCCCCCCCCCCCCCCCCCCCCCCCCCCCCCCCCCCCCCCCCCCCCCCCCCCCCCCCCCCCCCCACCCCCCCCCCCCCCCCCCCACCCCCCCCCCCCCCCCCCCCCCCCCCCACCCACCCCACCCACCCCCACCCCCACACCCCCCACCCAACCACACCCCACCCACCCCCCCCCCCACCCCCCCCCCCCCCCCAACCCACCTCCCCTTTCCCCTTTCCACCCTTACAGAACGCATAAAATACATAGCCCAAAATTTGAAGCGATTCTGTTCAGTAGTTCACGAGATACAGCTGAACTTTTATACAAACTTCCTTGCACCATGGTACACCACCACACAAAATGTGAAGCGATTCTGTTCACTAGTTCACGAAATAAAGCTGGGGGGAAATTACATAGCCCAAAGAAGGAAATTTCGGTTTTCAATGTCAAACTTCAAGGTCAAGGTCAGCACGGTGTTGATTAACGAAAGGAAGCTTCCTTTTCAAGCTGTCTACCCCTCTGCCAATTTTAATCAAAGTCCAAACAGTAGTTTTTAAGATAATCGATACACAGACACACACACACACACACACACAAACCGATCGCAAAACCCCGGCCTCTGGCCGGGTAACAACACTTCCCGAAGCTTCGCTTGGGAACTAGAAACAAAATAACACGTGGCTTGGATCCCAGACCGGGTGCTTAGATCTCTGGTGTTGATTTTGCAAGTTAGTTTGCCTTGGTTTCGGATTCGGCTGTATTGGAAACAATATGTGCAAGCCCGCCTACACACGCGCGCTCGCACGCACACACGCACACGCACACGCACACACGCGCGCGCGCGCGCGCGCGCACACACACACACACGCACACACACGCGCACGCACACGCACGCACGCACACGCACGCACACGCACACACACACACACACACACACAGAGTTATTTTCAGTTTCTTTATTCTTTTATGTGCAAGCGCGCCTACACACACACACGCGCACGCGCGCGCACACACACACGCACGCTCGCACCAATATTGCGACTTGCCGCCTATCTACGAATAGAAGGTGGATGTTTTTCTGCTTTTGGCTTTCGTTCTTAATAATTTCCGTTTCTCTTACATCTTCCTCCTTTTGTTTTTCCGTTTTTCTTCACTTTTCCCCCCCCCCCCTTTTTTTGTGTTGTAGGGGAAGACGGGGTAAGAGGCGCCGGGTAAGAAGCCCACCCCCTCATGAAATGAAGCAAATTTCAGTCTCATTTTGCCCATGAGACGAGCGTTAATGTCTAGCATTCCCATGGGCAAATTTGAGATATGAGATAATTGGGGTGGGCTTCTTACCCGCCCATGCGTTTACCCCGTCTTCCCCTATATGTGTGGTTGTATTATTTTTCTTCCCCAGAACAAAACTAGCTGCAGAAAATCTGGATTTGGCTTTGGCGTTGCGTTGATCGATATCAATATCATGCATTTCCAAGGAACTGTGTTAAGAATTGACCTGCCCTCTCCTTCAATACAAGTCACGTAGAAATAGGTTTCTTCCTGTTTTCCTCGTTCTTGTCCTTTCTTTCTTTTTTTTTCTTCTTCTTCTTCTTCTTGAAAAATTGTTCGGGGTTGGACTGCTTTTCTGTTTGTCTTCTTGTCTTTCCCTGTGAAAGAGAGAGAGAATACGAATACGAATTTCCTGAGAGAGAGAGAGAGAGAGAGAGAGAGAGAGAGAGAGAGAGAGAGAGATCGCGCACACGCAATGTGTGTGTGTGTGTGTGTGTGTGTGTGTGCGTGCGCGCGCGCGCGCGCGTGTGTGTGTGTGTGTGTGCGCGTGTGTCAAAGTCAAAAATTTTAAAGTGTGTGTGTGCGCGCGCATGTGGTTCTGCGTGTATCAAACACCACTCATTTAATATATGAAACTGATCAACAATGACTACTTTTCTGATGATTTTTAAAGAGTTTGAAGGATAACGCCCTCTGATGAAAATTCCATTCTAAAAAATAAAAACTAACTAGAGGCGAATTCATAAGTGCCATAAATAACTTTGGTAAAAAGGGAGTTAACTACGAGAAGTTCCTTCCCCTTATAATTCATTTCACTAACTAGGGGGTATTATTGTGTGGTTTGTGCGTTTTGATCAGGACTTGGAAGATAGTAGTGCGCTATGAACATTTTCCTTCATGGTTTAATCAGAATGTTTAAAAAAAATTGTTTTAAAGACTATAATTATGTGGCTTAATTAACGAGAGTGGTATGTTGTTGTTGGCTTACCCTGGCTAAGCGAGTCCAGGGATCATCCTAAGTAGAGTACCTTAATATTTTTTTTAAAAAGGGTACTCTTATTAATCCCAACAGCGGGAGCACTTGAACACCGTGGCACAAGTGCAACAGCTACAGATGAGAACATTACGTGAAGTGGCCGTTTTTGATTACCCTGCCACGTGCGCAGCCACGCTCCGTCTTCGTGGGGGGGGGGGGGGGGGGGGGAAAGATGAGAGGGGTATTAATATTATGAGAGAGAGAGAGAGAGAGAGAGAGAGAGTGAGAGAGAGAGAGTGAGTGGACCGTGTGTACGCATGTATTGGTCCATTCCTTCCTGTTTCTTGTTGACATTTTCATTAGTTTCTGAGAGTGACGACGGTGCTGGTGAACGAGGGTGGATGTCTTTGTGGCGTGAGAATCGTGTTATTTTGGTCACTTCATTTCTTCGCATCAGAATGTTGGCAGTGTGACTTTCTTGCTGTCTTCTCCTTCTTTTTTCTTCTTTCTCTAAACATCCTCCTTCAGCTTTGCTGAAGATTCTGATGTGTATAAAACTGGGGGACTTTCCAGTCTGGCAGCTTACGTCACGATACGGGAGTTGGTGTGTGTGGGGGGGGGGGGGGGGGGGGGATGAGAGGGGTATTCTTTCATTGTTGCTTTTGTAAAGCGCATCGAGCATACTACTGTATGGATTTTAGCGCTATTTGAAATAAAATTATTATTAGGATTCTCCCTAAAGGAGAATACTATTGCATTCGTCAAAAATCTTCTTTTTTTTTCTTCTTTTTTTCTTCCCCTTTTTTCGTCTGATTTGGCTGAAATTTTCAGAAAAGTTGCAGGAATTATGATTATGATGATTATTATTATTATTATGATTATGATTATTATTATTATTATGATGATTATGATTATTATTATGATGATTATGTGTGTGTGTGTTTTTCAGGACTCACTGGCCAGTTATGATGTGAACGGACACGACTCGGATCCCCAGCCCCGCTACGACTACACCAACGAGAACAGGTCAGTTCGTTCAGCGATTCTTCTTCTGGATCCTGGAGGTACGGCAACACCGGGAAAGTCGTAGTTGCGAAGACTCGGGAATAATCACACTTGCATTTTCTGGAAATTACGACAACCAACAAAGTCATTTGCACCTTTTCCATTGGAGAGTATGCACGAGGGAAACCCCGGTGAATCCTCACTTTACTTCCCATAATAATTGTAGCATTTCTTTTCTACCATTACTGAACATTTCTTTCTATACCAGTTGTTGGCTTGAAGACTCCAGGGATCATCCCAACAGCCCAACAGCCGAAGCACTTGAACACTATGGTGAAAATGCACCAGCTAGGGATGAGAACATTACGTGTGTGACCGGGTTTTTTTTATTACCCCTCCACGTGGGCAGCCACACTCCCGACTTCGGAGGATTTTTGGATGCTGATGTTGTATGCTAGGAGCTTTGTCATGGCCGAGACAGAGCAGCTAAGCAGAGCATAACATCATTTTGATGTAGCCTTGGTGTTCTAGCCTATGTCAATTGGTCTGACACAGCCGTGCGCGCGCGCATACATACACATACATTATACATAGACTTTTCCAGCATGCGTGCGCGCACACGCACACATACACACACACACACACACACACACACACACACACACACACACACACACACACACACACACACATGTACATACATACATGTATACATACACACACACGTACACACACACACACACACACACACACACACACACACACACACACACACACACACACACACACACATGTACATACACATGTATACATACATACACACACACACACACACACACACACACACACACACACACACACACACACACACACACACACACACTCCTCTCTCTCCCCCATCTCTATCTCCCTCCCTCCCCCCTTTCTCCCCCTCCCCCTCACCCACCCACGAAGCAAAGGTATCTAGCCAGCAGCGTTCACTGCCCCCCTTCCATTCAACTTTTTAGCTATCTGCAGTTCTCTCTGTGTGTGTGTCTGTCTCTCTTGTCTTCTACTGATTGATTGATGACCTCTAACCCCCACCCCCTCCCCCCACCCCACCTAGCACCCTCATACCCAGAAGACGTTCAATGCTGCCCTTGGTCATCTCCAAATATGGAAAGTGACGCCATTCGCGCGACAATGTCTAGTTTCAGCGAAACTTTAGAATGTGTATCTTATTGAAATTAAATTGACTCTAGCCCTAACCCTAATCCCTAACCCTAACCAAAACCTCAAACCGTCAAATACACGAAAAAAAAATGTTACTAAAAAATTGAGTGTTCCCATGTTTGGAGATGACCAAGTGCAGTCGTGAACGCCTAGTGTCTCATACCCCCTCCCCATATCACCTCCCTCCCCCCACACACTTGTGTGTTCGAGTGCAACACCCCCACCCCACCCCTCTCTGCTCCTCCTCCTCCTCTCGCACGCCCTGTTTTTCTTGTATTGTGTGTTTCTGTGTTTTTTGTGTTTTTTTGGCTAACAGGATTATAGGGGAATTGCTGGTTTCTGCATCTGCAGCCTGGTGTTTGAAACAAAAATACTCTAAGGGTCCTTGTTTTAAACACCACAGAGAGAGAGAGAGAGAGAGAGAGAGAGAGAGAGAGAGAGAGAGAGAGAGAGAGAGAGAGAGACACTGGACACTGGACACTGGACGTTTTTATTGACAATAGCTTTTTACAGCCTTAATGCCAAGGGGGTGCGTTAGACAACAAAAACATACTAACGGCGAACGAAATGATAAGAAACAAAACTTATAAACATAATGCCTGAAATGAAAGAAAACATGTATTCAAGTAACTGTTTTAACAGCAATCTTTAAAGCAATAATTCACACACACACACACACACACACACACACACACACACACACACACACACACACACACACACACACACACACACACACACACATGCGTGCGCACTCACACACAACATATAAATTGGAGAGAGAGAGAGAGAGAGAGAGAGAGAGAGAGAGAGAGAGAGAGAGAGAGAGAGAGAGAGAGAGACGGGGGAGAGGGTGGGGAGGGAGACACAGAGACAGACAAGCAGAGAAAGAAATGAAATGAAATGAACTGAACTGAACCTTTAATTTACTACGGTATAAGCATTGGCATACAGTAGCCATTTTTCATACTTGCCGTTAACATGCACAGACAAATAGGTGAAAAAGAAAGCGAACTAATATAACTAAGAGAGAGAGAGAGAGAGAGAGAGAGAGAGAGAGAGAGTTATTTTCGCCTCTTTCTCCCATCTGATTACACACACACACATACACGCGCGCGCGCACGCACGCACACGCACGCACGCACGCACGCACGCACGCACACGTACACACACACACACACACACAACTGCACACATATACATACACACATGTTTTAAACAATTGAACGGGTTTTGATTTTATTTTTTTTTAATGGGGGGGGGGGGGGGGGCGGGGGGGGGGGGGGGGGGGGGGGGGGGCGGGGGGGGGGGGGGGGGGGGAGAGGGCGGGGGGGGGGGTAGGAGGGGGGGGGGGGGGGGGGGGGGGTGTGTGTTGTGTTGTTTAATGGGTTTTGTTGAAGAATTCCGATGTTCTACCATTGGAAAGAAGTTAAGGATGTGTGTGTTTGTGTGTGTATAATGTGTGCGCGCACGCATTTATGTCTGTGTTTGTTCACGTGCATGAGGCTTGCATTCATGTGTGTGTGTTTGTGTTTGTGCGCACGCATTTATGTGTGTGTACGTCGTACACACACGTGCACATTATGAGCGTGTGTGTTCTTCTAAATCCTACAGTCTTTCTCTAGGGATAATTCTGTTTGTTTTCTTTTTTTCTAATCGCTCGTTCTTTCTTTTCTTTTTTTTCCTGCTGTCATTCATTCATTCCTTTCTTTCTTTCATTGCTTTCTTTCTTGTATTTCTGCCTTTCTTTCCTTTCTTCCTTTCTTTCCTTTCTTCCTTTCTTGTATTTCTTCCTTTCTTTCCTTTCTTCAGGCATCAGAATTGTCAGTGGATCAGAGGATTTCAGAGGATTAAGA
This sequence comes from Phymorhynchus buccinoides, assembly GCA_017654935.2. NCBI lineage: Eukaryota > Metazoa > Mollusca > Gastropoda > Neogastropoda > Raphitomidae > Phymorhynchus > Phymorhynchus buccinoides. The sequence goes on from CM065693.1 coordinate 50,031,986, forward strand.
ATTTCTGACAGAGGATTGGCTTCTCTTGTCAGAGGTTTTGCCTTTTTAAACTGAGTGTTATCCTTTGTGTTAAATAGCATTTTACAGCGATTTATCACTTTATTAAGCCTTGGTGGTGTTGGGAACTCATTTCAGTGTTGTCCATCTTCAGTCTAGGGCCTTGATGGCCCTTTTACTGCAGTTTTCAGAGGATTGGACTTCAGACTATTCTGATGCCTGTTTCTTCCTTTCTTGTATTTATTCCTTTCTTCCTTTCTTGTATTTCTTCCTTTGTTTCCTTTCTTCCTTTCTTGTATTTCTTTCTTTCATTTCTTCCTTTTTTCAAAACTTATTTTCCCTACAAGCCACACACAGCTGGTGGCCATGACTTTTTCCCAACCTCTGTCTCCCTCTTGTTCATTGAGGATGTCAGCTGTCAGCTCCCTGTCAATCTGTGGAGAGAGAGAGAGGGGGGGGGGGAGAGAGGGGGGAGAGAGAGAGGGAGAGAGAGAGCAGGGGATAAAGAGAGAGAGAGAGGCGGAGGGGGGAGAGAGAGAGGGGGATGGCGAAGGGAGAGGGAGAAAGAGCCCAGAAGAGAGTGAGAGAGATAGAAAGAGTGAGAGAAGTGGGGGGGGGGGGGGGGTATGTAGAGGGGGTGGTGGTGGTAAAGAGAGAGATTGGGAAAGAGAGAAAAGAAGATAGACTGGACAAGTTTAATGTCATCAACCAGAGAAATGAAGAGAGACTGGACAAGTTTAATGTAATCAACCAGAGAAACGAAGAGACACTGGACAAGTTTAGTGTCATCAACCAGAGAAACGAAGAGACACTGGGCACGTTTAATGTCATCAACCAGAGAAAAGCAGAGACACTGGACAAGTTTAATGTCATCAACCAGAGAAACGAAGAGACACTGGACAAGTTTAATGTCATCAACCAGAGAAACGAAGAGACAGTGGACAAGTTCAATGTCATCAACCAGAGAAACGAAGAGACAGTGGACAAGTTCAATGTCATCAACCAGAGAAACGAAGAGACACTGGACAAGTTTAATGTCATACAACCACAGAAAAGAAGAGAGAAAGAGAGAGGGAGGGAGAAAGAAAGAAGGAAGGAGAGTGAGACACAGAGGGATTGAGGGAGATAAGAGAAAGAGAGAGAGAAGGGGGAGGGAGGGAGAGAAATATGAATACGAATGTTTTATTGAGGGTAAAATGGATAAGCTACAATAGCTTCTTTGCACCTGGCCCTCTCTCTCTCACACACCGCCATCCTTCGCACACGCCACTTTTTTTCATGATTCTTTCTCTCGCATCACCATACATCACTACACGCGAAAAAAGAAAATCGATTAAAAAAAGGAACAGCAATCAAATCAAGCAAATGACCAAAAAATTGCAAAACTGAGCTAAAAAATATTTTTTTAAATGGATTAAAAGCAGATGTGAACAAACACGAGCAATAGTGAATGTGAATGGGTGCTTTGAATTGAAATAGAAGAACAAAAATGAAAACAATTGTGAGACAAATAATATTTAGTTTTTCTACAGAATAATAGCACTTTAAAGAGAGAGAGAGAGAGAGAGAGAGAGAGAGAGGGGGGGGGAGGTTGGGAATGAGAGAGATTGGGAAAGAGAGAGAGGCAGGGAGAGAGAGAGGGGGTGGTAGTGGAGGAGGGCGATAGATAGGGAAAGAGAGAGAGGGTGGATTGAGGAAGAGAGAGAAGGGGGTAGAAAGAGAGAGCGAGTGAGAGAGAGGGGGTGATGAAAGAGAGAGGGGGGGGGGGGGCAGAGAGTAGAGATACTCTTTCAGTTTTACACTGATTTCAGTTTTTTGCATTTTACCAGAAACTGAACTTCGGGGTGGTTTTTTAATCACCCCACCCCCCACCCCCCAAAAAAAAACCCACCACAGGCGGTTTGGGGTGGTTTGATCTTGATTTTTCTATCCCGGAAGTCTCTCTCGGGGAATCTTGAACACAGCATAGTGATGCCATATTGCTTTCAAAGGCACTGTAATCATTTTACAAGGCTTATCGGACTCAAACTGTCTCTGTCCATCATTGTGACTGTCTGTCTCGTTATCTCTCTCTCTCTCTCTTGCATTGTCCCCCTGAATCCTCCAACGGGGCTCTGCCCCTGTGCCTTGCCGGGGCAGTGGGCAGTCCCTGGACCCCTGCCTTTCAGGGGTTTTTTTCATGTCGGGGAGTTGCACCCAAGGAGATAGTTGGGAGGAAGGAAAGAAAGGGGAGAGGAGAGAGAGAGAGGTAAGAAATGAGAGAGATATCGGGGGAAGGGGGGTGGGGGGGACAAACATGTCTGTGTTTGAAACGAAGTTTTGAAAAAAAAAAGTGAGAAAAAAGTCTTCATCGTTTCATATGATAGTTTAGATATGATAGTTTCATATGATAGTTCCATAACGTGCATTTAAAATTTAAATTTTTTTAAAATTCACCTAGCTTTGTCATTGATATATTATTAAATTATACGGCCGCATTTTGAGTTGGTGTACTTTGGAATTAGCACGTTCTTTTAGTGCGTCTGTACTTTTTTTAATTTTATAGTGCGTCTGTACTTTCCATTCACACCTGCAAGGTACCCTCATTCTTATTACACCCACCCCCCAACCCCAACCCCCACCCCCGCCATCCTTCGCACACGCCCCCTATGTTTTGCATGATTCTTTCCCTCACATCGTTTTTTTACGGCTGACTTGTCGAACATGAGCAAGCCAGACGTTTCAAGGGCATGGCAACAAAAGAGGGGTGTTTTTTTGGGGGGGGGGGGGGGGGGGGGGGGGGCTTGCGTACACGTTTAAATGAGAAGCGTGATAGAGAGCAAGTGACATTTTTTTTTAATAATAATAATTTGGTGATCTTTCTAAATAAATAAAAAATTAAAATCAACAACTAGCCATCTGTACTGATTTTGTTATTTCACGTTATTGTATCAGTGATCCGCCGTTTACTGGTAATTAATTATCAGTAAAATACTGATTGCAAAACCAGAATACCGAAGAAGAAGAAGAAGAAAATTGACCTGTCAGTCCCAGGGACTGATACATTTTTGCTAGGACTGATAAATTGTTTCAACAGAGGCTTTGATAATTGTGGTTTTCACTGGTTTTTGTTTCCCTGGGACTGGTTTTGACACCGGTTGTTGGGGGGAGGGGACATTGTCGTTGATGGGGCTGGTTTTGACACCGGTTGTTGGGGGGAGGGGACATTGTCGTTGATGGGGCTGGTTTTGACACCGGTTGTTGGGGGGAGGGGACATTGTCGTTGATGGGGCTGGTTTTGACACCGGTTGTTGGGGGGAGGGGGCATTGTCGTTGATGGGGCTGGTTTTGACACCGGTTGTTGGGGGGAGGGGGCATTGTCGCTGATGGGGCTGGTTTTGACACCGGTTGTTGGGGGGAGGGGACATTGTCGTTGATGGGGCTGGTTTTCAACATTCCTAGCGCGGTCACTGATTGTATGCCATACAATGTTCCTAAAACTATCGAGGGTTTTGGTTTGTGTTTT
>CM065693.1:50042987-50080487 GCA_017654935.2 Phymorhynchus buccinoides
TTTTTTGGCTCCTTTTGTTGCCTGCTTTTTGCTGTTTGCTGTTTTCTTGTTTGTCTATGTTGATTAAGGCGCATTCGCCGAAATATCCAGTAGTTATGTTTTGTCTCTTGTGAGTAAAATAACGTAACTTTACACTTGTCGTGTAGTGGCTTGTTTGTTCTATGTTCCAGTGACGTTGCAGTCCGTTTCAGTTTTTTATAAGTCAAAATTGCGAATGTTTCGTGGACTTTACACCAGTTGTCAGTGATGATTTCGATTTATAATTCAATCACTTTATTGCGAATGTTTCCTATTTTGGACGTTTGACAGTCCAGTGGAATTCAGATGATTTTTTTATAATTCAATCACTTTATTGCGAATGTTTCTTATTTTGGACGTGTTTCAGACACACCAGTGGAATCAGTCAGATGATTTCGATTTATAATTCAATCACTTTATTGCGAATGTTTCTTATTTTGGGCGTGTTCCAGACACGGCACGCGGTGTGCAGGGGAGGTAGCAGCGGAGGCAGACAACCACCAGTGCAGTGTGGGCGTGGCTTATGACGCCAGAATCGGAGGTACTGTACCTTGATACAATAATAATGCAGACCTGTTTACTCTACTCTTTTCGAATACAGTGGAACCTCCCTTATAAGACCTCCCATTATAAGACCTACTTCTCTGAGACATTGCCCTTCTTTGTAAATATTAAAGACCTCCTTTATAAGACCCCTCCCTTTAAGACCTCATTTTGGATGATTTTGTAAGGTATTATAAGGTACCTCCCTGTACAATAATAATGCAGACCTGTTTACTCTCCTTTTATAAGTAGTATTCTACTTTTGGATCTCTACTTTTTGTAAAATACAGTGGAACCTCCCTTATAAGACCTTAAAAAATCATTGAGGTCTTCTACTCTTAAGGGAGGTACATTTTAATATTCTACTCAATTTGGAAGTAGGTCTTACTGGGAGGGAGTCTTATAGTGGGAGGTCTTTAAAGAACTGTAATGCTAGATTCTACTCATGTTCAGTGAACATTGTTTGATGCTTTAATGAATAAAAGTACACATTTTGCACCGAAGCTACTCATTTCAGCTATCCAGACTACTCAAGACTTGTGTAGGGGGTAAACAGGGATAGTGTAATAATAATGGTACGTTCATATGGCACTTGAATCACGCTGCGGTCTGGACATACACAGCGGTGTGCGTTGCGACAGAAAGAAAAATAAACAAAACTAAAATCAACAAAAGAAACTAAAAATAGAAGTCTCCCCAGCATTTCATGGCTCAGGTCAGGCCAATCCGGCTACTATTAATAGCGGCCCCCCCCCCCCCCCCCCCCCCCCCCCCCCCTGGTTTGAACCCCGACCGGCAGAGCCCCGACCATCATTGTCACTTTTCTTGCTCAGGAGGGAGGGAGGGATACAGTTAGAATGACAGAGTGTTGAGCTCCCGCTTGAGTGTTAGATGGATATGTAACAGACTCGGTAGAGGCCAAGTCGTTGGCCATCACACTCATCCACCTAGATATTTCTTATACCGTAATTCAAACAACTCTCTTTGTGTCTGTCTCTCACAGGATGTGCGAATGCTGGATGGAGATGTGACAGACTCTGGTGGAGGCCCAGTCGCTGGGTCACCGCACTCAACACATCCACGTCTACACTGCGTCTATCTCTGTCTCTATCTCTCTTTGTGTCTGTCTCTCACAGGTGTGCGTATGCTGGATGGAGATGTGACAGACTCGGTGGAGTCTCTATCTCTCTTTCACAGGTCCCAGTCGCTGGATGGGGTCAGTCGTTGGGTCACCGCACTCAACACATCCACGTGTACAGCGCCTCCTGGGTCTCTCCAGGTGACGATGACGGGCGGACTGTGGACGGGCCGGCCACGCTTTGGCCCGCAAAGCATATTCTATGACGGAATCACCACAGGTATGGTGTTAACTCATTCGCATCGCAGCGACTTCCACATTACAATCTCTGTCTCTATCTTCACAGGTGTGCGTAATGGAGATGTGACACTCACAAACATCATCTACACTGCTCTCTGTCTCTATCTCTCTTTGTGTCTGTCTCTCACAGGTGTGCGTATGCACAGTCGTTGGGTCACCGCACTCAACACAATCTACACGTATCTCTGTCTCTATCTCTCTTTGTGTCTGTCTCTCACAGGTGTGCGTATGCTGGATGGAGAAATGCACTCAACACATCCAGATCTACAGTCTATCTCTGTCTCTATCTCTCTTTGTGTCTGTCTCTCACAGGTGTTGCTGGATGGAGATGTGACAGTCGTTGGGTCACCGCACTCAACACATCCACGTCTACACTGCGTCTATCTCTGTCTCTACTCTCACAGGTGTGCGTATGCTGGATTGTGACAGACTCGGTGGAGGCCCAGTCGCTGGGTCATCGCACTCAACACATCCACGTGTACAGCGCCTCCTGGGGTCCGGACGATGACGGGCGGACTGTGGACGGGCCGGTACGCTGGCCCGCAAAGCCTTCATGACGGAATCACCAAGGTATGGTGTTAACTTTTTTCGCATCGCATATATAGACTTTATATAAACAAACGAAATCGCTCCTATTTTTACACTCCAATTGGTTTCCCCCCACAACAAACCACTATTTAAAAATGCAATGCTCATCAGAGCACCGCAAAATTGTGGTCATATGTTTATTATTTTGGGAATCGAAGCGAGTGTTCGATTTGAAGTGCAACAATTTTGTCAAAATGTGCGACAATTTTGGAACGACAGACCGACAGACCGACCGACCGACAAACAGATTTAAATTCCCTTGAAGCAAATGCATCAAATTGACAGCTATCTATTAATTCCGGACATACTACAAAAAAAAGATTATGTGGTCGGAACGACTTGAATGAGTTAATTGACAGCTATCTATTAATTCCGGACATATAAAAAAAATTGTGAGTTAATGTTGTGTTGTATAAACTGTATTGTATTGTGGGGCAGTGGGTGGATGCCTCGTGCCTCCATACGGGGAGCTGGACGACCCCGCCCCCTCCACGAGTCTCTCCCCGTGGGGATGCCTTCTGGAAGTTCTGTGCTTGTAACTTCCTCTAATCTGCCACTCTCTTTGACTCTGCCTTTTCCCTTTGCTTTCTGTCATCTACTTCTGACTTATTGGCCCATTCTCTTGTCTTTAAAACCCCCCCCCCAAAAAACTGTACCTGCAAAAGTTATGCCAACGAGCATTTACACCTTCTCTATTTCCACGTTGTTGTTGTTGTTGTTGGCGTACCCTGGCTAAAAGACTCCAGGGATCATCCCAACAGCGGAAGTACTTGAACGCTGTGGTACAAGTGCATCAGCTACGGATGAGAACATTACGTGTGTGACCAGTTTTAGATGACCCCCGCCAGCCATGTGGGCAGCCACACTCCGTCTCCGGGGGATTTTGGAGACTGATGATGTTATGCTAGGAGCTTGTCATGGCTAAAGACAACCCCAGCATCATAACTATGCACAGCATAACACCTTTTTTTTAATGTAGCCTCGGTGTTCTAGCCTATGTAGGTTGGTCTGACACGGCCTTTAACCCTTTCGCCGCCAGCTGTTTTTCAGCAACAAAAAAAAAAAAATCTGCAATATTGGGAATTCCTCTGTGACATGTATAACATTAGGCCTATCCTTACCTCCCAAAATTATGACAATAGGGTCTTCGGCTAACAGACCCTGATTTGATGCCTTTTAGTAACATGGGTGTTAAACCATTGTGGTGCATAAAATGTGACATTGGCAGTGAAAGGGTTAAGGCCAAGGCGACTACTTAATATTATTTCCCAATTTTTTTTTTTCAAATCACAATTTTGGGTGGTTTTTTTTTGTCTGTACAGGGAAGGGGGGGCCTGGGCTCCATCTTTGTCTGGGCATCGGGCAACGGAGGTCGCGACGGCGACAACTGCAACTGCGATGGCTACACCAACAGCATCTACACCCTGAGCATCTCCAGCTCCACGGAGAACGGCAACGTCCCCTGGTACTCCGAGTCCTGCTCTTCCACGCTGGCCACCACTTACTCCAGCGGGTCTGGGGGAGAGAAACAGATTGTGAGTTTGTGGCACAGTACACGAATTCCCCTCATTCTGGCTCCTTTCAGTTTTCCACAGAGAGCTATTTGTTTCAAGTTATTTCTTTTAACAGCGGCAAATATTCTTATCATTGATTGTGGTTAGGGATAGGAAAAGACCTTACAAGTGGTATGCCACCATAAAACCATGTAAGCCTAACGGATAAAACACTTTAAATTGGTTTATGCTGGTGATGAGTGTTAACAAAAGGCATGAACTGAAAGGAGCTGAGAAAAGCTACTGTGGTGGGCCTTTTTTTAATTTTATTTTTTACGTTGCTTGTCTCCTCGTAGCTGCCAACCATTCCGTTTTTTGGGGGGCCATATTTCCTCTAGCCAAGATTCCGTGTTTTTTGTATACGTTGCTTGTCTCGTAGCTGCCAACCGTTCCCTAATTTTTTCAGGAATTTTTCCTATTTCCACCAGCCAAGATTCCGTGGTGAGGTTTTTTTTACGTTGCCAGGGTTTTCATTTTTAACCGATTGCCGATCGAGAACATCGTTTAAAATCGGCTTTGAATCGGTTGTTTTTGTTGGAGCCTCAAAGTTTCGTGTGTACTGATGTGTTTCCTGTGTGACTAAGCTTAGACCGAAAGTGTTCTAATCTGTTGTTTTTACTCTTTTATCTGTTGTTTCATTTCAAAATGAAAACCCCCTGTCTCGTAGCTGTTCCCTAATTTTTTCGGGGAATTTTCCCCCCTATTTCCACCAGCCAAGATTCCTACATTGCTTGTCTCGTAGCTGCCAACCGTTCCTAATTTTTGTTAATTTTTTTTCCAAGATTCCGGGAATTTGCCAACCATTCCCTATTTTTTTCCCCCCCTATTTCCACCAGCCAAGATTCCATGGTTTTTTTTTTACGTTGCTTGTCTCCTCGTAGCTGCCAACCATTGCCTAATTTTTTCGGGGAATTTTCCCCCCTATTTCCACCAGCCAAGATTCATGGTTTTTTTTATCCGTTGCTTGTCTTCAGCTGCCAAGTTCCCTAATTCCGGAATTTTCCCCCTATTTAATTTCCACCACAAGATTCTGGTTTTTACTACCACACAAACAAATACACAACAAGTGCAAAGTGACGTTATTTTATTAACGAGACAAAACAGAACGTGTAATATTTCAGCAGAAATGTCTGATGAATTTTTAACACTATCCTTGTCCAGAGCTGCCAACTGCTACGTGGTGTGATGTGTGTGTGTGTGTGTGAATGTGTGTGTGTGTGTGTGTGTGTGTGTGTGTGTGTGTGTGTGTGTGTGTGTGTGTGTGTGTGTGTGTGTGTGTGTGTGTGTGTGTGTGTGTGTGTGTGTGTGTGTGTGTGTGTGTGTGTGTGTGTGTAATGTATGTGTGTATTGTCACAGAATGCGTGCGCCCTATTATGCTGATAATGTATTTTTTGATCAATGCTGATAGTTTTTTTGATCAATGTTTGTTACCACACACACACACACACACACACACACACACACACACACACACACACACACACACACACACACACACACACACACACACACACACACACACACACACACACACACACACACACACACACACACACACACACACACACACACACACACACACACACACACACACACACACACACACACACACACACACACACACACACACACACACACACACACACACACACACCATGCACACACGTACACACAAACAAACACACACAAGAAATGCAACAGCAAAAAGACTATGAAAAATACTATGGTTGAAAAATACTGAGAAGAGTCATACATACAGTGGAACCTCCCTTATAAGACCTCCCATTATAAGACTCCCTCCCATATAAGACCTACTTCTTTGAGACATTGCCCTTCTTTGTAAGTATTAAAATTACCTCCCTTATAAGACCCCTCCCTTATAAGACCTCATTTTGGATGATTTTTGAAGGTCTTATAAGGGAGGTTCCACTGTAGTACCGAGGGGAGATTTTTGGGTTGTCAGCTCTGCTTGTCATTTTGTCTGTCCAGGTGACCACGGATTTGAGGAAGGAGTGCACAGAGACGCACACGGGGACCTCCGCCAGCGCCCCTCTGGCGGCAGGAATCATCGCCCTCGCCTTGCAGGCCAAGTAGGTGCATTCATGATTTATCCCCCGTGTGGAGGATACCCGGGGGCCTTTCGTGCAAATAGTTCCCCCACCTTCTGGGAGTTCTGTGCTGTATTGTATTGTGGGGCCTTGTGCCTCCGTACTGGACGACCCTGACCCCTCCGTGAGTCTCTCCCCGTGGGGGATACCCGAGGGCCTTTCGTGCAAATAGTTCCCCCACCTTCTGGAGTTCTGTGTTGTATTGTGTTGTGGGGCCTTGTGCCTCTGTACTGGACGACCCCGACCCCTCCGTGAGTCTCTCCCCGTGGGGGATACCCGAGGGCATTTCGTGCAAATAGTTTCCCCACCTTCTGGGAGTTCTGTGTTGTATTGTATTGTGGGGCCTTGTGCCTCCGTACTGGACGACCCCGACCCCTCCACGAGTCTCTCCCCGTGGGGGATACCCGAGGGCCTTTCGTGCAAATAGTTTCCTCACCTTCTGGGAGTTCTGTGCTGTATTGTATTGTGGGGCCTTGTGCCTCTGTACTGGACGACCCCTCCACCTCTCCGTGGGGATACCGAGGGTCTTTCTCCCCACCTTGGGGGATTCCTGTATTGTGTTGTGGGGCCTTTCTGTACTGGCAAATAGTTCTCCCCCACCCTTCTGGGACCTTCTGGGAGTTCTGTGCTGTATTGTGTTGTGGGGCCTTGTGCCTCCATACTGGACGACTCTGACCCCTCCGTGAGTCTCTCCCCGTGGGGGATACCCGAGGGCATATCGTGCAAATAGTTTCCCCACCTTCTGGGAGTTTTGTGCTTGTAGCTTCCTCTAATCCGTCGCTCTCTTTGACTCTTGTCTTTTCCCTTTATGTTTCTGTCATCTACTATCTTTCCGAGTTATTGGCCCAATCCCCCCGTGGGGATGCCGGGGGGGGGGGGGGGGGGGGGGGGTCTTTCGTACAAATAGTTCCCCCACCTTCTGGAAGTTCTGTGCTTGTAGCTTCCTCTACTCCATCACTCTCTTTGACTCTGCCTTTTCCCTTTGCTTACTGTCATCTGCTATCTTTCTATCTTACTGGTCCATTCTCCTGCCTTTTTTCTATAAATTCTTACAAAGATTTCTTCAGCCGAAGTTGGACATGCTGGGCCTAACTATTTCTTAGTTAGGCGCATAACGGCAGCATGACGCATCTACGCTCATATGACAGGAAACTGTGAGTGAACGAAGAAGAAGAAGAAGAATTGGCCCATTCTCCTGCCTATTTTTTTTTTTTTTTTTAAAATTTTCCAAATACTCTTCTTTGAGCTCCTCCGAAATCGGAATGTGTCGGCTGTATGCAGCAGGAAGACCAGTAAAAACTGAAAAGTGGACACATAGTATATACACACCTTTGCCCATTATTTATGGCCTTATGGCCTGGAACGCAGAAGAAGAAGGATTCATGATGGTTGTGTGTGTGTGTGTGTGTGTGTCAAAATCATGCAGAACTACACATATTTATCACTTATTGATATGTGCATATTTTCTTATGATGTCGAATCTTCAGTCAGTGTATTTAATTTAGTGTAAAGGAGTGCGTTATGCTATCCATATTTTTTTTTCAAGTGAGGGGGGGGGGGAGGGGGGGAAGAATTTGAGTCATTCCTTTTCTATGAAGTTAATTTGCTTTTGAAAAAGCTGGCCCAAAGTTATGCTTTTGCAGTTGGTGTGTGCGTGCGTGTGTGTGTGTGTGTGTATGCGCACACCTTTCTGTCTGTCTGCCTGTCTGCCTATCTGACAGTTCTGGTATAATATGCATGTACAGTAGAAATCGCTTTGTATTAAGTCAAAATTGAAGGGACTGTAATTTTATTTTGAGATAGCCAATATTTTGAGTTAGAAAGACTTTTCAACACAGATATGATCAAACTTGGGCCCAAAAATTATTGAGTTATCCAGTTTTTTTGAGTTATCCGTTTTTGAGTTACCAGGATTCCACTGTATTATTATGCATTTGTGCAAATGCCATATCCATGTCATGCATTGATGTATATAAGTACCATAGTTTTCTGACTATAAGGTGCACCCCTCAAATTGTACCCAAATTCGAGGTTTGAACATTATATTGTCTTACTATTTTATTCGTCGTATTATAAGGCGCAAGGTCTGAGTTTGGGGGAAAAAGTGTCGCCTTAGCCCGGGTTCATGTTAGACGCGTAAGTTCCGTACGGAAAACCCTAAATAAGTGGAAGAAAGAAGGATAAAAGTTTACGCATATAAGGGAAATTTGGACACGTGCACAAATCTTTTCCCTTCTTTGTTTCACTTATTTATGGATTGCGTACGGGTTTCTGCATGGAATATCCGCTTATGTGTGTACACGGCCTTATTGGGGTCTGCAACGAACACCTTTTGCAAGAGTGAATGCCCTTGGTGGGTGGGGGAAGATGGTTCAGTACTGACCAAACAGGGGGATAACTCTCGCCAATAACCCTATTTGATGCCACTAAATGGCTGCCTTTCGCAAGAGTGAATGCCCTTGTCAGTACTGACCAGCAAGGGCATCACTCTCACTGTCAAGGGCGTTAATAACCCTAGTTGCAGAGGCCTATAGTCAACACACACACAAAAAAGTATGTGTGCGTGCGTACATCTGCGTCTGTATGTATATTTACGTGCTTCCATTATCTTCATCTGCGCTTGTGTGTGTGTGTGCGTGCGTGCGTGCGTGTGTGTGTGTGTGTGTGTGTGTGTGTGTGTGTGTGTGTGTGTGTGTGTGTGTGTGTGTGTGTGTGTGTGTGTGTGTGTGTGTGTGTGTGGTGTGTGTGTGTGTGTGTGTGTGTGTGTGTGTGTGTGTGTGTGTGTGTGTGTGTGTGTGTGTGTGTGTTGTGTGTGTGTGTGTGTGTGTGTGTGTGTGTGTGTGTGTCTGTGTGTGTGTGTGTTGTGTGTGTGTGTGTGTGTGTGTGTGCGTGTGTGTGTGTGTGTGTGTGTGTGTGTGTGTGTGCGTTGTCCCACAGTCCCTCCATCACGTGGCGTGACATGCAGCACATAGTGGTGGAGACGGCCAGACCGGACAACCTCAACGCCCCGGATTGGGTGCACAACGGCGTGGGCAAGAAAGGTCAGCACAGTTGAACCTCCCTATAACCTTTTCGCCGCCAGCCATTTTTTAGCCAAAAAATACCTTTACGCTTAACTGGGAAGAGAAAAAAACAAGAGGCAAAGCCTTCAAGGCTCACTCGAACAGGAACATATGGGACAACAACAAACAAAGATTGAGGGGGGTGTCTAAAGTACAAGATTGCCAATAATAGTACAAATGAAACTATCGTTAATGGATGCAACTAAAAATTAAAAATTAAAAAAAGTGCTTGTGACGAGAATCGGACCCGGAACCATTGGCATGACAGACAGACACTCTACCAATGAGCTATCGAGGCTTTCAGTGTTGATGAGTTTCTTAACTGATGTTGCCTGTTGAATACTCTCTAACCCACTAATCTAAAATGTTATCTGTTTGTTATCTGTTTACAGTGTTGTTTTAAGTATTTAATTATTCAAATCATTATTGTTTGAAAGCTTGCATAGACATCTATATATGTGTGCAAAGTTTGAACAATGTATGCCTTCTATTTCCCGAGAAAATGCCAACGTTAATGTTTGGAGATTAGACCATGGACACACACACACGCACACACGCACACACACACACACACACATACACACACACACACACTGTACACACACACCTCTATCATACTCGTAGACTCACTTCATGTTAACTTCGTTAACACGAGTGAGCCAAACAGTATCTGCAATATTGGGAATTCCTCTGTGATATGTATAACATTAGGCCTATCTCCCAAAATTAAGAAAATAGAGTCTTCGGATAGCAGGCCCTGATTTGATGCCTTTTAGTGACATGGGTGTTAAACCATTGTGGTGCATAAATGCGACATTGGCGGTGAAAGGGTTAACTCATTCAAGTCGTTCCGACCATATATGTCCGGAATTAATAGATAGCTGTCAATTTGTTTCAAGGGAAGTAAAATCTGTGCACCTTGGTCACTTCTAAACTCACTTCACTCCCTTAGACCACAATCTTGCCCCTGACTTTGATTTTGTAGTGGTTGTAGGGGGAGACGATAAACCGAGGTCCTGTGTGCCCATGCACTTAGCACACGTTAAACCCAGTGGCAACGAAAAAGTTGTCATTTGGTCAAAATTGACCCCCCTCCCTTCCTTCCTCATCAATCACACAAAAATCGCATGCAAAATTTTTTTTTTTAAATGGGGCGGCGTGCCTCTGGCTGCGACGCGCTCTCCAGGTGGGAGCAACCAGAATTTCACTGAGACGCCTCTATGACTGTGATGTACCTAACCTAACCATCTTGGTTGTTTTCAGTGAGTCACTCGTTTGGCTTTGGTCTGATGGATGCCTCGGCCATGGTGTCTCTGGCACGCAACTGGAGCACCGTGCCGGACCAGCACATCTGTGAGATACGGTCCTTGGACCATAACAGGTGCTGTATTGTCTTTGTTCTGTTTTTTATTGTGTTGTGTTGCATACCGTAGCAAACTGGACTATGCGACGCACATGTATTATAACAGGATTCGCACAGTCTTTGAAAGTCTTTGAGAAATGGAGTGCCCTTTTCAAGTCTTTGAAAAGTGGCTTTGGTCTGTGAAAATCGTGAAATGGTTTGTGAAAAAGTCATCAATGCCTAAAAAAATGTCATTAACACCATATATTTTGTTGCTGTTTGCTTCCAGAATTGATGAAGATGCAATTTAATTTCACTAATTTTCCATATAGCAGACGTCCTCGATTTGTCGAGTTGCTTCCCTTCACTATATCCAGGTCTTTTGGCTACACTGGTGCAACATGAATGATCATGATCGACTCAATCGTCATCACTGCATGTCGTGAGTGGTCTTTGAAAATAGGATAAAGGGTCTTTGAAAAGGTCTGTGAAAGTTTGTGAATTTTGATATGAAAAATCTGTATGAACCCTGTAATAAGCCACATCCCTTAAAGTGACAGAATATAGGTATTTTAGGTGTTGTTGATGTTGTAGTGATTGTCCACTTAACTCTTTTAATGTATGTGTTTAGCCACTCGCACACACGCATGCACACATATGCATGCACACGCATGCACACACACACACACACACACACACACACGCATACACACACTCTCTCCCACACATACACCAGCTTCACACAGTATGAGTGTGTCAGTACACCAAACACTAGGTCTCACAGAAACCCAGACAATTTTGTATCAAACAACACTTAAGGCTCTTGGAAATGTCCATCCTAGTTATCCACACAGACAATAGGATGAAAGAGAGCGGGTAAAAGCCTACCGAAATCTCAATCCTTGCGTAAATAAATGTTTCAAGTGTCAATCTCCGTGTCTCTCTCTCGCCCTACCTACACACGCAAAAACAACCCCAACAGAGTGATGCCCCAGAACACCATGATCAAGGTCCCCCTGTGCACGGACAGCTGCGAGGGCATGGTGAACCACATCATTAAATCGTTGTTCATTGTTCATCTCTCTCTCTCTCTCTCTCTCTCTCACTCTCTCTCTCTCTCTCTCTCTCTCTCTCTCTCTCTCTCTCTCTCTCTCTCTCTCTCTCTCTCTCTCTCTCTCTCTCTCTCTCTCTTCTCTCCCCATACACCCACAAACAGAGTGGTGCCCCAGAATGCCATGTTCAAGGTCCCCCTGTACACGGACAGCTGCGAGGGCAGATGGCCCAGTTCATTAAAGTGTTCATTGTTCATTGTTCATCTCTCTCTCTCTCTCTCTCTCTCTCTCTCTCTCTCTCTCTCTCTCTCTCTCTCTCTCTCTCTCTCTCTCTCTCTCTCTCTCTCTCTCTCTCTCTCTCTCTCTCTCTCTCTCTCTCTCTCTCTCTCTCTCTCTCTCTCTCTCTCTCTCTCTCTCTCTCTCTCTCTCTCTTCTCTCCCCCTACACCAACAACAGAGTGGTGCCCCAGAACGCCATGATCAAGGTCCCCCTCTACACGGACGGCTGTGAGGGCACGGTGAACCACGTCAACTACCTGGAGCACGTGCAGGCCCGCATCACCATGTCCTCCTCGCGCCGCGGGGAGGTGGAGATCATCCTGAGGTCACCCTCGGGGACGGAGTCCATCCTCCTGGCCAAGCGGTCCCGGGACACATCCAGGGAGGGCTTCAACAACTGGGCCTTCATGACCACCCACAACTGGGGCGAGCCCGCCAAGGGGAGCTGGGAGCTGCAGATCCACAATGGTCCGAGTTCGTGTGAGTTGTTGTGGGTTGTTTTTTTAGCTTTGTAGCACACACAGGGGCTCTCGGGGACCCCCATTTGTGGGTCTATGAAGCACTAACATTCTAAAGGACCCTCTAAAAGAACGTTCAGGAGGTCCGAGGGATGCACTAGAAAAATTCTTTTTTAGCATTCGCAATGCCACTGGGACCCTCTATCCCGCCTCTAGGACCCTCTATTCTGTAAGTGAAGGAGTCCCTGGGACCCCTGGTTTTGCGGGACGATTGGGAGCCCTAAGTATGAAGAAAATGTTGTCTATGGCTTGTCTAAGGTAATAGGCATCAGGACTAGTTTACCTACCTCAGCCTTAGGAATTGGGTGTTTGTGAGCATTATTAA
Source organism: Phymorhynchus buccinoides (assembly GCA_017654935.2). NCBI lineage: Eukaryota > Metazoa > Mollusca > Gastropoda > Neogastropoda > Raphitomidae > Phymorhynchus > Phymorhynchus buccinoides. Next base: position 50,055,753 of record CM065693.1, read on the forward strand.
CTCATTCAAGTCGTTCCGGCCATATATAATAATAATAATAATGAGGAAAATTTATATAGCGCCCATCCTACTATGTAGGCTACAGGGCGCTTTGCACGTAATTGAAATGGACTAAAAACATGAAACAAAAATCCAATAACATGAGCAGACAAAACAATACCGGTCAGACTTCCTTTGGCCGGTAAAAATGCACATATCAATCAGCAACAACTACCGCTGTGACTACTACTACTACTACTGCTACTACTACCACCACTACTACTACTTATAATAGGCCTAATACACGTATGCATTGTCACACAATTCACAAGCATAAAATAACAGCATAATATTCACAACAACATGCACACAAAAACAACACACACACAACCAGCACACGTATGCACACACACACATACACACACACACGCACGCACATGCACACACACACACACACACACACACACACACACACCATGCATACAGACACTCATATATGTCCGGAATTAACAAATAGATAGCTGTCAATTGGATGCATTTGCTTCAAGGGTAGTAAATATGTGTGCAAACCATACCTTGGTCACTTCTAAAGTCGTTTCGCTCCCTTAGACCACAATTTTGCCTCTGACTTTGCTTTTGTTGTGGGGGAAACCAATCGGTGTAGAGAGTTTTTCTCTGTAAAGTCTATATATAAAAAAAACTCTGATCTTCCACTTCCCTACGTCTGAACCTGAAGTAAAAAACCCGTAATCTTCTTTCGCTTCTCCTTCTGTTTATGTACGTTTTGTTTGTGTGCGTATGGCTGTAGCATAGCTGCCAACTATCAGGAATTTATCAGGAATGTCCAGATTTCTAAAGTCTATCAGGAAAATCCAGAAAACTATCTGATTTTCCTGATTTTGACATTTCCAAGGAAGGATAGGGGCACTGAAGGATTTTTTTTCATGCATTTTTTATTAATTTTAAGTTGAACATGCAGTCAGTTGAACTTTAAAAGTAGGATTTTTCATAGACTTTTTATATAAAAGATATTGATTCAAATTTGATACCTTTATCTATCAAAGTGTAGTTAACAAAAAAACAAAACAAAAAAGTCAATATTTGGAGCTTCAGTTGATAGAAAACCTTCATCTTCAGGGACGTTGCCCCACCATGGGCGTTGCTCCTGGATCGTACCAGGGGCCCCTGAAGGCCCCCGAATCCCCATAGTTTTTGTCAGGAATTTAATTTCTCCAAGGTTGGCAGTGATTTGTGAGGTTTCTTTTAATAATTCAAAATCGGGTAAAGGTAAAGATGTGCCACCCCCCCTGCATTTCTCGGTTAATTGTATTTTTCCGTTTTTGCCTTTCTTACCATACATAAAGCTGTATTTTAGGAACATTTTTAGCTAATAACCTGTTTGGAATACTAACCCTAGCCCTAAGCCTAACCCTACCCCCCACTATGTACTGCAGTACACTGCGATTTGTCACAGTTGTGGTTCGTTGCGTTTTTCCGTCTTATAGGGTGGGGGGTAGGGTTAGGGCTAGGGTTAGGGATAGGGTTAGTATTCCAAAAAGGTTATTAGCTAAAAATGTTCCTAAAATACAGCTTTATCTATGGTAAGAAAGGCAAAAATATAAAAATACAATTAACCGAGAAATGTAGGGGGGATGGCACATCTTGACCTTTACCCAAAGTCGTTGCGATGCGAATGAGTTCATGCGTTTATTCACGGGTCGTTTGTCCTTTTTTTGTTGTCTGCACCCTTCTTCCCAATTCCACACCACAGGTATCTTTTTAAATACGCTTATTAGTGGAAAAACCCTTGCGCATGTCTTGGTGCCTGTGTTAGTGCACGTCCTCCTCTTTCGATCCCCGCTGTCCGTTTGTCTCCCTTTCTAAAATATAAAATGTCATACACAGTGGAACCTCCCTTATAAGACCTTCAACTATCATCCAAAAGACCTTATCACCCTTATAAGACCTTCAAATATCATCCAAAAGACCTTATCACCCTTATGAGACCTTCAAATGTCATCTCAAATGAGGTCTTATAAGGGAGGGGCCTTATTATAAGGGAGGCATTTTTAATACTTACAAAGAAGGGCAATGTCTCGGAGAAGTAGGGTCTTATATGGGAGGGAGTCTTATAGCAGGAGGTCTTGTAAGGGAGGTTCCACTGTACTCATGTTTCCTCTGAAAACATGCTGTGAATTTAAATAATGGAATGAGTTTCGGGAACGCTGATTCAATGTGTGTTTCACTCGCTCGTCAGGTTTTTGGGTGGGTTTTTTTCTCTCTGCGTTATTAATGACTGTTAGTTATGTTGAAGGTTTGATTGTAATATCTGTCAGTTCTACGCAAACAATATGGACACACACACACACACACATGCGGGCATGTGCATACAGATACACACACATGCGCGCATGCACACGCATGCGCACACTCTCTGCACATACATACACACATCGTGTACACACACGCACACACACACACACACACACACACACACACACACTCAATCTGCACATACATACACACATCGTGTACACACACGCACACGCGCACACACACTTTCAATCTGCACATACATACACATCGTGTACACACACGCACACGCACACGCACACACTCAATCTGCACATACATACACACATTGTGTACACACACGCACACGCACACGCACACACACACTCAATCTGCACATACATACACACATCGTGTACACACACGCACACGCGCACACACACTTTCAATCTGCACATACATACACATCGTGTACACACACGCACACGCACACGCACACACTCAATCTGCACATACATACACACATTGTGTACACACACGCACACGCACACGCACACACACACACTCAATCTGCACATACATACACACATCGTGTACACACACACACACGCACACACACACACACACTCAATCTGCACATACATACACACATCGTGTACACACACGCACATGCACACACACACTCAATCTACACATACATACACACATCGTGTACACACACGCACACATGCACACACACACACACACACTCAATCTGCACATACATATGTACATGCATAAACACATCGCGTACGCACACACAACACTCTCACACACGCACGCATTCATGTGCACAATCATACACGCACACACACATATACACGCACACACACACACGCACACGCACACACACACACACACACACACACTGGATTGAACATTTATGCCTTCACTCAAATCTGAAAATATGCATATACAGTTGAACCTCCCTTATAAGACCTTCAAAAATCACCCAAAGTGAGGTCTTATAAGGGAGGTAATTTTGATACTTACAAAGAAGGGCAATGTCTGAGAAAAGTAGGTCTTATATGGGATGGAGTCTTATAATGGGAGGTCTTATAAGGGAGGTTCCACTGTACTTGATATTTGAACAGCAACAACAAAATAATGTAGCCATATTGTTGAAATTCATCAAGTTGGTTTTTAACAGAAAATAAATAAATTCATCCGCAAAATAAATAAATTTAGCCACAACAAATGGCTTTCAAAGCCCTTGACCAACTTTTGCTATTGTCTTTCTAAATAACTACTCCGCTTTGTTATTTAAACGTATCTGATTAAAAAAAAAAAAAATTAAAAATAATGTAGTGAGAAAGTTGCATGGCATGAGCCTGTTCCCTTTGATGTTGTGAGCGACGGTCAACTTCTCATCGCCTTCATCCTCTTCATCGCCAGTGTCATCGTTTCATCGTCACTAATAGAAATACTACCATCATTATCATTGCGGTCGTCATCAACATAGTTGTCGTTGTTGTTGTCATTGTCATTATCATCATCATCGTCATTACCAACAACTTATTCATCATGATCTCCTCCTCCGAAGTCGGGAGGGTGGCTGCCCTCGTGTGGCGGGGTAATTTTTAAAAAAACAGTCACACATGTAATGTTCTCATAGCCCTAGCTGGTGCATTTGTTCCATAGTGTTCAAGTGCTTGGGCTGTTGGTATGATCCCTGGAGCCTTTTAGCCAGGTATGACAACAACAACAACATCATGATCATCGTCTGCATCATTGTCATCTTCATTAACTATCATAATCGTCATCATCTTTGTTATTTATTATCATCGTCGGTAAGTCGCTGTCACAATCACAATCACAATCTTTTATTTGTCCCCTAAAGGAAATGCATGTAGTGGTGGCGCATACAATAACCAATAAACCTGATCAAGGTGCAATAGTAAGACAGCCATGCAAAAAACTCGCTCTCATGCAGTCGGCATGCACTCAAAACACACACACACACACACACACACACACACACAAACTGGCAAACAGCAGGCACACGCCCTTCAGCACACATATACTCAAACGCACACACACATACACGCACACCACGATGAACAGTTAAACAAATCTTTTTCTTTTTTTAAAAATATCGTTGTCATCATTATCAACAACAGTATTATCATCGTCATCATCATTCTGTCATTGTCATAATCATTTATCGTCATTTGTTTTTCCATCATCATCCATCATCATCATCATCACTATCATCATCATCATCATCATCACTATCATCTTCATCATCATCATCATCATCACTATCATCATCATCATCACTATCATCATCTTTGCTGTTGTGTTCGGTGGCTTAATAATTGCGCTTCTTTTTTTGTTTTTTCCCCGCACCCATGAGTTTTTGAGGTAGTGAGAAACCTTAATGGCTCGTGCTCGTTTAGCGAACCGCTTTGTGTTGTGCTCTTGAGTTGCTTCCTCACCACAGTTAGGGTAAGTCTTGCTCTTGGTTTTCATTTCTTTAGTTTTTTATATCATAAGCCTTAATAAAACGATGGCTTGGAGTCAAAACGGACTATCTTTAGATAGTCCATTGACTTACTATTGAAATTATTGCAAAAAACTAGTAACTTGTATAAAAAAAAGATTGTAAGAATATAAAAAGCCTAATCCCCATTTCGAGGGGTGCCTGCCAGAACGGTCTATCTCAAAAGGAATAAAGAGCACAGATGGGCAGTTCTGGCATTCACCCTTATATCATTTGCAGTCTTTTTTAATACAAGTTCTTAGGTTTTTCAATAACATCAATAATAAGTCAATGGACTATCTAAAGATAGTCCGTTTTCACATCATTTTTAAAAAAAAAATTTGTTGGTACTGCTTGCGAAAATCTGGACGGAAAAAAACACCCATATTTTTCGGACGATAAAGCATACCTTTGTATAAGGCGTACTTCCCAAATTTGACACCAAATTCAGATTTTGTTATTTTATTTTCTTACTGTATCATTAGTCTTGATCTTGATCTTGATTTATGATCCCGGCAGGAGTCCAACTTTGGATATACACACCGGGGGGTAGTCATATTGTAAGGCGCAGGGATCTAAATCTTGGAGAGAGAACAAGCATTACCTTGTACTAGTCCGAAAAATATGGTAATGTGATGGTTGAACAAAAAGTATACTACCGTCAGTGTATTACTTGCAAACTGTTTTTTGCTGACTTGGGCATGAAATGAAAGTAGACATTATTATAACATGAAAACCTAGTAAATGGGTCTTTTTTTTGGTCTGTTTGTGACGATTGTTGCATAATTAAACCCAACAACAAAAATTAGTGTGCATGTGCGATATTCTGAATGTTTTTCCCATTCCAGCCAGATTTTCTTAGCAATGTCACTTTCACCGCATATATTTTTAAGCATTGTTGTTGTTGTTTTTGTGTGTGTTTTAAATTTACTGTGATATTTCTCTTCCATTATGCCTCCAGCCGCAAGTTTTGTCATATTAACCCTTTCACCGCCAGCCATTTTTCAGCAAAAACATTTCCATTAAGCTTAACTGGGTAGAGAAAAAAATCTGCCTGTAATATTAGGAATTCCTCTGACATATTGAAAGTAAGGCCTATCCCCACCTCCCAAAATGAAGAGAATAAGGTCTTTGGATAACAGACCCTGATTTGATGCCTTTTAGTGACATGGGTGTTAAATCACTGTGGTGCAAAAATGCGACGTTGGCGGTGAAAGGGTTAAGTTTCATATCGCTACTGCATGTCAGAATACAGATTGCTGTGATTAGGAGGGGATTTCCCTGATAACGGTTTATCCTGATTATATATGCAGTGCAAAAAATAAAAAATGGGGTGGTTATAAAATCATTGAAAGCATGACCCACAGTTCTAGGTCATCGTAGCTAGGTGCTTGTGAACAGTGCGCATGGTTTGTGAAGTAATTCCATGCATGTTGGAATGACGTAGGATATAGGCCTTAGGAAGTGAATTTCTGATCAAATATGCAACATTGTTCGATTGCCGTATTTTGCGGACTATAAGGCGATACTTTTCCCCCAGACTGAGACCCCAGCGCCTTATAATATGACTGATAAAATAGTAAGAAACTATAATAACGAAATCTGAATTTTGTGTAACATTCTTTTTTAGGGGGTTTGCCTTATAATCAGGTGCGCCTCCTAGTCCGAAAGATACGGTATTCTTCCTAATCTCAGCCTGGTGTTGTGACTATCTGATTCTGCTTTGTGGTGTTTTTTTTTATATCAGTGTTGCAACGGCTTTTACACGCATGTGTGTGTGTGTTTGTTTGTTGTTGGTTTGTTTGTTCATTTACTACCACATCTGCAAAATTGAATGCTAAGCCATGTGAAGCCCTGTGTAGGTACGGACAAGGATATTAAAAGCTCTAGATAGCACATGGGTGCAACTTTTCCTGGTATACAAGGATTTTCTGTGTTTGAATTTTATCAGAAAAGGAAGTTCCTATTTTTTAAATTTTGTCAAACAAGATTTTTTTTTGTGTCTACTGTATTTTTCAAACACTTTAAAATAAGCTTTTGTATAAATTGTCAAAAAAGCAAACTCTTTTTCTTCTTCTTCGATCGCTCAGACAGTTTCTTGTCAATTATGAGCGCAGATGCGTCCTGCTGCCGTTATGCGCCTAACTAAGAAATAGTTAGGCCCAGCAAGTCCGACTTCGCCTGGAAGAAATGTTTTTGAAAGTGTTTCGTGAAAAATGGCAGGAGAATGGACCAGGTAAGGCAGAAAGATAGTAGATAGATGACAGTAAGCAAAGGGAAAAGGCAGAGTCAAAGAGAGTGACAGATTAGAGGAGGTTACAAGCACAGAACTTCCAGAAGGTGGGGGAACTATTTATACAAAAGAACCCCCAGTATCCCCACGGGGGGAGAAAAAGCAAACTAAAATTCCTTCAGAAATCAATTTTTTCTTCAGCTGCAGGGGGACATTACCCCTGGACCCTGGCCTTTCAGGGTTTTTTCATTTGTAGTTGCACCCTTGACAGTATCTTTTGATAACTGTTTTTAATGATTTCTGCAACCAAGTGAGTTTTTTGTCGCTACGTATGAGACAGATTAAAAAAAAGTCCACAAAGTTTGCTTTTCCTTGTTCGTTCCTGTGTATGACAGATGGAAACAAGATAATGTTTTTTGTCTCGTTCACAGCACCCCGGTTTTGATTCCTTCTAGTTCATGCCTTTGGTTAACGCTCATCAGATATCAGGATCTGAATAGGTTGTGATATGCTGATCAAGAATATGTATGATTATACGGGTCTATGGCCTACGGTTTGGGCACAATCGCCTGGACAGACAGACAGACACACACATACACACACACACACACACACACACACACACACACACACACACACACACACACACACACACACACACACACACACACACACACACACACACACACACACACACACACACACAAACTAACAAGCCCATTATTCTTGTCATGTAGATTAGGCTTACATTGTTTCACAGTAGCATACCAATTGTAAGGTCTTTTTCTATCCCTAACCACAATCTATGAAAAGAATGTTTGCCCTTCGTTAAAGGAAACAACTTGAAGCAAATAACTCTGTGGAAAACTAAAAGGAGTCAGAATGAGGGGAATTCATGTGCTGTGCGCGTTCTGTTTCTACGATTATTGCTAACTAATTCGCTCTCTTTTTTTTAGTGCACTTAAGGCCGTGTACACATAAGCAGATATTCTGTGCAGAAACCCGCCCGCAATCCATAAATAAGTGAAACAAAGAAGGGATAAGATTTGCGCACGTGTCCGAATTTCCCCATTATGCGTAAACTTTTATCCTTCTTTCTTCCACTTATTTACAGACCTGTTTACTCTACTCTTTTCGAGTGGTATTCTACTCAATTTTGACCTCTACTACTCTTCAAAATTGAAAATAATGCTCTAATTACTCATTTTCAGTGAATATTGTTTGATGGTTTAATGAATAAAACCACACATTTTTACACCAAAACTATACTCATTTCAGCTATCCAGACTACTCAAGACTGGTAAACAAGCCTGTATTTAGGGTTTTCCGTACGGAACTTACGTGTCTAATGTGAACCCAGCCTTATTTGCAAGAGTACTGGTGTTGTGTGTTTTGTTAAAATGAAAGTACAAAACCATGATTAAGCTAATGTGACAGCATACACTCCCTCCTCCTCCCTCTCTCTCTCTCTGTCTTTTTATTTTTGCAGTACGGGTGGCCAGGCTCCGCGACTGGGTTCTGGTCCTCTACGGCACGGACAGCCACCCCCGCAAGAGCCCCACCAGCGTTCGGAGCCCCAAAGTCGACAACAACTGGGGGGGAGTGGCAAGCAGCTCAGGGTTAGGCGGCGGACAGCAACCGCAACACGGATACTACCCGGACCGCTCGCGCCACCGCTACAACCCTTACCACCACCCTTACCACAACCGGAACTCCACACCCCCTACCACCACTACTACTACTACCACCACAACCACCACCACCACAACCACTACGAAACGCAACTACCACCACAACTTCCCCCATCATCGTCAGCAGAACCGGCAGGACCAGTGGAAGTGGGGAGGAGGGGGTGGAGTGGGTGGGGGTAGCAGTAGCAGCAGCAGCGGTAGTGGTGGTGGTCACCACAGCAGCGGGAGACACCACTACGGATCCAGTAAGAGCTCCTGGGACTCTCTGCTGCCGCGCGATTACTGGCAGTTCCTGCCTTACGCCCGCCCCAAGCATAAGCACACCCAGCCTGCCGCCCACACCTGCGTGTACGAAACGCTAGCCAAAAAGTCCAACCTAACATCCTCATCCTCTTCCTCCTCCTCTTCTTCTTCTTCCTCCTCTTCTTCTTCGTATTCATCCTCAGGCGCCCAGTTCCCGAGAAATGCTCGGCTCAGACTAACCGCAGGCAAGCTTCCTTGATTAATAACTGTGTTGTCGTAGAAGTGTTTTTCATTCTGTGCCTTTTTGTTTTCATTTTCATTTCTTGTCATTTTTTTCCTCCTCCCCCTAATAGTTCATTTCCGCTATAGATGTCTTTAGTGTCTTTCTCTTTCTTTTTTTTAACCCCTTGTCTTTTTTTCAGCCGCTATAGTTCACAACCATTGTGGTTGAGTGTCTTTTTTCCCATTTCTCTTGTCTTTTCCATTATAGATATGGTGATTTTCTTTTCTTTTTTTTCTTTCTTTTTTCTTTTTCAGCGCTAGTTCACTTTCATTGTAGATTATATGATTGATTGTCTTTTTTTGGTCTTTTTTTCCCTTGTCAATTTTTGGCTCCAGTTTGTTTCTACGTTAGGGCTATTGTCTTTCTGTCGTGTCTTTCCCTCATGTTTTTCGGCACTAGTTCACTTTCATTGTCTTTCTTTTTCTTTTTTTCCCTTTGTCAATTTTTGGCCCCAGTTCCTTTCTATGTTAGGGTTGTTGTCTTTCTGTTGTGTCTTGTTCAGCACTAGTTCACTTTCGTTGTAGATATGATTGATTGTCTTTCTTTCTTTTTCGCTTGTCGTTTTGCCCCTATAGTTCATTTTCACTATAGACGTAGTTTTTTTGTCTTTCCTTTTAACCCCCATGTTGTTTGATAATTAAACAAGGCTTGTTCTTCGTTTCTATTTTATGCGGTGACATTTCCACGGCCTTAGTGATGATGATGATGATGTTCGACTGTCGCTCCGCGATGGTGTCCACGACTTTCCCATCATGTAGATGTTGAGTGGGTCTGGAAGATGACTGGTGAGGCCGATCCTCGCTCTGAACTGCCTGTTGCAGTGGGGGACAGAGAAGGTTTGGAGTTGAGTCAGGCTGGGAGGCGTGGGTTCTGCATTTTCGCTGCTGCCGTTGCAGCTCCTTGGCTTCAATGATGCGCCTGGCCTCGAAGACGGACACTCTCTCTTTGATCAGGGTGCGCCAGGCAGGGCGACTGGACTTCAATACGCCTGGCTTCAAAGACACGCACCCCCTCTTTGATCAGGGCGCGCCAGGCAGGCCAACTGGACTTCAATGCGCCTGGTCTCAAAGATAGACACTCCCTCCTTGATCAGGGCGCGCCAGGCAGGGCGACTGGACTTCAATACGCCTGGCTTCAAAGACACACACTCCCTCTTTGATGAGAGTGCGCCAGGCAGGGCGACTGGACTTCAATGCGCCTGGCCTCAAAGACAGACACTCCCTCTTTGATGAGAGTGCGCCAGGCAGGGTGACTGGACTTCAATACACCTGGCCTCAAAGTCGGACACTCCCTCTTTGATCAGAGTGCGCCAGGCAGGGCGACTGGATTTCAATGCGCCTGGCCTCAAAGTCAGACACTCCCTCTTTGATGAGAGTGCGCCAGGCAGGGTGACTGGATTTCAATGCGCCTGGCCTCAAAGTCAGACACTCCCTCTTTGATGAGAGTGCGCCAGGCAGGGCGACAGGACTTCAATACGCCTGGCCTCAAAGACACCCCCCCCTCTTTGATCAGAGTGTGCCAGGCAGGGCGGTTTTGTGCTGATTCTTCCCCACGACTGGACATCGATGCTGCAGCGCTTCAGGGAAACTTTCAAGGAGTCATTGTAGCGCTTTTTTTGTCCACCGTGGGAGCGCCTGCCTTCTAGGAGTCTGTAAAAAAAACCACCTCTTTGGAAGTCTAAGTAGCATGATTGGCTGATTCTCCGTTTCTTCAGTAGTTCGTCTCCCTTTCATGACATAATCTGATGAGAGGCGCTTGGTGTTGTTTTGTTTTACGTAAATGAAAGCTTTTCCATGTCTTCGTTTCTTTAACTCATTCCGGACAAATTACGAGTATACTCGGAACAGGAGAACGCCAGTCAGCCGCCTACTTACAAGTATTCTAGGAACAGCAATGTTTTTAGTCTAAGACCTGTTTAAATCCTTGTTTTTTTCAATCCAAACCACGTTTTTCAAGTTACGGCTCTTCATCACTGTTCCTGCTTTCGTTGTACTTATGTTTGGCACTTCTTCATTTTCAATGTTAAAAATGTCACAATAATCAGCCCTAGACAAGCCTCAGAAAATACTCCAATACGTTTTCGTTAACAGTGATAGTAATAACGAGACTAACGATTCAGCTTTTAAAGCAATTAACCACGATCTCAAAGCGAAAAATGAACTCGGATCAGCCAGTAATGTCAAAACTGAATCATTGACAGTGTGAGTTTTGTTGCACTTCTTATTTGTTATATTTTTTTTCTAGGCAGCCCCAGGCCAGTAATGGAGTTTACCTAAGGAAGTGAAGTCCTGAAGGGGCTAAAAATAATTTCTTGCCCTTTTTATTTGTATTATATTTGCGGAACTTGTCTGTTTCAATCAATGTTTGATTTATTTTGGATCTCTGGCTGTTTTGTCCATTCGTTCGACCCAAGTTAGTTTTGTTTTTGTTGTTTTTCTAAAGAGGAGGATTAAGTTTTGTATCTATGCTAGATTCCTTCAATCCCTTCTCTGGTTGCATGTTTCATGTTTGGGTAGCTTGCTAGTGTTGGAATGGCGTGTTGTCCTCTTGTGTTTTCAAAAGTTTGTGTTCCTTTGCGAATCGCTTGGCAGCTTTGCTTGCTTTCAAAATGATGAGTTTGCATGTGGGGTTTGAAAAACAAAGTATTTGTCTTTTTTTCGGGCGTGGTTTGTTGTCATTTTTTTTCTTCACCAAGAGTTGTTGCGATTGTGTGTATAAGCACAACCTTTCGTTTGTCATTTTCTTCCTTTGTGTTGTTCCTTTCATTTTTCATAGTACACTAGCGCAACGCCGAGTACCAGTAACGCCTAGTAACGGTAACGCCTAGTAACGGTAACGCCTAGTAACAGTAACGCCAAGTACTGGTAACGCTGAGTACAGCAAATTTGAAGCGATTCGGTTAAGAAACGGCGGAGTCATATAGCGCGCACGTTTCTGAACCGATTCGCGTCCGGTTTGGTACACGGATAGTCACCGTCCCCGGTCATCTTCCTGCCAAATTCGAAGGCAATCGGTCCAGAAACACCGGAGATACGGGCGCCGAGAGGCCGGCGGATGCGCGTTTCGCGCATTTGCCGAACCGCGCAAATGACACGGCCGCCTCGGTTGCCGTTGCCATCGCCCCGTTAGGGCTCACAGCAAATTTGAAGCGATTCGGTCGAAAAACGGCGGAGTTATAAGGCCCGTTTTGTGTTTCAGACACACACACGGACGGCGTCATAGTACATTTCTCAGTGCTCCGTGTTAGAGTAGGTTTTCTTGCTAGCAAAGTGATTGATTCCACTATTTTGTTAACCTTTTACCCTACTATAATTGTGTTCAGTCAGAGTACCTATTCTTTTCTCTTCCCCCTTCTTTTCATAAAGATGATTACAGACAGTGCACTGTTGTCTTATTTTGTCATCGTACTTTCTGATCTAACATTTTGTCAAGGTCTTGGTAAGGGGGGTTCCACTGCATCGGCAATCTCAGTGTAAAGTCACACAAAAATCGCATGAAAATGTTTTTTGTGGCGCGCTTCTGGCTCTTCAGGTGGGAGCAACCCGAATTTCACAGAGACGCCTCTGTGACTATTGGCCACTGCAAAGAACACCTTTTGCAAGAGTGAATGCCCTTGGTGGGTGGGGGAAGATGCTTGAGTACTGACCAAACAAGGGAATAACTCTCGCCAATAACCCTATTTGAGACCACTTAATGGCTGCCTTTTGCAAGAGTGAATGCCCTTTTGGGTACTGATCAACAAGGGCTTGACTCTTGCCATCAAGGGCGTTAATAACCCTACTTGCAGTGGCCCATAAAGCACCAAAATACCAAGTTTCAGTCGTCATTTTCGACTAGCCAGATTTCCGCTTGTATTTGATTTATGAGAATGTTGCGGCGGCTTGTTGCATGTGATTCTGCATGCGACTCTGGAATGTCAATGAAGACATGTTCTGCTTCTACTATGCGCAGAGAAAATGTTGAATTCCCACTCCCCCACCTAAATAAATGAATCTGTGACAAGAAGCTTGTGCCAAAGAACCCCCCGCTTTTGCAGTCTGTGAATGAGACGATGGATTGTGGTTGACATCTTGTGCATCTTTTCACAAAATGTGGTGTGTTTGGTAGTAGTAGTAGTAGTAGTAGTAGTAGTACAGTGATTGTACTAGGAATTTTGAAAACCAGTCCCATCAGCGACAATGCCTCCCCAACAACCAGGTGTCAAAGCCAGTCCCAATGAAACAAAAACCAGTGAAAATCACAACATCAAAGGCACTGTTAAACAATTTATCAGTCTTTGCAAAAACATTCAGTCCCTGGGACTGACAGGTCAAAATGTTTTCAGTATTTTGGTTTTGCAGTCAGTGTTTTACTGATAATTACCAGTAAACGCGATCACTGTATTACTCTTGTTTTGATTGAGCATTGTCTGATTTCTACTCAGTATTTTGTTTGTGTTCTTCTTTTTCAGAATGATCTGTGTGATATTGCTATTGCATTCTATTTTATGTGTTCTACTTTATATCGTAATCTTTTCATCTATAGGTGCATTATTATAATGAATGATCTTGGTTTATTTGTACTTATCCTATAAAGTTTTATGTTTTGGATATTTAATTATTATGTTTGTATTGTATATGTGTTGTCAGACCCGTTTACTCTTTTCGAGTAGTATTCTACTCAGTTTGGACCTCTACTACTCTTCAAAATTGAAAATAATGTTCTTTAATTCTTGATTACTACTCATTTTCAGTGAACATTGTTTGATGGTTTAATGACTGAAACTACACATTTGGCACCAAAACTACTCATTTCAGCTATCCAGACTACACAAGACTTGTGTAGGGGGTAAACAGGTCTGATGTGTTTATGCCATGCCACTAATGAATTTCTCACGTTTGAGATCATAAAGTAGTCTTGAGTTGAGTCTTGGTCAAAAGCTCAAAGTAAAATCTTAGAAATTTAAGCCTTAATGTATATGTATGAATGTTGTCATTTGTGTTTGATGGCTACGTTTGAGAAACTGTGCAACATGTTTTTCTTTTAACAAGCAGTAATCTAAACTGAATGAAACAACAACAACAAAGTGTGTGTGTGTATGTCTGTGTGTGTGTGTGTCTGTGAAGTGTGGTTTAAATTTGGAAGAAGAAGAAAATTGTATTAGTTTTTCTGGGATTTTTAAATTTCTTGTATTGGACAGTCATTTTATTTGGTAACAAATCAGGGTTTTTTATATCTTGTGTGTGCATGTGCGTGTTTGTGTGTGTGCGTGCGCGTGCGCGCGCGCGTGCGTGTGTGTGTGTGTGCGTGCGTGCGTGCGTGTGTGTGTGTGTGTGTGTGTGTGTGTGTGTGTGTGCTGCTCCATCTTACCTCTGTGACAATATTTCCATCTATACGCCAGCTCGCACTTTACGTTCAGTTTCTGACCCTCTTTCTCTCCAGATCCCTAGGTATAAGCTTTCAACTGTTGGTCGGCGCTCTTTTGCTGTCTCAGGACCGACCTCCTGGAACAAACTTCCGCTCTCCCTCCGTCAGCGACCGACTCTCTCTGCTTTCAAAGCTAACCTCAAAACCCACCTGTTCCCCCGTCATTAAAGCTCCTCTCTCTTTATCTTCTCTCTCTTGCCATTAGGTCTGTTTCTGCTATATTCCATTTATGTTATCTGTGTGTGTTCGCTTTGTATTGCGTTTGTGTTTGAATGCGCTTTGAATGCTAACGTGTGTGTGCGCTTTGATTTGATTTCTATCAAGATTCAGCGCCGTATAAATACTGTATGTTGTTGTTGTTGTTGTTGTGTGTATGTGTGTGATGGTTGCCAGTTACTTATAAATCAAGTTTGAACAGATCATTTTAAAGATTAAAATAACTTATGGGGCTTTTTTTGTTGTTGTCAATGTTTGTCGGTGTATTAAAGCCGTCTTTTCCATTGAAATCTGCTTTGTTTATTCATTTATTTCAAAGCTAGATGTTGCCTTTCAATTGTTGTTTGATGTTAAATTTAACTTTGATGGATTATCCTTGTCAATAAAGTTTTCTACGTTGGTGTGGTGTGGTGTTGTTTTGTGCAGGTGCGCATTATAACAATCTTTGTTACGATGATGTTTATTTTTAGAAGTGGGGGTTCATATTTAATTATCATTAGTTTTGTTATGCTCATAAAACTGTTGTGTTTAGTTGAGGGGTACTTTTTCTCACTTACAGTGAACAGTTTCAGTAGAAAATGGAAATGTTGTGTTCATATTGGAGTGTTGATTTACCATGCTTTAGAAACACATACAAACTCTCTCTCTCTCTCTCTCTCTCTCTCTCTCTCTCTCTCTCTCTCTCTCTCTCTCTCTCTCTCTCTCTCTCTCTCTCTCTCTCTCTCTCCCCCCCTCCCCTGATTTTCTTTTTTTGTCTACTAAAATGATCTATGTTATTTGACAGTATCCCCTTGCCATAAAGGCTTATTATATGCTAATGGCAATAAAAAATCTATTTGAATTGAATTTGAATCTCTCTCTCTCTCTCTCTCTCTCTCTCTCTCTCTCTCTCTCTCTCTCTCTCTCTCTCTCTCTCTCTCTCTCTCTCTCTCTCTCTCTCTCTCACTCTCCAGGACTGAATGTAAAAAAGTTTTTTAATGCTTATCTCATTACCCTGGGTAAATAAAATTCCGTTTCGTTTCTCTCTCTCACTCCCTCGCTATCATTTATGAAAATAAGGTGTGCACAAGGATACAATCATCATGGAAATTGGTCAGAAAAGCAAATCATTCAGACTTAGTATAAATAAAAAACATGTGAAAATGGTAAGCTATTTATTTATTCAGAATGATTTGATGTGACAAACGGATTACTCAGAGTCGGAATCAGTATTAAACTGTGACCTGAAATAGCAATGGGATTTTAAAATAATGTTTTGAATGAGATTTACAATCAAGGATTCACATCAGCTACTGGATGGAAGTTCAGTTTAGCGTCGCGTATCGGCTTTCGCCATGTACGACGGGCTGAACAAACCAACCAGGGTATAAAGAAAAATGTATGTTCCTGAATCACTGTCTTAGCCAAAAGGCTGAGAAGCGATCAGGGTTATTTTAACCATGAGATACAGTTGTTCTCCACTGAAAGTTTGTTGAATTTTAAGTTGCAAATAGAGATAATATATATCTTTTTTAAGTTTATTGCTGCTTTTTAAAATGATTTATTTTTACTTACCTAGATATGGAGATTGAATTGCCCTATATGTTCAATTTTACATTGATATTTTTTTTACAGTTATGAACTTATTTTTTTATGCAAGCATAATAGTTGTTTTTTTCTGTTATTTTTAATTTAAGACAAATTAATCACATTTTGATAACTAGCATTTTTGTCAAGTCCACTGAACGTAATGTTTGCTTTCACTTTATATTGGCATTGTATACACACATTTTTTATTCATTTTGGTATATTCAGTTCAGCATGTATTATACTTTCTTTTCTTTTCTTTTTTTGGGTCACAGATTTATGTATTTATTTACCAAAAATCGTTTTATCACAAAAAAATTGTGTTTTACGTCCTCTTGATCTGAATCAGACACATATGGGACATTTGTAAATACAAATACGGTGGGAACAATACTGGAGGCAATGCCCGGAGGCAGTACGAAACCAGTAAAGTCCCGATTTTTTATTAATACAGATAGCTGTAGCGGTGACCACGCCTCGGTTAAACCTCATCAGCTATGGCACCGCTACAAGTATTTAATATTGATTTTTAATTTTTAAGCAAGGAAAGGGAATACAAAATCAAACATTGTTGTTGTTTTATGATACAGTTTATAAGTTTATTGCAGACACTTTAACAAAAATTCTATGCAGACTTAAAAAAAAATTCTAACAGTTTTTTCTTTTTTTTGTGTTGGTTTATTTACTAAGTATGCTGAGTGTGTTGCGCATATGAAATTGAGATGAACGCATATTATGTCCCTTTTTACTCATGTGCATTATCTTAGCATCTGTCAGTCTTAGGTCATAGTACATAATAGCATATATATAACTTGTCGTCTGTCCATTTGTCTGTCTGTCTTTCTCTGCCCCTCCTCACCCCCACCCCCCTTCCCTTTCTCTATCACATCCCATGTAATATCCACACAGACACTCGCATACACTAATACACATTGAGCATACACATCCACACACATCATGCCTAAATGCGCAACTGTCAACACAGAGCTAATTATGCACACAGACACACACATTCATACACACCGCATCATTTTACGCACTTTATTTCATTATCTCAAGCTCTACATTGACTGCTGATGGGTGTTTTTTCCCGCTTTGGGGAAGCTGTCTGTCTTTGATATGTTACCACAGCAGCTGAACAAAATTAAGGATTTTTTTTTTTTTAAAGAAAGTTATTTGATGCTTGAACAGTAAAACTGATACTTCTAGATAAACCAGGGCCTGTATTCACATTGAGATAGCATGAGACATAGCATCATGCTAACTTAGAAGCTCTTCCAAAAGTCCTATCAAATCCTATAGGACATTGGAAGAGCTTCTAAGTTAGCATCATGCTAACAAGTAACATGAATACAGGCCCAGAACTCGAAACTGCCTGTCTCGATAAAAAATTAATAAATCTTGTGCCCCAAAAGTGTTCAAGTCAAACATATTGATACTGGTTATGGTTTGGGGAATTATTCATTTCACGAGGTGGATTGTGTGTTCACTTTTTTTGTTCTACCTTTCCTGCGGATTATTTACCGTATTTTACGGACTATAAGGCGATACTTTTTCCCCCCAGACCAAGACCCCTGAGCCCTATACAGTGGAAGCTCCCTTATAAGACCTCCCAATATAAGACTCCCTCCCATATAAGACCTACTTCTCTGAAACATTGACCTTCTTTGTAAGTATTAAAATTACCTCCCTTATAAGACCCCTCCCTTATAAGACCTCATTTTGGATGATTTTTGAAGGTCTTATAAGGGAGGTTCCACTGTAATATGACTCCAAAATGAGTAAGAAACTATAATAACAAAATCTAAATTTTGTGTAAAATTTGGGGGGTGCGCCTTATAATCAGGTGCGCCTTGTAGTCCGTAAGATACGGTATAGGTAGTTTGTCTGGTTTTTTATCATTATGATATTGTTGAGTTTCGCTTTACGTTTCCCCAAGGATTTACTGTTGATTTCCCCCTTTGTTTTACTAACGGTTTTTGTTGTTGTTTTTTTGTTTTTTAAATTTTCTCCCCAACAGCCGAGCTGAAGGATTGGGCCCTGGTGGTGACTGGAACGGAGAAGCACCCTGTGAAGCAGAACGTCTCCACCCCGCCCTCCCCCCCTGGACCCCCCTTCACCTGTGCCGGGGTCACCTCCAACGGCATCTGTATAGGTCTGTTCATCATGTCTGTTGTCTCTGTCTGTTCCCCTTTTGTAACATTGTTGATATAGGTCGTAGTCACCTCCAACGGCATCTGTATAGGTCTGTTCATCATGTCTGTTGTCTCTGTCTGTTCCCCTTTTGTAACATTGTTGATATAGGTCGTAGTCACCTCCAACGGCATCTGTATAGGTCTGTTCATCATGTCTGTTGTCTCTGTCTGTTCCCCTTTAGTGACATGGTTGATATAGGTCGTAGTCACCTCCAACGCCATCTGTATAGGTCTGTTCATCATGTATGTTGTCTCTGTTCCCCTTTAGTGACATTGTTGATATAGGTCGTAGTCACCTCCAACGCCATCTGTATAGGTCTGTTCATCATGTCTGTTGTCTCTGTCTGTTCCCCTTTTGTAACATTGTTGATATAGGTCGTAGTCACCTCCAACGGCATCTGTATAGGTCTGTTCATCATGTCTGTTGTCTCTCTCTGTTCCCCTTTAGTGACATGGTTGATATAGGTCGTAGTCACCTCCAACGCCATCTGTATAGGTCTGTTCATCATGTATGTTGTCTCTGTTCCCCTTTAGTGACATTGTTGATATAGGTCGTAGTCACCTCCAACGGCATCTGTATAGGTCTGTTCATCATGTCTGTTGTCTCTGTCTGTTCCCCTTTAGTGACATGGTTGATATAGGTCGTAGTCACCTCCAACGCCATCTGTATAGGTCTGTTCATCATGTATGTTGTCTCTGTTCCCCTTTAGTGACATTGTTGATATAGGTCGTAGTCACCTCCAACGCCATCTGTATAGGTCTGTTCATCATGTCTGTTGTCTCTGTCTGTTCCCCTTTTGTAACATTGTTGATATAGGTCGTAGTCACCTCCAACGGCATCTGTATAGGTCTGTTCATCATGTCTGTTGTCTCTGTCTGTTCCCCTTTAGTGACATGGTTGATATAGGTCGTAGTCACCTCCAACGCCATCTGTATAGGTCTGTTCATCATGTCTGTTGTCTCTGTCTGTTCCCCTTTAGTGACATTGTTGATATAGGTCGTAGTCACCTCCAACACCATCTGTATAGGTCTGTTCATCATGTCTGTTGTCTCTGTCTGTTCCCCTTTAGTGACATTGTTGATATAGGTCGTAGTCACCTCCAACACCATCTGTATAGGTCTGTTCATCATGTCTGTTGTCTCTGTCTGTTCCCCTTTAGTGACATTGTTGATATAGGTCGTAGTCACCTCCAACACCATCTGTATAGGTCTGTTCATCATGTCTGTTGTCTCTGTCTGTTCCCCTTTAGTGACATGGTTGATATAGGTCGTAGTCACCTCCAACGCCATCTGTATAGGTCTGTTCATCATGCCTGTTGTCTCCCTCTGTTCCCCTTTAGTGACATTGTTGATATAGGTCGTAGTCACCTCCAACGGCATCTGTATAGGTCTGTTCATCATGTCTGTTGTCTCCCTCTGTTCCCCTTTAGTGACATTGTTGATATAGGTCGTAGTCACCTCCAACGCCATCTGTATAGGTCTGTTCATCATGTCTGTTGTCTCCCTCTGTTCCCCTTTAGTGACATTGTTGATATAGGTCGTAGTCACCTCCAACACCATCTGTATAGGTCTGTTCATCATGTCTGTTGTCTCTGTCTGTTCCCCTTTAGTGACATTGTTGATATAGGTCGTAGTCACCTCCAACGCCATCTGTATAGGTCTGTTCATCATGTCTGTTGTCTCTGTCTGTTCCCCTTTAGTGACATGGTTGATATAGGTCGTAGTCACCTCCAACACCATCTGTATAGGTCTGTTCATCATGCCTGTTGTCTCCCTCTGTTCCCCTTTAGTGACATTGTTGATATAGGTCGTAGTCACCTCCAACGGCATCTGTATAGGTCTGTTCATCATGTCTGTTGTCTCTCTCTGTTCCCCTTTAGTGACATTGTTGATATAGGTCGTAGTCACCTCCAACGGCATCTGTATAGGTCTGTTCATCATGTCTGTTGTCTCTGTCTGTTCCCCTTTAGTGACATTGTTGATATAGGTCGTAGTCACCTCCAACGGCATCTGTATAGGTCTGTTCATCATGTCTGTTGTCTCTGTCTGTTCCCCTTTAGTGACATTGTTGATATAGGTCGTAGTCACCTCCAACGCCATCTGTATAGGTCTGTTCATCATGTCTGTTGTCTCTGTCTGTTCCCCTTTAGTGACATTGTTGATATAGGTCGTAGTCACCTCCAACGGCATCTGTATAGGTCTGTTCATCATGTCTGTTGTCTCTGTCTGTTCCCCTTTAGTGACATTGTTGATATAGGTCGTAGTCACCTCCAACGCCATCTGTATAGGTCTGTTCATCATGCCTGTTGTCTCCCTCTGTTCCCCTTTAGTGACATTGTTGATATAGGTCGTAGTCACCTCCAACGCCATCTGTATAGGTCTGTTCATCATGTCTGTTGTCTCTCTCTGTTCCCCTTTAGTGACATTGTTGATATAGGTCGTAGTCACCTCCAACGGCATCTGTATAGGTCTGTTCATCATGTCTGTTGTCTCTGTTCCCCTTTAGTGACATTGTTGATATAGGTCGTAGTCACCTCCAACGCCATCTGTATAGGTCTGTTCATCATGTCTGTTGTCTCTGTCTGTTCCCCTTTTGTAACATTGTTGATATAGGTCGTAGTCACCTCCAACGGCATCTGTATAGGTCTGTTCATCATGTCTGTTGTCTCTCTCTGTTCCCCTTTAGTGACATTGTTGATATAGGTCGTAGTCACCTCCAACGCCATCTGTATAGGTCTGTTCATCATGTCTGTTGTCTCTCTCTGTTCCCCTTCAGTGACATTGTTGATATAGGTCGTTATAGTCACCTCCAACACCATCTGTATAGGTCTGTTCATCATGTCTGTTGTCTCTCTCTGTTCCCTTTCAGTGACATTGTTGATATAGGTCGTTATAGTCACCTCCAACACCATCTGTATAGGTCTGTTCATCATGCCTGTTGTCTCTGTTCCCCTTTAGTGACATTGTTGATATAGGTCGTTATAGTCACCTCCAACACCATCTGTATAGGTCTGTTCATCATGCCTGTTGTCTCTGTTCCCCTTTAGTGACATTGTCGATATAGGTCGTTATAGTCACCTCCAACACCATCTGTATAGGTCTGTTCATCATGCCTGTTGTCTCTGTCTGTTCCCCTTTAGTGACATTGTTGATATAGGTCGTTATAGTCACCTCCAACACCATCTGTATAGGTCTGTTCATCATGCCTGTTGTCTCTCTCTGTTCCCCTTTAGTGACATGGTTGATATAGGTCGTTATAGTCACCTCCAACACCATCTGTATAATAGGTCTGTTCATCATGCCTGTTGTCTCTCTCTGTTCCCCTTTAGTGACATGGTTGATATAGGTCGTTATAGTCACCTCCAACACCATCTGTATAATAGGTCTGTTCATCATGCCTGTTGTCTCTCTGTTCCCCTTTAGTGACATGGTTGATATAGGTCGTTATAGTCACCTCCAACACCATCTGTATAATAGGTCTGTTCATCATGTTTGTGCTGTTTTAGCTGTAGACCAGTAGTAGATGTGTGTTATCTTTTGATTTCTACATGGATTCACCACACAACAGTATTGGTCTTCGTGGATATGCATGTGCCATATTTTCCAGACTATAAGGCGCACACCACCCCCCCCCCCACCCCCCCCCCACCCCACCCCACCCAAATTTGACACAAAATTCAGATTTTGTTATGATATTTCCTTACTATATTATCAGTCATTATAAGGCGCAGGGGTCTCAGTCTTGGAGAGAAAAAAAGTATCGCCTTATTGTCCGAAAAATACGGTACTATTGTGCATTGTAGTTTTTTGCATTAGATTAGCAAAGTCAAGTGTGAAAAATGTCCAAACCACTCAGGGCCTGTATTCACATTGAGATAGTAGGAGACATCATCGTGATATATATTAGAAGTCCTTCTAAAGTCCTGTTAAGTCGTACTACTTTAGAACAAATTTTAAGATATCATGATGGTAAGTCTTGTGCTATATCTCAATGTGAATTAACAGGCCATGGCCAATAACTTGAATGTTGTATCTAATGAAGAATGATTGTCGTTGTTGTTGTTTCACGGTGATTGAATCATTGCCATAGCAATATTACCTCATAATTTTTGTGTGGGTGGTGGGGAGATCAAATCTCTCTAACCCATGTACCTTAAAAAACTGGACTGTATATAAGCCGCATCCCTTAAATTGACAGAATATCAGGTATTTATTCACATATAAACCGCATCAGTTTATAAGCCACAGAGAAAATGATATTCACAAAAAAGGTGTTCAAGTAAAAGCAAAAAGCAGTATATTTTGCCTGCCTTATTACAAATAACGAACACATGTGCACATTCTCCTATTACAACATGAGCGTGTGATACTCTTAAACACTTTAAACATGGGATTTGAATCAATTAATTGTCCAAACCAATTTTGAGAGCTCAAAATAGATTGTGGCTGGAAAGAACTTTAATTATACTGATAAATATAGAATTGAAAAAGTCCACAGATAAGCCGCATCAGTATATAAGCCGCATTGTCCAAAGTTGAGGAAAAAAGTAGCGGCTTATGGTCCGCGTTTTACAGTAACTGAACAACAGCAGCTCATGGTAACAGTGTCATGCAACAACTGACTAAGGCCTGGTACACAGTACATCCGGATTTCATGCACGGAAATAATCAATAAATAAAAGAAAGAACGGGACAAAATATACAGATTTGGGAAAATACAGACACGTCCAATTTTTTCAAAAATTCCAGATTTACTGATTGCGCATGGTTTTCCGCGCGGAACATCCGCGTGTATGTGTGCACGGCCTAAAGGTTCTTTTCTGTCGTGGATTTGATGTCATGCTGTAGAATTTGTCGTCTTGTTTCTCTGTGTGTTGTTGTGTTTTGGGGGCTATGGCCACCACGTACATTCCGTTTTCGCAAATAGTTTTTCCTGATAATAATGGCAATTGTTGTTGGAAAGACCATGGTATGTGTGGAGAAAAGGAGCACTGTTTGGCTATATAGCTAGAGTCATGAAAATAGAAATCATTATCGTCAGTGAAATTTAAAAAACTTGTATCTCGATTTTTGGGGGTTTTGAGTTAGATACATAGTCAGCTCTCTAATTTTTCCCGACACCTTCCACCAAAACCTCGTATCTCTAACGACTTTCTATCTGGGGTGAATGAGGTTGTGAAAATAGGAGAAAAACTTGTAAGTCCCAAGTTCAGATCTACTTAAGGGCAAAAACCTTGTATCTTCGTTCTTTTCAAGTACGGGTATTAAAAAAAAAAATTAAAGTAATTTTAGCAAAATGCAGGACTAAACTCGCAATGTCTTCAACAACATATTCATCATAGTTAATCAATTATGGTAAACGCGGTCGATTTTTAAAACAGGTTTTTTTTCTCCATTTTTCTCCAAAACCACCAAAATTGAGATGCGAGGTTCTTGAATTTCACCGACGTTATGCTTTTGAGTTTGGGTCAAAATCACAAGAACTGCGGCATTCACGGGGGCTGTGTGGCTGGAGAGATTTGTCAGCGCCTTTTAGAAAGGGAGGAACCTCATTCAAGTCTCAGTGCTGTCCTGGAGACTGTTAGATGAGGAACAGGCTTCACTCGGCTCCACTGAAGTGACTCAGCAGCAGTGCAGTGTCTCCTCTGGTGGTTTGCCTCCGGACAACCCCAGTCTGCTGCCTGGTTATTGCTTGCTACCACCCATGGACTGCTGGTGTTGCAACTGCAGTGAGACAGATTGGGGCGTGACTGTCTGTTGGATTCGGAAAAGAGAGAGAATCGGAGAGAGAGAGAGACGGAGAGAGAGAGAGAGAGAGAGAGAGAGAGAGAGAGAGAGAGAGAGAGAGAGAGAGAGAGAGAGAGAGAGCAGGTGTGGAGATGGTCTTCTGTTCTTGGAAACAAAAGTTGTTGGGTTTGTTTGTTTTTTCCCAATAACAATAACATTGTGGCATACAATATAGGTGGGTGTTAGTGTGTTGTGTTATGATTATATATGCAATGCCTTCTCTAATGTATTCATTTACATTAGAGATGTATGGTGAGGATCGATACGTGAACCAGTCTGTTAGAAATATTTTGTACGAATGGTGAGTGAAAAGCTGCTTAGCA
>CM065693.1:50082987-50135487 GCA_017654935.2 Phymorhynchus buccinoides
AATGTGGTAGTAGTTATTGAATTTTGTTTCCAAGTGTGGGGCAGTGGGTGGATGCCTCATGCCTCCATACGGGGAGCTGGATGACTCTGACCCCTCCACGTGTCTCTCCCCGTGGGGATACCGGGGGTTCTTTCATAAAAATAGTTCCCCCACCTTCTGGAAGTCCTGTGCTTGTAACTTCCTCTAATCTGCCACTCTCTTTGTCTCTGCCTTTTGTCCTTTGCTTTCTGTCATCTACTATCTTTCTGACTTATTGGCCTCATTCTCCTGCCTTTTTTCCAAAGCAATCTTCCAAATAGCTGTTCTCCTTTGAGCTCCTCCGAAATCGGAATGTGTCGGCTGTACGCAGCGGGGAGACCAGTGAAAAGTGAAACCGGACACATATGTACCTTACCCATTATGGCCTTTTGGCCTGGGAACGCAGAAGAAGAAGAAGAAGAAGAAAAAGAAGAAGTGTCCAAGTGTATTTTGTGAGCTGGGCACTAGTTTCCTTTACAATACGATTATTTTTATTGTTTATTTGGGGGGGTTTTGTGGGGGGTGAGGGGCAGGGGAGCATGTGTGTGTGTATGTGTGTGTATTCAAAAGTGTCATTCTGGTAGTATTTATCATATGTTAGTTTATACACAATCATGTATTTAGTTAAAGCCGGACCCTGCCTGTGTTTCTTCAGATATTGTTAAATCATTTTTGCTGACCTCTGTATGTATTTTATAACTGTAAGATGAATGCATTTGTGTGTGTGTGTGTGTGTTTCTGTGTGTGTGTGTGTGTGTGTGTTTCTGCTTTCCAAAGTTTTGAATGCGATTTTTAAAAAAACATTCATGGGTGGCTAAAGAAATCCATTTATTACAGTTTAATGGCGATGTTATTATATTGATAAATCGACAGGATGTTGCTTCGTTTGATTGGATGTATACTGAATGTACTCTACTTAAACATCTGATGTATGTATATGTGTACTAATAATAACGCTCAAACATTGTTTTATTATCATCAGTCATTTTTATGTTGCAATGTATTTATTAAAAACAGAAGTATTTCATTTTCCTCATTTGTTGGCCTCATCTTAAGAGGGGTTTTTTTCGGTTACTTTTCGTTCTTTTTTTTTATTGATATTTTTTGTGTGTGAAAGAATATCTTTTGCGTAGTGAATGGTATTTCCTTGAAGCCCTTTGTGTAGTATCAATTTGCTTATGACCCTTTTTCACAGCATTATTTGGGGCGTTCAGTTTGCGTTGTATATCTGACATGCCCTGTCGAAAGTTTGTCCCCCCTCCCTCTCTCTCTCTCTGTCTCTCTCTCTCTCTCCATCTCTCTCTCCTCTCCTCTGTGTGTGTGTGTGTCTCTCTCTCTCTGTTTCTCTCCTCTCTCTCTCTCTCTCTCTGTCTCTCTCTCTCTCTCTCTGTCTCTCTCTCTCTCTGTCTCTCTCTCTCTCTCTGTCTCTTTCTCTCTCTCTCTCTCTCTCTCTCTCTCTCTCTCTCTCTCTCTCTCTCTCTCTCTCTCTCTCTCTCTCTCTCTCTCTCTCTCTCTCTCTCTCTATCTCTCTCTCTCTGTTCTGTAGCCTCATGGTCTGGGAGGGAAAAGTATTTTAACGTCAAAATTCCAATTTTCACAAAATAAAATTTGCTATAAAAAAAAGAAAATTTGGGATCAATGAGAAAATTTAGGGGTGAGAGGATTTTTAAGATTAATTAAGTAATATGAGGAAACAATATAATTATGATTCTTCTTTTTTAATCACTCTTGCCATGCATGCTGTAGTATGATATTTGTGGCATTGTTTGTAGATTTGTTTTCATTCAATAAAACACACGTACACGCACACACGCACACGCACACACACACACACACACACACACACACACACAGTGACACACACACACACACACACACACACACACACACACACACACACACACACACACACACAACTACAGGCAAAGGGCTTTAGTATGTAAGAGCAAGGGTTGGAGCGTTTTGTAAGTTACGTATTACCTTTTTGTATTTCATTTAGCAATTTATTTTGTTGACTTGTATTTTTAGTTTGTTCATTGTTGTACTACAGAATCTGCTATCCCTTTATCCAAAATGATAAATAAAGTGAAAAAGAATACATTTGAGTTTATGTTGCACTGCTTTGCTATAATAATCTACTTCTGGTTTTCTATGAAATCCTCTTGCTTCATAGTCTACGTCAGTTGCCGTGATAATGATTTGATGTACAGTAAAAATCGCTTCAGTTAAAATTGAAGGGACTGAATGTTTATTTTGGAGATAGCCAACATTCATTTTTGCCTGAAAAAGACTTTTAAACATAGAGATTACTACACTGGGACCCAGAAATTATTGTGAGTTATACAGTGTTTTAGAGTTACCCGTTTTTGAGTTATCACGAATCCACTGTAATTTCTCAGGTTTTTAAAAAATATATTTTAGACCCCACCACCACCCCCATCTTTTAATGGTCAACCTATGGCGATATTTTTCACGCATGAGGGCAGTCAATGTACTAGGGGCTTATCACGCGATTTTCTTACTTGGGCGTAGTGAGAGAGAGAGTGATGGTAGGACCACTCACTGTCTCTCTCTCTTTCTTTATCCCCAACTAATAATATAGAGAGGATTAGCCCCACACGAGCGTCATGCCCTCTGGCGTGAGAAAAATCGCACTACGTCTCTCATTGTTTTCTGTCTTTTTTTCCTTCTTTCCTTTTTCTTTTTTTTACCCGTTTTTTTTTCTTCTATCGTTTTGTCGTTCTTCTTCTTTAAGCTCCTATAGTTGATTCTGTCTTTTCTCTGAAATCTGTTCAACTCCCTCACCCCTTGGTTTCAATGGGAATTGTTCGGAAATAATTAAGGGGAGTAATTTCATGGGGGTGTGGGAGTGATCTTGCCTAATTCAATCGGTCAAACAGGGGAAGCTACTCTACCATCAGGTAGATCCCCGGCTCTTGCCTCGTGCGTTTGAGCAGACTTACATCACTTAGAACCCCATGCGTCATTCTGAAATTGATGTCATTTATATTTTGACGTCACATTTTTGCAAGTTCTATCGGTTTGCGGATACTGGCCGCCCCTCATTTTTCTATAAAAAAATGTTTGCAAGTTGCTGACTCGCATCCTGCGGTTTCAAGCTCTGCCGCCATGGTTGCTATGGTTTTGACCGAGTAAGTCGAGGTAATTAACTCAATTTTTCACGAAGTGCTCTCCCCTAATTTTTTTTCCGAAAATCATCCATTGAAATGATTTTGCAAATATCAGTTAACATATATAGAATGGAATGGTTGAGAATATTAACCAGAGCTTCAGATTGTCAGCGGGGCCCGGGTCATTGACCCGTATTGACAGTGACTTGACCCCTCATTTCGTGCAGCCAGGGACCATCCAACCCATGAAGCTTGCAATAAAATATACGTGTAATGCTACAGTGACGCATTACTGGGCCGTTATTTTGGAAATTGACCCATCATTTGAAAACAATCTGAACCTCTAATAAACTCATTCGTATCGCAACGATTTTTAATTATTAACAAAAATCACAAATCACTCCAGCCACACACACAAACAAAACACACATAAACAAAAGGAGAAATGAAAGAAGATTACAGTTTTTTACTTCAAGTTTTAGACATAGGGAAGTGGTAGATCAGACTTTTTTTTTTTATATAAAGACTTTAGACTTAAAGACTTTATATAGAAAAACTCTCTACACCGATTGGTTCCACACAACAAACCACTACAAAAGCAAAGTCAGAGGCAAAATTGTGGTCTAAGGGAGCGAAGCAAGTTTAGAAGTGACCAAGGTATGGCATGCAAACATATTTACTTCCCTTGAAGCAAATGCATCAAATTGACAGCTCTCTATTAATTCCGGACATATATGGCCAGAACGACTTGAATTCAGTGATTCATGCATATTTTCACAATACTTAAAGTTATAAAATCAAATCAAAATATCTTCATTATCTCTAAAAAAGAGAAATTGCACCCAGGTACCGTGATTATAACATACATGTAGACATTGGCATTCAGCATACAATAAAATACATTGAATGGTTATAAAATTACATAGAAGATTAAAACGCATAAAGCATGCGCATTCACATGCATTGAAATACTGTACAGAAGTAATAAAACATGTAGAAAATGAAACAAACAAGTGCAATATAAAGTTATAATATTACATAGAAGATTAAACGCATAAAGCATGCGCATTCACATGCATTGAAATACTGTACAGAAGTAATAAAACATGTAGAAAATGAAACAAACAAGTGCAATATAAAGTTATAAAATTACATAGAAGATTAAAACGCATAAAGCATGCGCATTCACATGCATTGAAATACTGTACAGAAGTAATAAAACATGTAGAAAATGAAAACAAACAAGTGCAATATAAAGTTATAATATTACATAGAAGATTAAACGCATAAAGCATGCGCATTCACATGCATTGAAATACTGTACAGAAGTAATAAAACATGTAGAAAATGAAAACAAACAAGTGCAATATAAAGTTATAACATTACATAGAAGATTAAAACGCATAAAGCATGCGCATTCACATGCATTGAAATACTGTACAGAAGTAATAAAACATGTAGAAAATGAAAACAAACAAGTGCAATATAAAGTTATAATATTACATAGAAGATTAAACGCATAAAGCATGCGCATTCATTGAAATACTGTACAGAAGTAATAAAACATGTAGAAAATGAAAACAAACAAGTGCAATATAAAGTTATAATATTACATAGAAGATTAAACGCATAAAGCATGCGCATTCATTGAAATACTGTACAGAAGTAATAAAACATGTAGAAAATGAAACAAACAAGTGCAATATAAAGTTATAATATTACATAGAAGATTAAACGCATAAAGCATGCGCATTCACATGCATTGAAATACTGTACAGAAGTAATAAAACATGTAGAAAATGAAAACAAACAAGTGCAATATAAAGTTATAATATTACATAGAAGATTAAACGCATAAAGCATTCACATTCATTGAAATACGATACAGAAGTAATAAAACATGTAGAAAATGAAACAAACAAGTGCAATATAAAGTTATAAAATTTCATAGAAGATTAAACGCATAAAGCATGCGCATTCACATGCATTGAAATACTGTACAGAAGTAATAAAACATGTAGAAAATGAAACAAGTGCAATTTAAAACGCAGCAAATTGTGTGATAACTAATTGAAACAAGTCACCATGATCAGAGCTACCGTAGTCCTGACACATTTTCACATACAACCAAACAAACGCACATAATATCAAACACAAATTTGGGAAGGAAATCGAACATGCACGGAAATATCGCAGTTAGTGTTGAAGCTAATACGAATAATTTTGTTTTCCCATGTGAAAATGTTGACTGCAGAAATATGTGTGTGGTGAGAGGTTGATGAAATTCTGCTGAACGTCCTTCGGTCTGGAACAGACACATATATGGGACATTAGTAGATATAAGGATGGTGGGAACGATCCTGGAGGCAATGCCCGGAGGCAGTGCAACACCAGGAAAGTCCCGACATTTTAACAATACAGATGTAAGGTTACATTAAAACTGTGTATTGAAAGTACAATCAAACCCATGATATCAAGGAAATTCATCACTCACCCACTCCCAATCCCTTCATCCCAAGTGGTGTTTTCTCCCCTTGTAGGGTAAGTGACCTTGTTGTATTATTCCTCAGCATCGTGACCTTTCTCATCCTGTACTAACCTTGACCTTTTAACTTTGACTGACCTTAGGAATGACCTTTCCATGACTTTGCTATTTTTACGCATGGGAGTTTCTCGCATGAGTTTTTTGTAAGCTAAGTTTTAAATTGTTCTGGTTATGTTGTCAACTTTTTCAAAACTTGGCTTTTTTGTAATTTTGCTTTGTTATGCAGGAAAAACCTTTTTTGAAAAACAAACAAACATGTCTTCAAATCTGAAAGTTTATTTTCTCATAGTAATTTATCTTTAATCTGTTTTTCTCTCATTCGGTTAAGACCTCTTTCCGTGTACCATATTTTTCGGACTTATAAAGCGATACATTTTTGTTCCCCAGAATTTTTTTTATAATGTGACTAATAAAATAATAAGAAAATGTCATATACAAAATCTGAAATTTGGGTAAAATTTTGTGCACCTCTTACAAAGGTGTGTCAAATAAATCCGAGTTCGAACCTTTGTACAGGGGATTTTTCCTCTCACTTTGCACTAGGCCTTATGGTCTTTCGGATAAGACGAAAAAGTTGTAATTTGGTCAAAAATTACATTCTTCATCAGTCACACAAAAATCGCATGCAAATTTATTATTTTTAAATGGGTGGCGTGCCTCGGGCTGCGACGCGCTCTCCAGGTGGGAGCAACCCAGATTTCACAGAGACGCCTCTGTGTCTCCTGTCCCTTTCCTGAATGTTTCCTCTTTTTTTGTTAATCCTTTCATTTTATGTGTTGCTCTACCTCTTAATCCTATCCTTAATCTCCTTAACCCATTCCTGATTTGCATGTTGTCTGTTGCATTGTCTCTTACATTGCACGATGATCGTTTCTTGTATTCTGATGTCCAGAATCCGTTTTTGAGCATTCAAAATCGACTATCCAAAATTTGTTCTCAGTTAATTTGAAAAGTTTTTGGCAAAATGAAACATGGAATGTGTAAACTATCAGGAATGTGTAAGTATTTTCTACCCTAACTGAAGAAAACATAATCTGCATATCGTCAGTGAAATGCAAAAACCTTGTATCTCGATTTGGGAGGGGGGGGGGGGTTGAGTCCGCTCTCTAATTTTCCCCGCCACCTTCCACCAAAAGCTCATATCTCTAACGACTTTCTATCTGGGGTAAAGGTGAGGTTGTGAAAATAGAAGAAAAACTCGTAAGTTCCAAATTCAGATCTAAGTTAGGGACCAAAACCTCGTATCTTCGTTCTTTTCAAGTGTAAAAAATTTTTTTTTTAAGTATTTGTAGCAAAATGCAGGACTAAACTCGCAATGTCTTCAACAACATATTCATCATAGTTAATCAATTGTGGTCAACGCGGTTAATTTTTAAAACAGTTTTTTCATTTTTCTCCAAACTACCATAATTGAGATACAAGGTTTTTGAATTTCACCGACGATATGTGCTATTCTTTTCTATTAGAATGAAAAATTATGAATGTATGTCATTTGTATGGTGCCCAGTGTTATTTTGTTATGATTCTGGGGCTTTTTTCAGAGTGACATGTTTCCGGGAAAATTAATGTTGCCAGCATTACTTGCTCTATCCGTCTCCAGTCTCTCTCTCTCTCTCTCTCTCTCTCTCTCTCTCTCTCTCTCTCTCTCTCTCTCTCTCTCTCTCTCTCTCTCTCTCTCTCTCTCTCTCTCTCTCTCCTCTCTCTCTCTCTCTCTCTCTCTCTCTCTCTCTCTCTCTCTCTCTCTCTCTCTCTCTCTCTCTCTCTCTCTCTCTCTCTCTCTCTCTCTCTCTCTCTCTCTCTCTCTCTCTCTCTCTCTCTCTCTCTCTCTCTCTCTCTCTCTCTCTCTCTCTCTCTCTCTCTCTCTCTCTCTCTCTCTCTCTCTCTCTCTCTCTCTCTCTCTCTCTCTCTCTCTCTCTCTCTCTCTCTCTCTCTCTCTCTCTCTCTCTCTCTCTCTCTCTCTCTCTCTCTCTCTCTCTCTCTCTCTCTCTCTCTCTCTCTCTCTCACTCACACACACACACACACACACACACACACACACACATTATGTATCTGTTCCGTGGCTATAGAATTGATGAGTTTACTTGTTTTCTATTTTGACATTTGATGCCACCTTGTTATATTGTATTCTTTCTATTTTATATTTTTCATGAATTAATGTTTTGTGGGAATGTATGTTCCTTTTATGTACTCATTCTTTGAAATGGGCCTAAGGCCTAATCAGTAAATCATTCAGACTCAGACTCTCTCTCTCTCTCTCTCTCTCTCTCTCTCTCTCTCTCTCTCTCTCTCTCTCTCTCTCTCTCTCTCTCTCTCTCTCTCTCTCTCTCTCTCTCTCTCTCTCTCTCTTCTCTCTCTCTCTCTCTCTCTCTCTCTCTCTCTCTCTCTCTCTCTCTCTCTCTCTCTCTCTCTCTCCTCTCTCTCTCATTTTGTACATAGCTTTTTACCAGGTCCAGAAATATGTTATCAGATGAGGCATCATTTTAGTGTTTTCGTGGAAGTGCAGAAACTTATTATGAATGTGTACATGATGCTCATACTCTTGTGTTACTGTTGTAGCTTCTTTGACCCTTTCACTGCCAATGTCGCATTTATGCACCACAATGGTTTAAGGTATTAGGTACTTTATAGTCACAGAGGCGTCTGTGAAATTCGGGTTGCTCCCACCTAGAGAGCGCGTCGCAGCCAGAGGCGCGCCACCCAGTTTAAAAAAAATATTAAAAATTTTAATGCGATTTTTTTTTCACTGAGGAGGGAGGAGGGGGGGGGGGGGTTAAATTTTGACCAAATGACAACTTTTTCGTTGTCACTGGGTTTAACGTATGCTAAGTGCATGGGCACACGGGACCTCGGTTTATCGTCTCATCCAAAAGACTCCATGTTCAGACCGTTAAGGCCTAGTGCAGAATGAGAGGAAAAAATCCCCTGTACCCAGGTTCGAACTCAGGTTTACTTGACACGAAGCGAACGCGATACCACTGTGCCACTCTGCACTCACACCCATGTCACTAAAAGGCATCCAATCAGGGCCTGTTTTCCAAAGACCCTATTTTCTTAATTTTGGCAGGTAAGGACAGGCCTAATGTTATGCATGTCACAGAGGAATTCGCAATATTGCAGGTATTTTATTTTCTCTACCCAGTTAAGTTTAATAGGTATTTTCTGGCTGAAAAAATGGCTGGCGGCGAAAGGGTTAAAACAAAGAATGATGCAGCTTGTTGGTGTTGACGTACCCTGGCTAAAAGACTCTGCTCTGTTGAGATGCGTCAGACAACCAAAAATGTCAACAACAAAAATACATGGTAGCGCTAGTAGAAGCATGTGTGTGTGCTAGTGTGTTTTGTACATGTCATCATGTAAATCTTTCTTCTTTTTTTTTTTTTCTTTTTTCTTTTTTTTTTAAAGTTTCTGTGTATTCTGAACAGAATGTAAAAAGCCAGGATTGTTCATGATGGACGGTGGCACACTAATCCAGATTGTTGCTATACGGTTTTTTTAATTTATTTCAGCGCATCTATAAGTAGTGTGAGTGAAATTAAAGGCCGTTTAACGTCCTCTGGCCTGGGTTACAGGCACATTTTGTTTGTTTCAGTCGTAGTCGAAGTCACCGCTCTGTGGCATTATATCGACGAACTTAAACAAAACAAAAACTTTTCTTCTTCTTCTTCTTTTTTTCTGCGTTCCCAGGCATAATGGGTAAGGTACGTAGTTGTCCGGTTTTCAGTTTTAGCTGCTCTCCCCGCTGCGTACAGCCGACACATTCCGATTTCGGAGGAGCTCAAAGGAGAAAAATTATTTGGAAGATTTTTTTTTTAAAGGCAGGAGAATGGGCCAATAAGTCAGAAAGATAGTAGATGATAGAAAGCAAAAGGGAAAAGACAGTCAAGCACAGAACTTTCAGAAGGTGGGGGAACTATTTTTATGAAAGACCCCCCGGTATCCCCACGGGGAGAGACTCGTGCAGGGGGCGGGGGCGTCCAGCTCCCCGTATGGAGACTCGAGACATGCACCCTCTGCCCTGAAAGCCTATTATAATCTGAGTGACCTGGCCAGCCAGCGCCCGTTCAGCGGGATACCAACATGATGATGACGCGCCCAGCAGTAACCTAATCTAGCCCTAGGTTTGGTTTGTAAGGAAGGGGAAGTGTGGGACATTAATAGCTATAAAAGATAGTGGGACGATCCTGGAGGTACTGTGATACTAGGAAAGTCCCGATTATATCAAACTGCTATTTATCTAAGTAGTGTGTTTACGTGTTAATGCCTTTTTTTTCCACCCGTTTGATACTTATTCTTTTTTTTTTCAATCTGCAGAATGTAAGCCGGGTTTTTTCAAGATGGACGGTCACTGCGTGGCGCACTGCCCAGAGCATTACTACGAGAGTGTTCAGCGCGTGAATCTGGCCTCTCCCATCCAGCCCAACTCTTCCAAGCCCCTGCTCAACACACAGGTAAATAATGATCATCGTCATCATCATCATCATTGTCATCATCATCATTGTCATCATCATCATTGTCATTGTCATCATCATCATCATTATTGTCGTCATCATCATTGTCATTGTCGTCTTCATCATTATCATCATCATCATTGTCATCATCATCATTGTCATCGTCATCATCATCATCATCGTCGTCGTCATCGTCATCATCATTGTCATTATCATCATGATGCGTTCTTCTGACTTCTCCCATCCAGCCCCAACTCTTCCAAGCCCCTCCTCAACACACAGGTAAATGATGATCATCGTCATCATCATCATTCACATTAATTGTCGTTGTAAGTCATGATGCGTTCTTCTGGCCTCTCCCATCCAGCCCCAACACCAAGCCCCTCCTCAACACACAGGTAAATGATGATCATCGTCGTCATCATCATTATCATCATCATCATCATCACCATTATCATCATCATCATCGTCATCATCATTATTTTCATCATCATCATTGTCATCATCATCATCGTCATCATCATCATTGTCATTATCACCATGATGCGTTCTTCTGGCCTCACCCATCAACCCCAACACCAAGCCCCTCCTCAACACACAGGTAAATAATGATCATCATCATCATCGTCATCATCATCATCATCATCATTGTCATTATCATCATGATGCGTTCTTCTGGCCTCGCCCATCCAGCCCCAACACCAAGCCCCTCCTCAACACACAGGTAAATGATGATCATCATCATCATCGTCATCATCATCATCGTCATCATCATCATCATCATCATTGTCATTATCATCATGATGCGTTCTTCTGGCCTCACCCATCCAGCCCCAACACCAAGCCCCTCCTCAGCACACAGGTAAATAATGATCATCATCATCATCATCGTCATCATCATCATCATCATCGTCGTCATCATCATCATCATCATCATCATCATCATCGTCATCATCATCATCATCATCATTGTCATTATCATCATGATGCGTTCTTCTGGCCTCGCCCATCCAGCCCCAACACCAAGCCCCTCCTCAACACACAGGTAAATGATGATCATCGTCATCATCGTCATCGTCATTATCAACATTCAGTTATTATCTTCACGAACCTGGTAATGTTTCCTGTGACATTTGTCTGTTTCTGGCTGGCTGGCTGGCTGATGGACTGTAGGTCTCTCTCTCTCTCTGCCCATTGCTCCCAGTAACTGGTCCATTCTCCTGCCTTTTTTTCAAGAAACACGTTCAAAAAGATTTCTTCCAGCTGAAGTCGGGACATTCAGGGCCTAATTATTTCTTAGTTAGGCGCATAACGGCAGCATGACGCATCTGCGCTCATAATTGACAGGAAACTGTCTGAGCGATCGAAGAGGAAGAAGAAGCTCCCGGTGGAGCGTAGTTCACCGATGACACTCCGCCATCTCACTCGGGTCTGGGCAGCTCGCTCAATGCCGTTCCATCTGTAGAGTGTAGAGTGGCGCAGTGGTAGCGTGTTTGCTTCGTGTCAAGTAAACCCGAGTTTGAACCTGGGTACAGGGGATTTTTCCTCTCGCTTTGCACTAAGGCCTTATGGGGGTCTGAAAGTGGAATCTTTCGGATGAGTCGATAAACCGAGGTCCCGTGTGCCCATGCACTTAGCACACGTTAAACCCAGTGGCAACGAAAAAAGTTGTCATTTGGTCAAAATTTACCCCCCTCCCTTCCTTTCCTTCCTCATCAATCACACATACATTGTATGCAAAAAAATAAAACAAAATTCTTCTGGCCTCGCCCATCCAGCCCCAACGCCAAGCCCCTAAAAACTAATAACTTGTATCAAACCATGACTGCAGAAATATACAAAGGGGGTTTTGCTTTTTATATTTCAGCAGTCTTTTTTTTATACAAGTTATTAGTTTTCGTAATAAGTTCAATAATATGTCAATGGACTATCTAAAGATAGTCCGTTTTGACTCCAAGCCATCGAATTTTGGCTAAAAATTGGCTGGCGGCGAAAGGGTTAATACGGAGGTTCCACCCGTATTGCGATTAGTTCTTCTAAACCGAACTCGTCTTTATCGAGGTCTCTTGGTTCTTCTTCTCAGGGGGTGTGCAAGCCGTGTCACCCGTCCTGCCTGACGTGCCGCGCCGACTCAGAGGACGACTGCTACCAGTGCGCGTCGGGCTTCGAGCGCAAGGAAGGCGAGGTGGGGGCGTGCCGCAAGGCGCTGCTGTGGGACCTCCTGGACCCCTCCGTCATGAAGCACCTGGCCTGGGCCCTCATCCTGTGCATCGGCGCCATCGTCCTCCTCTCCCTGCTCTGCGCCATTCTGCAGGCCAGGCACCGGCGCCGGCTGTGCTGGGCCGCCAAGCATCAGAGCTACCGCCCGGACTGGACCAAAGGCGCCTACAACGGAGTGTCCACCCTGGACGAGCCAGACGGCACCACGCGCTGCGTCCCCCCCCTGCCCTCCTCCACCAGGGTCGGGGGAGGGGGGTCGCATCTCCTTCTTCATCATCATCATCATCATCAAGACCCGGACCTCTACTCCCAGTCGCTGTTCAAGGCCACCTCCCCTCCCCCTACTCCTCTACCTCCTTTCGGCGCGGAGTATCGCCTCAACGGCTACGGCAAGGGCATAGGTTATCCTTCCCTGGATCCGGAGGTTTAGCGGGGGGGCAGGGAGGGACCTGGTCGATTTTTTTTTTGGTTTGTTTTTTCGTTTTGTTTGTTTGCCAAAAAAACAAAACCTTAAGTGCTTCTGTTCATGTTTGAGGGATGCAACCAGCCAGCCAACCAACCAAAAAATGTTTTGTGAGCCAGTATCGAGAAAGCTGCGCAAGTGAGATCTGATCGACTGTGTGTGTAGTAGTGGTGGTGGTTTTTCTGTTCTTACAAGAGGATACAAGCGGTGGTGATTTTTTGTTTCCTTGGTTGTTTTTGGGGTTGTTTTTTCCACAACACACAAAGTGGTCCCCACGATTGATTCTAGTGAAGCGTGCGTAGCGGTGAGGACTCGGTTGGTGGTCTGTGTGTGGTTTGTGCGTTTCAGGGAGCATTCCATATAGCGTGAGAGCTGGCTAGCCGCGGGATAACTTAGCTCAGAAACGCAGGTATATATAACGAAT
The DNA here is from genome assembly GCA_017654935.2 of Phymorhynchus buccinoides. Taxonomy (NCBI): domain Eukaryota; kingdom Metazoa; phylum Mollusca; class Gastropoda; order Neogastropoda; family Raphitomidae; genus Phymorhynchus; species Phymorhynchus buccinoides. Next base: position 50,096,238 of record CM065693.1, read on the forward strand.
AAGCTGTTGTTGGAGAAAACGAGTTGAAGAAGAGCTTCCATTCTGGCGTCTCCCTCCCCCTACCCCACCACCACCACCATAGCGCACATTTCAGTGAGAAGACGATCTGGAGATTTGGTCTTCAAAAGGGTAGGGCTACGTTGTGACTTCCTCTCTAGATGATCTCGTAAGGATGACGATGATGATAACGATGACCCTGATGGGATCTTTAAATTCTCTCACCCCCCCCCCCCACCCCCCACACCCCTCTTCTCATTACTACTACTTTTAGCGAAAAGTGTGACACGCCAAGAGAAAAGTGATGATCTTGATTTCGTCGACGTTGACGATGATGATATCTTATTTGCCGCCTTCTCTCTAGTACATGTTCCAGCATTACACTTAGCTTACCACCCTCCTCCACCCTCCTCTCCCCTCCCCTTCTAACGTTTATCCCACAACACCTCTACTGATATTCTTCGCTTCCCATCCGTTAATGCTGGCAATCCTTCTTCCCCCACAAATGCTTTGGTGTTTTGAAGGTGGAAACGGGAAGTCCTTTATCCATGAAGTAAATGCTATAAATGGAGATTTCACTATCCCTCACCCCCCCCCCCCCCCCCCCAACCCCCATCCCCCATCCCACACCACAGACTGCTATTGTTTACTACAACGTACTACCAAGCAGAACTTACTGCACGCCAAAGGCTTTTAAAGAAAACGGAAAAACTTGCCAATCACAACAACAAACAAACTTGCCAACTTTATTCATTCATTCAAAATCGCTTCTTCGTGTTCAACTTCAAGTAAAAAAAACTTCTTTTTTTTAAAGTGAGCAGTTGCTGGAGAAGAGAAAAGAAGAAAAAAACAAAAACCACACGCTGAGAATCCAGAGACGCAAACTTAAAAACGTTTTGAGCTTGGTAGTTTATACTTACTGTGAAATCGTCAACAATACACCCAACAAGAATCGCAGCCGCGTAGACCCAGTTGTTGTTTTTTGCAGTAGAGAAAGTAGAACTAGCTGCTGTTTTGTGGACCAATTTTGCACCCCCCCCTTACCCTTACCTCTCCCTGTGTGTGTGTGTGTGTGTATGTGTTGGTTCTACCCCCATGCTTGCGTTTTGCCCCGCTGAAGGGAAGTGCTGCTGTTTGTTGATCTTGGTGATTCGAAACAGGTTGTGCGGGGTTTTTTGTTGAAGCTCCGGCTAAAAAAAAAAAAGACATAGGGCTGAGAACAGTGTGTAAGCTTAGCAACAGTCGCCAGAACCAGGATTAAAAAAAGCGTGTTGTGCTCTTTCTTGTAAGATCCGGTGTGGTTTATGATTTTTTTTTTTTTTTTTCTTCCCCCCCCCCCCCCCCCCCCCCCCCCCCGTTTGTCTCTTTGTGTGAATTATCCTCTTCCCTGTTCGTTTTCTTTCTTTCATTTTTGCATGCAGAGAGTGATGCAGTACGTTCGCTCGACAAAACGCACTTTCTCTTTGTCTCTTATGTTCCTGTTATTTCTCCCTCCCCTCTCTCTCTCTCTCTCTCTCTCTCTCTCTCTCTCTCTCTCTCTCAGAAGAAGAATAGGCGTTGCCTAAAATCTATGTCCTTGGAAAATAAAGTTTAAGTTTTCAAGTTTTCTCTCTCTCTCTTACTAAGTACCGGGTGGGAGGGGGGGAAGCATTGTAAGAGTTTATCTGGTAAGATCAAATTTCATTTTCGTGTTTTTGGGGTGGTTTTTTTTTTTATATTCTTCCTTCACCTTTAGTAGTGCACAATGTTTGGTCATGACTCTTAAACGCTTGGTTCAGCATCTTTTTTTTTAATTCTTTTTTTTTAACCAATTTGTTTTTTTCCTCTTTGTTTCTTTGTCTCTTTGTCCTTGTGTGTGTCCTTTGTCTTTCTCACATAGATAGATGTCCTGAAACAACATCTCCGTAATCTGCTGGCTTCCACCCTCGTAGTGTCTTTGCTACCCCCACCGCTCAGTGTAAAACAGGCCAAAGATGCCCAGTTCCTGTGCTCTGGTGTTGGCAGGGCAGGCGAAGTTAAGTGCATCTCCCATCAGCGCCAGTGTGTGTAGTTGAGTCCAGCTTCGCTTATCCCACACCTCACCCCTATTCCTATGTATCCCCCCCTGATCCCCACCCCCCATTTTGCATCTTGGCCCAATGTGTTGAATCATGTATCCTGCTGCCTGGTATGTATTCTTTACTTTTTGTTTTACCCCCCCCCCCCCCCCCCCCACACACACACACAGAGAAGCTAAGCCACCAAGATAAATTGGAACAAAATCATCTAGGCGTTGTTATGTGTGTTACCTTGGTGTTTATTTTATCATGGTGTTATTTTGTTAAAGGGGCACCCTGACGGATGAGTTTTTGCAAGAAACACATCGAGATCACCAGGAAAACACCCTTTACAGAGATCGCAACATTCACTTTGCTCTGGTTTCCTAGAAATCAAACCGTCAAATCGGCGATTCCTCCTTGGCAGAGGTGCTGGGAATCAAATTACTTAAGTGAAAGAGAAGGCATGTGCCTTCTCATTTCTAATGGCTGCTTGAGTTAGACCAAATCGTTTCCACGAAATTTCCACAATGCAAGCCTTTTTATACAGTTTTTATACAGTTTGCCCAAAAGAGTCTCGCTCACAACAAAGGAAATAGCTCCAATTTTGTTTTTACTGCACTGCAAAGAAGAAAAAGCTTCACCCACTCTCAGTGGCCTCCACCCACCCCGTCCAAAATGGCTTCTATCTCCGGCAACTCCACCAAGGAGGAATCGCCGTTTGGACGGTTTGATTTCTAGGAAACCAGAACAAAGTGAGTGTTTCTATCCTTAAAAAGGCTGTCTTTCTGGTGACCTCGACGTGTTTCTTGCCAAAAAAAACTCATCCGTCAGGGTGTCCCTTTAAGACACGATACATGGTCACACACACACACACAAACACATGTGAACAATTATTTAGTCGCCTGTGTTCAAACTTTTCTTGGCTGTGGTGGCAGACTTTCTTTTTATTGCGAAAGTCCACGAAAAAACATTATTAATGCATTTGACTGTTGATCAATTTATTTTTTAGAAAGGAGATAAGTTGAAACTTGTTTCTTAGTGTTGATGCGTGATGGGCATTTGTGTTGATTTGTGAACCGTACAAAGAGAGACAGGCCTGTGTCGCCTCGAACAGTGAATATATCCAACCAAAGAGAGACAGCAACGGGAAAGATGCCCAGGGGAAGGGGATTGTTGTTGTTGTTGTTGTTGTTCCCTGGCTTAACGACTCCAGGAATCATCCCAACAGCACTTGAACAATTCAGTACAAATGCACCAGCTAGGGATGAGAACATTACGTGTGTGACCGTTTTTGATTACCCCGCCATGTGGGCAGCCACACTCCATCTTTGGGGGATTTTAGACCTGATGTTATGCTGGGAGCTTGTTATGGCGTAAGACAATCCCTGTACCATTCACAGCATAACAACATTTTGATGTAGCCTTGGCGTTCTAGCTTATGTCAACTGGTCTGACACAGCCTCATGCCGAGGCAAGGGAAGGGGATGAACCCTGTTGATAGATCTTTACACAGATAGATCCCCCGTGTGCGCTCACCTCTGTTCATCAGTTTAACTTTGAGGAGAAATAACTCAAACTGCATTTTTAGTCAGCTAGTTTCCGTGATTGCGTTTACTGGTAATTATCGGTAAGATAACTGATTGCAAAAACCAAAGTACTGAAATAAAATATATTGACCAGTCACTCTCTGGAGGGACTGATTTTGTTGTTGTTGCTAAGACTGATAAATTGTTTTAAACAGAGGGTTTGATAGTGTGGTTTTCGCTGTTTTTTTTGTTTCCCTGGGACTGGTTTTGACACCGATTGTAGAGGGGCATCGTCGCTGATGGGACTGGTTTAAAAATCTCTAGCGCGATCACTGTTTAAAGTTAGAAAGAAAGTTGTACGTCTTTGTGGCATCGATTTCCGATGTCTTTGATTTTAGTCGTATGCATCCGTGGATTGAAAAAAAAAAAGGTTTGGGGATTGAGCGATGTTCACTTGATTTGAATCTCAGGCATTGAATTGATTTTTTTTTTTTTTGATTTTTTTTTTTTTTTACTTTCTGCAACAAAAAATTGATTGTCGCCTTCGATTGGGTCAGTTTGTCATTTGTCCATTGTCAATGGATGGATCATCTTCATCGAAGAGAAAGAACGTTTCTCATGTTGATTTTTTCCCCCACGATGTTAAGTTTTGGTATGGTATGTGTGTGTATGTGCTCTTGTGTGTTGATTTGCTTGAACTTGGTTGAGATTGTTTTTGTTTTATTACGATGGTCGCTGGAAAAAAGCAGGAGTGTCATTTTATTTTTCATCAGTTGACGTGCTTCAGTTTGTTTGAAAGGCAAATGAGTAGGAGCTGACCAACCCCCCCCCCCCCCCCCCCCCCCCCCAAAAACACCTTTTTTTTCCCCTCTCATTTCTGAATATGTTTCACGTGTTCTCAAGATATAACCGTTCTTTAATTAGCTTTGGTCTCTTTCTTCCCCCCCCCTCTCTCTCTCTCTCTCTCTCTCTCTCTCTCTCTCTCTCTCTCTCTCTCTCTCTCTCTCTCTCTCTCTCTCTCTGTCTCTCTCTCTCTCTCTGTATCTCTGTAGAAAGAAATATGTTATAACTGATGTTCAAACAGGGATAGCATTACGGCTTTCAAACATGCTAGGTTTGTACATGATTTGAAAAAAAAGATAATGGTCAGTACTAAAAAAAATCTCTTCATCAGCCCCGTTTTTTGTTTGTCTTATTATCAGGCATCAGAATTGTCAGAGGACTTGCAAATGTGATGCAGCACAGGAAAACCAGGCCAATGTCGTAAATGATCACTTTTGACTTATTCATATTTTCAGAAAGGCCAGAGACAACAGATTAACAGGCAAAAAACAGAATTCATCTATCTCTAATAGTTTATTTTGAACAATTTCTCACTCAATCAATCAAATCTATCTCTCTCTCTCTCTCTCTCTCTTGTGGCTGGCCGACTTTAGCCTTGTTTTCCTGTGCTACATCACAAATTTCAGAGGATTGAGACTTTCTGACAGAGGACTGGCTTCTACTGTCAGAGGTTTTGCCTTTTTATTCAGGTTTATTTTTCTGTTAAATATCATTTTTACGGTGATTTTTGGCACTGAGTTAGGCCTTTTTGGTGGTGTTGGGAACTGATTTCAGTGTTGTCCCTCTACAGACAGTCTAAGGCCTTAGTGGCCCATTTGCTGCAGTTTTCGAGGATTGGACTTCAGACTATTCTGATGCCTGTATTATACATAAAAAATAAAACATGATGATCTGTCGGTATATTCAAACAATCTGTCCCCGACCTCCTTTTGTCATTTCCTCTCTCTCGTTCACTCTCTCGCTCTTTCACTCTCTCTCTCTCGTTCACTCTCTCTGTCTTTCACTCTCTCTCTCTCTCTTTCACTCTCTCTCTCTCGTTCACTCTCTCTCTCTCTTTCACTCTCTCTCTCTGTCTCTCAACAACATGGTTATAGTAGAAGGCTGATGTGTGTAACGGGAAGCGTTTCATGCCAGTTGAGTGGTGTGTGTGTGTGTGTGTGTGCATTGCGGCGTTTGTGGAAGAAGCCTGTTCAGTCGATAAATTAATTAACCACAGGGCAGGCTGGCAGACTCGTTAGAAGGTCAATTCTTTCCTCTGATTTTTGGTCAGTATTCTTGTTGCATGCAGGCATATTTTATTCAGTGATTTATTTTTCTTTTATGTTATCAGTTATGTAGTTATTGTTCGAAGCCGTGTCAATCCTTCCTTCTCATTTCGACAAGCGAGCGAGATTTTAGACAACATGCTGCAAGTTTGTGCAGACAAATGAATGTTTGATAGACCATTTTGCTAATGATTTGTTGGTGGTTGTTTTTTTGATTGTGCGTAAAGCTCATTTGATTTGTTTCATATTGAATCGCATGGAACTTATTTTTTCGGATGTTGATTTTTTTTTTTTTCATTTTATAAGATGCGACTTGTACATCTTGTTTTGACACGCGGCATGTATCGATGGATATCTATGCAAATTATTTTCCATTTGAACTTGTTTTTTATATTTTAGTGCACGTCGATGATTGTTTTTGATGATTGCCCTGTTGTTGTCATTTCGTTGTCGATATTTTAAAGCCGTATTGCTGTGGTTTTAATGGTTTCTTCGTTATGTTCTCCTTTCAGTAACGTACCCAATTTTAAAATCTGTTACGGTATGATTATTTGGATGCGCAACAGGTTAGCCACAAAGTTCAGACATCAGATTTAACCACGAAAATGTTTTTTCAGTGTCACAACTTGTTTCAGATCTCAAGTGTTAGTTGTTTCAGATCTACAGTATTAAGCTTCAACCTGTTGTAGAATAAGCATGGGTGCAACTTTTCCTGCTATACAAGGATTTCCTGTTTTTGAATTTTACCAGAAAAGGAAGTTCGTTTTTGTTTTTTTATTTGTCAAACCAAATCTTCTTGTGTGTCTACTGCATTTTTTCAAACACTTTAAAATAAGCACTTGTATAAGTTGTGGAAAAAGCGAACTAAAATACTTTCATAAATCAATGTTTGCTTCAGCTGCAGGGGGACATTACCCCCATACCCCGGCCTTTCAGGTTTTTTCATTTTGTGGAGTTGCACCCTTGAATATGTTAATTGGAGCGTCAAAACGTGTTAATTGGAGCTGTCAAAACGTGTTAATTGGAGCTGTCAAAACGTGTTAATTGGAGCTGTCAAAACGTGATGAATCTCTTTTGTGTTTTATGAACCAAGTTTTCCCGCACAAGATTAGGCCCCACACTCAAAACTACAGAGCTTCAGATTGTTGTCAGACTTCATGGGTCATATGACCTCTGGCTGCAGAAAATGAGGGGTCATTTTATGTAAATGACGGGTCACTAATGTGTTGCTAAAATGGATTATGCGTGTGGGCATGTGCGTGCGTGAGCATGAACACGTGTATGAGAGCATGTGTGAACAGAACTTTTATTGCCATAAAAAGTCAACAGGGTTCCCACCCTTCAGATCTTTTACAATATAAGGACCTTATAAGCACCGTTTCACTTCTCATAAGGACGTAAACCATCTGGAGCCTAAAGAAAATTCTCTAAAAATCTGTGCCCATTGACGCAAAGTTCAGTGATATAGCGCACACAAAACATTGCACCTTCCTGGGATATTTGTCTGTCGCGGCAACGTTGTCGACCGGTTACTTCTGGTCAGGCTCATTGAGCGAGTTCGGTGATTTACTTCCCTCATTATGTCGTCTGCTCCACTTCCACTTCATTCTGAACGCGATTGGACGCAAATGCGGTCAAAATCTATGTCATTTTTCAAAGGTTTAAGACTAAATGTGCACACTTCAGACTTTTTTTTCGTCCTTTGCAAAACAATGATGACTTTTTGTCATCCATAAGGACCTAAGTACTTTCTGTCAGGACCGATAGCTTAAATATAAGCACCTATAAGGCCTTATGAGGCCCATCCACAAATATAAAAACCTATCAGCACCTGTAAGGACAGTGGGAACCCTGAGTCAAGGTAGTAATTAGCACACATGCAGCATAACACACACACACGCGCGCACACAGAGGGAAAATCTGGATATGTTTAAGCTTAGCCCATCAAATGTTTACAGTCATCTAGGCACATTGATGTAGCTGTAGATCCAGAAAAAGAATATGCAAGTTTTTATGTTTACAACCTTTTTTTAAGGATGACTTGAATGACGTAATAATGTTACGACACATTTGTGACCCGATGGAAACAGAAAGAACAAAATCTGATTGAAATGACGTTCGCTCTCTCTCTCTCTCTCTCTACTCATGCTTAACTCATTCACATCGCAACGATTTTGAATTATTCAAAAGACTCACAAATCACTCCAGCCATACACACAAACAAAACATACATAAGCAAAAGGAGAAATGAAAGAAGATTACGGGTTTTTACTTCAGGTTTAGACATACGGAAGTGGTAGATCAGACTTTACGTTTGTCAGTAATTTTAGTGTTGTTTGTTTTCTGTATTTATTATTACAATATAGACTTTATATAGAAAAACTCTCCACACCAATTGGTTTCCCCACAACAAACCACACAAAAAAGCAAAGTCAGAGGCAAAATTGTGGTCTAAGGGAGCGATGCGAGTTTAGAAGTGACCAAGGTATGGTGTGCCCACAGATTTGCTTCCCTTGAAGCAAATTCATCAAATTGACAGCTATCTATTAATTCCGGACATATAGGGTAAGACGGGGTAAAAAGCCCATGCCAATTATCTCACGAAATAAAGCAAATTTCAGTCAAATTTACCCATAAGACGAATGCTAAAGATTAACATGCGTCTCATGGGCAAAATGTGACTGAAATTTGCTTTATTTCATAATTGGCATGGGCTTCTTACCCGCCCATGGGCTTTTTACCCCGCCTTCCCCTATGGCCGGATCAACTTGAATGAGTTAATGATTGGCATGCGCCACACAGGCGCATTGCAAGGCGTAAACATGCGTCGATTCTAAAACAAACGTGCGTGAATGGCGCGGGCGCGTCAACAATCTGAAGCTCTTAAAGACCCACCACGTCACGTGTCAAAATCACGGTTTTCACGTGTTTTCCCTCTTATATAGCTAGTAAGAAATCTTTAGAAATCTTCCTAGCATAAGAGGGAATGTGACACCTATTTTCTCTCTTCTTGGGTGAGCAAAATATAAAAAATCTCAGGCCAGATTTTTCCAAACTGCAATGTATTATTTTATCACAATATCTGAAAGGATTAGGGAAAAGTAAAATAATAAAAAAAGAAGGGGGGAGGGGGTTATTAAGACAATAAGAGAAAAGAGTTGTCTTTTCCAAGTTTATAGAGTACCAAGAGGGGTTGCGTACCCCTCAAAATGACGCAAGCATGACGTGATTTCTCTACGATTTCAAGTGGGGGTACGCACTAAGTTTATAGAGTACCAAGAGGGGTTGCGTACCCCTCAAAATGACGCAAGCATGACGTGATTTCTCTACGATTTCAAGTGGGGGTACGCACTAAGTTTATAGAGTACCAAGAGGGGTTGCGTACCCCTCAAAATGACGCAAGCATGACGTGATTTCTCTACGATTTCAAGTGGGGGTACGCGCTAAGTTTATAGAGTACCAAGGGGGGTTGCGTACCCCTCAAAATGATGCAAGCATGACGTGATTTCTCTACAATTTCAAGGGGGGGGGGGGGGTACGCGTGTACCCTACCAACGCGCAGACCTGTTAGTACTCTAGTGCAGTTTTATCTTTGGGGCATTAAACTCTAATTTAGAGTTTGACCCGAAAGTTGTTGGGTTTTTTTGTATACTTTGTAACGACTTAAGTTAACATTGATGTAAAAACCCGCTGCCTCTTTGTTAAGATGTACATATTCATTGATTTGTGTATATTTATTTGCATAGCGTCGGATGCGTTTGTGTACAAATCAAGGCATCAATCAGGTTTTGATGTGGAGTAGCTTCTTTGTATTGAATTGAATATTGTTTCTCTGTCCCACGCGTTTGAATTGTATTCTAAAAATGATCATTTTTCTACATTTGTTCTCTTTCTATCTCTCTTTTTTGTTTCATTTTTTGTTCTTCTTCGAATGTGGTACGAATTAATGGATTGCAGCTAAACTACAGGGAAGTGTCATGGCAATAGCTCACACAACTGTTATGTTATTTTTGTTTTTTTCATGCGACTTTTTTGAATGTTTGTAGAAATTGGTTCCAGAGTTGATTGTTTATTTTTGGTGTGTGTGTTGTTTTATTTTCTTCATGATTCGCACTGTGGAAAAACTTCAATTTTTTTTGTGCTTGTGCGTTGTTTGAAATTTGTTCAATAATTAATTTTGGGCCAGTGTTATGATTTATGTGATGTATGTATCATGCCTCATGTTTTATTATCAATTATAAATCAAAATGTTATTATTATGTTCAGGTCAGCAATTGAATGCATGGGAACACGCAGCAAGCATGTGTGTGTGTGCCCACTGACACACACACACACACACACGCACGTACATGTATTTGAGAAAACACTTTCCGACGCTGGTGTGTTCATTGTTAGCCACAACAGTAGCTTTTCTCAGTTCCTTTCAGTTCATGCCTTTTATTAACACTCATCACAAGCATAAACCAATTTAAAGCGTTTTATCCATTAGGCTTACATTGTTTCATGGTGGCATACCACTTGTAAGGTCTTTTCCTATCCCTAACCACAATCAATGATAAGAATATTTGCTGCTGTTGAAAGAAATAGCTTGAAACAAATAGCTCTCTGTGGAAAACTAAAAGGAGCCAGAATGAGGGGAATTGGTGTTCTGCGTAGCATGTGTTCCTTCTCAGAGTCAGTCAATGAAAAAAAATGAAAAAATACATACTTTTCTGTATGGGTTGACAAAGGCAGTAACTGAGTGAGCTGGCGGAAAAATTATGTTTTGTTTTCTTTCTTCCAACCACAACCAACTTTTCATCTCTTTTTTTATTTTATCAAAGACTTGAAATAAATCAAAATACGCATTTTACGTCTTTTGGCTCCCAAAGCGTTTTATTTCGCTGTTTATTTCTTAAACTTGTAACCTTCATATTTCTTCTTTTGTTTTTTTTGTTACGGATGTTTTAGTCTTATTCAACATTGTTGTTATGTTTTCGATCATTTTGAGACGGGCCTCGTGTGAAAACTGAACTGTATTGCGAACGCTGTTTTGTGACATGATTGAGGCATTATTCAGGGATTGCGTTAACATTGCTTTCACCCACCCACCCACCCACCCCCACACCTCCCTTCTTCCCCCCCCCCTTTTCCTACATGCATAAATGGACATTGATGTTGCTGTTTTACGTAATTGTATGCATTGCGGATACAAACGGATAAAAATAAGTCAGTTTTTTCTTATTGTTACGCACATTTTGTCGAGTGGCTACGTTGGTTTTTGTCGTGTTTAATACCCTTCCCTACCTGCCAAAACTGTCGAATTGTTTCAGAAAATGAGTAAAGAGCTAGGAACTTGGTAAGGGTATGTTTTAAGGTCATTCGTTAGTCATGTATTTTTGCTTGTTTTATGTTTTTTATATTCCCTTTTTTTTGTCTTTAAATTTAACAATAATTTTTTGGGGGGGTTATTTTGTGATCTGTTGTAGAATCTCTGTGTAATAATAGCAGAAGGAGGGGCATAAAAGAATGTCAGTAGTTGCAGCGAAAGTAAATGTGTGCACGCACACGCACACACACACACACACACACACACACACGCTCATGCTACACACACACATGCTCATGCTACACACACACACGCTCGTGCTACATACACACACACAGACGGAAAATAAGAAAGACTGCATTTCGTTGGCTTTTCTTTTAAGCTTTTAACTATTTAAAAAAAAACCATTTTCAGCATGACCAAAGATATGAAGAAAAACAATTAGTTCTTACAATCAATGCTTATAGTATATATAGGCTGCACAGCGTAACCAATTTTTCAACAATGACAATTATATGTTTCAATGATTTAATTCTTTGCATAAAGATCAGGGTTTATCTACCGTTTGTCATTTTTGTTGTCCTTCTTCTTCTTCTTCGATCGCTCAGACAGTTTCCTGTCAATTATGAACGCAGATGCATCATGCTGCCATTATGCGCCTAAGAAATAGTTAGGCCCAGCAAGTCCGACTTCGGCTGAAGGAAATCTTTTTGAAAGCGTGTTTTGAAAAAAAGGCAGGACAATGGACCGGTAAGGCAGAAAGACAGTAGATGACAGCAAAGGGAAAAGGCAGAGTCAAAGAGAGTGACAGATGAGAGGAAGTTACAAGCGCAGAACTTCCAGAAGGTGGGGGAACTATTTATACAAAAGGCCCCCCGGTATCCCCACGGGGGGATTCCTTCTTCTAAGCTTCAACATCTTGCTGTCTTGCACTCATTAACTTACTATCGCATTTAACAGCTCTGCACCGGTGGATTGTTGGATTAGCGTAAGCTCTTAAGAACAATGTTCCTGAAGGCTTGGTCTCCCCCCGTGGGGATACGGGGGGGTCTTGTATAAATAGTCCCCCCACCTTCTGGAAGTTCTGTGCTTGTAACTTCCTCTAATCTGTCACTCTCTTTCACTCTGCCTTTTCCTTTTGCTTACTGTCATCTACTATCTTTCTGCCTTACCGGTCCATCCATTCTCCTGCCTTTTTTCATGAAACGCTTTCAAAAAGATTTCCTCAGCCGAAGTCGGACTTGCTGGGCCTAACTATTTCTTAGTTAGGCGCATAACGGCAGCATGACGCATCTGCGCTCATAATTGACAGGAAACGTGTCTGAGCAATCGAAGAAGAAGAAGGCTTGGTCTTCCCGTGGAGCTCTGCACTGTTATTTATAGGTTTTGGGGTTGTTTTAGAACAAGATTGGATGAATGACCTAGCATTTTTTATTTTTTATTTTTTTTATTTGCTAGCTCCGAACGTTCATATTGCGAGTTAGGTTCCTTTTTCTGTCTGATATCATATGGCATAGTGCAATACATTAAAGTGCTGTAGTTTAGCTGTTTTAAGAAATTTTGTAGATCGGATCTGTACCAGTAGTGGAAACAAGCTTTAGTCGAGCGTAGATTGTGAAAGTTAGATTGTAGTCGGATAGCTTCAATGGTATCGTAGTGAAGGGTGCGGTGAAAGAAATGACAGTGGAGCCTCCCCTTATAAGACCTCCCATTATGAGGCTCCCTCCCACATAAGACTTACTTCTCTGAGACATTGCCCTTCTTTGTAAGTACAATGGAACCTCCCTTATAAGACCTTAAAACAATCAACCAAAATGAGGTCTTGGGTCTAAAAAGGGAGGTAATTTTTAATACTTACAAAGGGCAATGTCTCAGAGAAGTAGGTCTTGTATGGGAGGGAGTCTTATAATGGGAGGTCTTGTAAGGGAGGTTCCACTGTATTAAAATTACCTCCCTTATAAGACCCCTCCCTTATAAGAACTCATTTTGGATTGTTTTTGAAGGTCTTATAAGTGAGGTCCCACTGTATTAAAATTACCTCCCTTATAAGAACTCATTTTGGATTGTTTTTGAAGGTCTTATAAGTGAGGTCCCACTGTATTAAAATTACCTCCCTTATAAGAACTCATTTTGGATTGTTTTTGAAGGTCTTATAAGTGAGGTCCCACTGTACTGCAGCAGCGAAGTGTAAAGAGAAGTGAAAAGAGAATGAAGAAATGGAAAGAAAGAAAAGGACAAATCTTCATTCTTGCTTCCATGCTAATAGTCTTCCCCTATCCCTTGCCTTTTCATTTTGGCGTGTTTAGTTTTAAGCATTTTTAGTCGTGACTTTTCCTGTTTGGAATGGCGAAGACGTTAACAGTTCGGGTAAATTATATACACAATCAAAAACGACAAAATCTGTTGATAAGCTTTAATTTTATAACAACGCTCCCCCTCTCTCTCTCTCTTTCTTGATATTGTTTTTAATTTGTGTAGTGTTCAAAATTGTGTTTGATGTGTGAGAATTAGTGGCTTGATAGAGTGCAAGAGAGAAAAGAAAGAGAGAGAGAAAGCCATGTAAAATATGAATGTTTTGCAAACTGTTACCATTTGTCCTAGAGCACACAAAGAGAACGTTTTTTCTACCTTTTGCGCGAAAAAAAACCAATTTGTTTTTTTTTGTTTTAATGTTGATTGCCCGTCTGTGCTGTACTGGCACAATTTGTCATTTCGTGTCGTGTCATTACTGTATGTCATGACTCATCTCTGTGTGTGTGTGTCATACGTCAAATCGAGTTTGTGTTCGACACCAGCTTTGGATTGTATGTGTGTGTAAACTTGATCCAAAGTTGACCATCCCTTCATTTTGCCTGAAAACATTTGCGTTGCCATTTGTGTCGTTTTGTTCTGTGCAAAACTGATCAACTTGTTCGATTACCGCGCATGTCGTTGAATACAGCCAAACGTATTGATTATGTCGACGTTAGGTTGTAGGTTTGCTTTTGTTTCTTCCTGAACAAAAACAGACCAGTATGTTCATGTTTTTGTAAAACAAATATTGTTTTTCTGCATCATTTATTTCTTCAGTGCGTATTGATTTTGATCGTTTAGCCAAAACGAAAGGTATTTAGACAACTGCTTGTGATTCTTGAATTATTTCTCTACAAATGTTTTTTTTAAAAAGCATGAAAAGGTGGTATTTGGTTCAGAGTTTGCAGTCATGTTTAGCGTAGTCATGTATGTGGTTTAACATTACGTATACATACAGTCATCCGTGTATTAAAAACAAGTTTACCATCATCACATGTAATTTAGGGTCTAAAGGTAGGTATCTGAAGCCAAGCGATCAAAACTCAATTTTTATAACCATTTCATGATCAGCTTCTTCTTTCTTTTTCTACCTGACTGTGACAAATGAATGTTCATGTATTTCAGCTTAAAAATATTAATCCAAGAAGCATTACTTCTCTAAAATGTGGATCTCAAATTTCCCCGTCTCGTCTACAAGGATGAGGTTCATATTCTTTCTCATATTCTTTCTCATCTCGAAACAGCTGAACTTGTTATAAAAAAAACAACTCAGTGTATCAGTTTTTTAACTTATAAATGATTTATTGCTGTTTTTGCACTTTCATTTTTTTTTTTTTAAATTTCAGAATAGCATGTTTTCGGACTATTTCTCTCGATTTGTGCATGCTGAAATGATTCATTATGTCTAGTGGTTCATCTTCAACATGCTGAAATGATTCATTATGTCTAGTGGTTCATCTTCAACATGCTGAAATGATTCATTATGTCTAGTGGTTCATCTTCAACATGCTGAAATGATTCATTATGTCTAGTGGTTCGTCTTCAACATGCTGAAATGATTCATTATGTCTAGTGGTTCGTCTTCAACATGCTGAAATGATTCATTATGTCTAGTGGTTCGTCTTCAACATGCTGAAATGATTCATTATGTCTAGTGGTTCGTCTTCAACATGCTGAAATGATTCATTATGTCTAGTGGTTCATCTTCAACATGCTGAAATGATTCATTATGTCTAGTGGTTCGTCTTCAACATGCTGAAATGATTCATTATGTCTAGTGGTTCATCTTCAACATGCTGAAATGATTCATTATGTCTAGTGGTTCATCTTCAACATGCTGAAATGATTCATTATGTCTAGTGGTTCATCTTCAACATGCTGAAATGATTCATTATGTCTAGTGGTTCATCTTCAACATGCTGAAATGATTCATTATGTCTAGTGGTTCATCTTCAACATGCTGAAATGATTCATTATGTCTAGTGGTTCATCTTCAACATGCTGAAATGATTCATTATGTCTAGTGGTTCATCTTCAACATGCTGAAATGAAATTCATTATGTCTAGTGGTTCATCTTCAACATGCTGAAATGATTCATTATGTCTAGTGGTTCATCTTCAACATGCTGAAATGATTCATTATGTCTAGTGGTTCATCTTCAACATGCTGAAATGATTCATTATGTCTAGTGGTTCATCTTCAACATGCTGAAATGTTCATCTTCAACATTCATTATGTCTAGTGGTTCATCTTCAACATGCTGAAATGATTCATTCTGTCTAGTGGTTCATCTGCAACATGCTGAAATGATTCATTCTGTCTAGTGGTTCATCTTCAACATGCTGAAATGATTCATTATGTCTAGTGGTTCATCTTCAACATGCTGAAATGGTTAATAATCTTCAGATATATAGACCAACAATGTTTTTAAAAAAAAGACAAAAACATGAAACAAAATGCATACAAAAAGTGTGTGAATGAAACAAACTGCTAAAAACAATTTATTTATTTCATTAACAACAATCGTCCTTTGTCTTTCAAATATTTTCTGGAGTAAGGAGCACATACAAAGTCTCTAAAGCAGAAACAAACTGCAACCTGGAAACAGATTTATTATTAACAACAATCGTCATTTATCTTTCAAATATTTTCTAGAGCAAGGAGCACACACACACACACACAGACACTTTAAATTAAGCGAAAGAAACTGCAACTAGAAACAAATGATTTAACCTTTTTTTTTCCTTGTCTTTCATTTTGAAGTTTCAGGTATAACAGAGAGGAGAGAGTCAGAACCCATTTGCAATGTAAATCCTAATTCGTTTTTTGGTGTTTTTTTTAACCCCCTTGGCTGCCATATAACGTATCACGTACTGACTTTCACTGATGATGTCATCAGATGAAGAGGAATAACTCTAATATGCTGGGTTTTGCTCTAACACAGTCAAGAGAGTTATATCCCCAGACCATTTTGCCAAATTTGGCTCGATCAGTTTGTCCTTTTCCTGGCATGATTTGTACAATGTTTTCTTTATCATTTTCTCTGGCAGTCAAGGGGTTCAATAAGTTTACCCTTTTTGTCATTTCATACTGCTCAAAATATAAACCACATTGTGCCCTCTTCTTCGTTCTGTCTCATCGTCTCTCTCTCTCTTCTCTTGCTCTCTTTGTTAGTAATTTCAGGAAAGAAGGACAAAAACGCATACGTCCTCGATTTGTGCTTTGTGCGTATGTTTTGTTTTCAATGATGTTATTTGATTTGATGCTGTCTTCATGTTGCGATGGTGTAAGTCCTATGGGTTTGGAGTGGGAAGCAGACGCTGGAAGCGTCTTGTTTGTTTGAGTGATCTGTGCCGAAGTTTGTTTGGGTCGATTTTTTTGTTTGTCCGTTTTTGTTTTTTTAGTCTTCATGCAGTCAGCTTTTACTCTATTTGTACTGTAGTTCTACCAATAGCCTACAATCAAAATAAAACAACACAACTAATACTGCATGTTTTTTATGCGCTGATCTGTGTGTGTGCGTATGTGTGACTGTGCGGAAGAGAGAGAGGGTGATATCTTGAGAGTGTGTAAGAGAACTACCGACATGGGTAGGAGCAGAATTATTTCAGCTATTGGCCACTGCAACTAGGGTTATCAACGCCCTTGACAGCGAGAGTGAAGCCCTTGTTGGTCAGTACTGAAAAGGGAATTCATTCACTCTTTATGGTTATTGGCGAGTCATTCCCTTGTTTGGTCAGTACTCAAGCATCTACCAAGGTGTGGGCATTCACTCTAGCAAAACATGGTTGTTGCAGTGACCAATACTGAAGGAAAAGAAAAACTTGAAGGAATTGCAGTTTAAGAATAGACTCCATCGTACACTTTTAATAATGCATGTATATGAGCAGATACTTCATCTGCATCAGGTACGCTGACAGACACCCAATTCTGGTATAAATGCCAACGGAAGACTTGGGGAGAGCATAAAATAAATAAACAAATGCACGGGTGCGACTACAAGTACAACATAAAAATTCCCTAGACATCATAAGAAAAGAACACAACCCCCCCCCCCCCCTCTCTCTCACACACACACACACACACCACCTCTAGCGAACACCCCCCTCTCTCTCACACACACACACACCACCTCTAGCGAACACCCCCCTCTCTCTCTCTCTCTCACACCACCTCTAGCGAACACACACCCCTCTCTCTCTCACACACACACACCACATCCCCTCCTCCACCTCTTTTCCTACACACATCCCACCAACGTAAGCAATCCACCTTGATGAAAGCATCACCACTATACCAGACCTGTCTACTCTACTCTTTTCGAGTAGTATTCTACTCAATTTGGACCTCTACCACTCTTCAAAATAATGCTATACTTACTCATTTTCAGTGAACATTGTTTGATGGCTTAATGAATAAAACTACACATTTTGCACCAAAACTACTCATTTCAGCTATCCAGACTACTCAAGACTTGTGTAGGGGGTAAACAGGTCTGACTATACACACATTTTAGCTCAGCAATCCAGAATAGTAGCTGCCCCCTCCACTACCTGGCGGTGAAAATCAGATAGTCATAGTCAGAACCTGGCATACCTATTACTCACATCGGTACAACTACACAAAATGAAGAAACCTGAAAGGCCGGGGTCCAGGGGTAATGTCCCCCTGCAGCTGAAGCAAAAATGGATTTATGAAGGTATTTTAGTTTGCTTTTTCCACAATTTATACAAATGCTTATTTCAAAGTGTTTGAAAAATACAGTAGACACACAAAGATCTTGTTTGACAAATTAAAAAAAATAATGGAACTTCCTTTTCTGGTAAAATTCAAAAACAGGAAATCCTTGTATACCATGAAAAGTTGCACCCATGGACTTAACATACTTCTTGTGCCATTCCAGGTCATATGGCCATAATGGGTGAGGTACCATTTTTTCTGACTATAAGGCCCCTTACATGGGTGCAACTTTTCCTGGTATACAAGGATTTCCTGTTTTTGAAATTTTACCAGAAAAGGAATTTCCTTCTTCTTTTTTTTAAAGATTTGTCAAACAAGATCTGTGTGTGTCTACTGTATGTTTCAAACACTTTAAAATAAGCATTTGTATAAATTTAGGGAAAAAAAGCAAATTAAAATACCTTCATAAATCAATTTTTTGCTTCAGCTGCAGGGGGACATTAGCCCTAGACCCCGGCCTTTCAGGGTTTTTTTCATTTTGTGTAGTTGCACCCATGACATTATTATAAGGCGCACCTGATTATAAGGCGCAACCCCCAAATTTTACACAAAATTCAGATTCTGTTATTATATTGTCTTACTATTTTATCAGTCATATTATAAGGCGCAGGGGTCTCAGTCTGGGGAAAAAGTATCGCCTTATAGTCAGAAAAATACGGTATTCATATTTTCTTACTATATATTACTAGTCATATTATAAGGCGCAGGGGTCTCACTCTGGGGGTCACAGAGACTAATCTCTGAGAAATCCGGGCTGCTCTCCCTCGGAGAGCGCATCACCGCAAGTACAGCACCCACCCAATTTATTTTTTGATTGTGTTGGGGTGTTTTTTTTTTGGGGGGGCACAGGCCAAGGGTGGGGAGGGGGGGGGGGGGGGCACACTTGGGAAACCTACATATCAATTTGGCCATACCAGGCAGCAGGATTTCTCCCTGCTCTTACCGACTTTCAACTGCCGTGGGAGTTTTACGTGCGTAAAGCGCACGGGTCAGACTAGCTTTAAGTCCCCATCCGAAGGACTGGACGTTCAGTTCGATTTTCCTGTCAAACTAGAAAGAAAGGGCGAGGAGGCCGGGATTCGAACCCGGGTCACTCACGCTTGCAGTCACGCATTACATTTGGCAGGTGAACGTCTTAACCACTCTGCCACCTTTCTCCCTGCCTTACAGTCCGAATAATATGCATGGGTGCAACTCCCCCCAAATGAAAAAAAACTGAAAGGCAGGGGTCCAGGGACCCAAGGCCCCGGCAGTTGGACAATTCAGGGGGGCAAGTTAAGAGAGAGGTAACAAGAGAGACAGACAGTTAAAATGATAGACAGAGACAGTTTGACTTTGAGTCTGATAAGCCTTGTACAATTATTACATTGCCTTTATAAACCTCCAAGATAGAACCACCAAGGTCATAACGCCCCAAATCGCTTGTGGTCAATTTTGAAATACTGAAATCAGTGTAAAAATGAAAGAATAGCACCCACGGGTACGTATGTGCCCGATTTCCAGTTTTCACTGGCCTCCCCGCTGCACTCAGCCCGATTTCGGAGGAACTCAAAAGGAGAAAAAATACACACACACTCTACAAGGGTGTCCCCGCAGTCACAATGAAGTTGTGACCTTCCCCTTGCTGCACGACCTCTCCGTGACCCCTGACCTCCTCCGACCCCGACTCTACGACCAGCGTGGTGGTGGTGCCGGCAGAGTGGCCTTCCCCTGACGGGGGCAGCGTGGACATGATGATCTGCGGCGGCTGGCCGCCTTCGGACGAGGGTTGCTCCGTGATGTGCTGGTAGACTGTGGTGGCCCCGGTTAGATCTCTGATCACCTGTTTGGTAGAATAAGCATCGTCATTGGTTCGTACTCGGAGTCCAAAAGGAATTACCATAATTCGCGGACCATAAGGCCGTGAACACACATAAGCGGAACCTCCCTTTTAAGACCTCCCATTATAAGACTCGCTCCCACATAAGACCTACTTCTCTGAGACATTGCCCTTCTTTGTAAGTATTAAAATTACCTCCCTTATAAGACCCCTCCCTTATAAGACCCCTCCCTTATAAGACCCCTCCCTTATAAGACCCCTCCCTTATAAGACCCCTTCCCTTATAAGACCCCTCCCTTATAAGACCCCTAAGACCCCTCCCTTATAAGACCCCTCCCTTATAAGACCCCTCCCTTATAAGACCCCTCCCTTATAAGACCCCTCCCTTATAAGACCCCTCCCTTATAAGACCCCTCCCTTATAAGACCCCTCCCTTATAAGACCTCATTTGGGATGATTTTTGAAGGTCTTATAAGGGAGGTCCCACTGTACCATAATCAGGCATGAGATTGAGAGATCATGAATTAGGCTGAAAAGCGGCCGAAAAAGGCTGAAATAAAAATAATATAAAAAAAACCTGAAACTGAAGCTTTTTGTGTAATCTAAACCTTGGAAACACCAATGGAAGCAGAAGTTATGTATTTAGTTCATTTTAATTCACTCATAAGAAGTATTTCTATACTCAGTTGCTCTCTTTTTTATATCAAAAATGACCTCTGGGGCCATCATAGAATCTAACTTTCAATGACGTCTTTGTCCATTTAAGCATGTCTGAACAAAATTGTCTGCTAACCATGTACCAATCAGAAATCGCGATATAAAAACTGTAGCTCGACAGAATTGTTTTGTGGAAACCCTACTTCTCTGTTCAATTGAGTTTTAAATCTACTACCTATCTGTTCGATAGAGCTGTAAAACACTATCGAACACAAAGGTAGGGTTATAAAACTAAGTCGGACTGTTATCTACAGTTTCCAAACTCTATCGAACACCTAGAGAGAGATTTGTCAATTTGGCGCACCATACGATGCGCTTTCTGTCAAAGCCTTGACTTTTTCCTTTTCTGCAAATTCGCTATATATCGACACACACACAAAAATTCTTCAAAAAACTTCCTGACACAAAACATTCCCACTTTACCTGTAGAACCATATTGTCCGGCATTCCGTCCGGCGTTTCCATAACGACGTGCTGAAGCTGACTCCCGTCTCCCATGATGCTTTGCACCGTCCCCGCCCCCTCTCCCAGATTTCCGTCAATCGTGTGAACCGTGATATACGTCGGGCCTGCAAAAAACAAAAAAATGATGGAAAATGATGGTAAAAATGTATCTCGTGTATGTGACTATGACTCTCAACCAGATCGAACTACAGGGACCTTGAGTCTTTCGAAATACTTTTTAATGAGAATAACTTTGTATTGGCTGGACGTTCAACAAATGCATACTAAATCTAAAAAAAATGTCTTTTTACATTCTTACATGCGATGAGACAATAAACCGAGGTCCCATGTGCCCATGCACTTAGCATACGTTAAACCCAGTGGCAACGAAAAAGTTGTCATTTGGTCAAAATTTACACACACACACCCCTTTCCTTCCTCATCAGTCACACAAAAATCGGATGCAACATTTTTTTTTTTTAATTGGGTGGTGGGCCTCTGGCTGCGACGTTCTCTCCAGGTGGGAGCAACCCGAATTTCTCAGTGACGCCTCTGTGACTATAAAGTACCTAATACCTAATACTATTTATCCTTTGTATTGGGGACGTTCCCCAAATGCCAACGTTATAAAACCTTCATGACTGAGAGAGGGGATGTGTCCTGGGCAAGGCCTCTCATACACAAATTGAAATTCTATTGTCATTCTCCAGAATACAGTGGCACCTCCCTTAAAAGACCTCCCATTACAATACTCCCTCCCATATAAAACCTACTTCTCTGAGTCTGCTAGACATTGCCCCTTCTTTGTAAGTATTCAAATTACCCCTAAATATAAATTTGTTTATGTATGTTTTGTTTGAGACATATGCCCTGGAGTGATTTTTGAGTTTTTTTAATAATTTCTTTGTAAATTAAATGCATTCCCTCACCAGCATAAACCAATTTAAAGCGTGTTAAGACCCCTCCCTTAAAAGACCTCCCATTACAATACTCCCTCCCATATAAAACCTACTTCTCTGAGTCTTAGACATTGCCCCTTCTTTGTAAGTATTCAAAATTACCTCCCTTATAAGACCCCTCCCTTATAAGACCTCCCATTACAATACTCCCTCCCATATAAAACCTACTTCTCTGAGTCTTAGACATTGCCCCTTCTTTGTAAGTATTCAAATTACCTCCCTTGTAAGACCCCTCCCTTATAAGACCTCCCATTACAATACTCCCTCCCATATAAAACCTACTTCTCTGAGTCTTAGACATTGCCCCTTCTTTGTAAGTATTCAAATTACCTCCCTTGTAAGACCCCTCCCTTATAAGACCTCCCATTACAATACTCCCTCCCATATAAAACCTACTTCTCTGAGTCTTAGACATTGCCCTTTTCTTTGTAAGTATTAAAACCTCCCTTAAAATACCCCTCCCTTATAAGACCCCTCCCATATTACAATACTCCCTCCCATAATACCTACTTCTCCAAATTGAGACCTCCCATTATTTTGGGATAACTACTATGGACTTTTTTCATACGTATAATAATATCAAGGATGTCTTAAGTGACGCGAACATTATTGCTAAACTTAGTGCTGTGTCCCAACTCTTGCACTGACCTACTCAAAGACCTCCCATATAAAACCTACTTCTCTTCTCTTAGACATTGCCCTTCTTTGTAAGTATTCAAATTACCTCCCTTGTAAGACCCCTCCCTTATAAGACCTCCCATTAGTAATACTCCCTCCCATATAAAACCTACTTCTCTGAGTCTTAGACATTGCCCCTTCTTTGTAAGTTTTCGAAGTGAAAATTACCTTTCCCTTGTATTGACTCGGCGCGATGCTCGGAGTGCCATGATGGATTTTTTCCCCCAATTCATGGTTTGTTGTGTGACAGTCTGTTAGCTTCCAAATGCAAATATCATCATTGCTATTCAATATGCATCTTTCAGAAATGAAATGTGAGTTAGACTTTATTCTGGGTGATTTTTTGAATGAAAAGATTCGGTGTGACGTTCAGAGTTAATTCCCTTCTCTCTGGGGACTGGGATCGATTCTCGGTTCGAATGGTTGGGAGTCATTGGGTTAATGTCCCTTTCATGGCGCTGGGTCACATGATACAGTGGGGACAATAGGAAAACGAGAGCTGTGGCAATAAACGATTTTCTAAAGTGACGGGAGAAAAAAATAGTAGTGCAGCTTGTCTTTCGTGAAAGACCATGATGCTCAAACCAGGGGTGTGTGCACTGGCTCTAGTGCTGCTGCCTAAGGGATGAGTTGGCTTTTGTAGACCTTCCCTAATGCCCTTTTAGCCCAGAGAGTAGGGATGTGACAAGTGATAAACCCTGCCACATGTTCACCTGTGTGGGACCTCTCGTGGTCTCGCACCATGTACTTCATGGGGAAGGTCTTGGAGCAGACGTTGCATTTGTAGGGCTTGCGGCCCGAGTGTGACGTCAGCTTGTGCTTCTTCAGCGCCATGTCTGTCATGTAGACACGCCCGCAGTCCTCGCACTGGTACTGAACGCCTGAGGTCTCCGCTAAGTGGTATCTGTGAACACACACACACACACACATGCACATGTCTGTCACGTAGACATGATCGCAGTCCTCGCATTGGTACTGAACGCCTGAGGTCTCCACTAAGTGGTATCTGTGAACACACACACACACACACATGTCTGTCACGTAGACATGATCGCAGTCCTCGCATTGGTACTGAACGCCTGAGGTCTCCACTAAGTGGTATCTGTGAACACACACACACACACACATGTCTGTCACGTAGACATGATCGCAGTCCTCGCACTGGTAATGAACGCCTGAGGTCTCCGCTAAGTGGTATCTGTGAACACACACACATGCACATGTCTGTCACGTAGACATGATCGCAGTCCTCGCACTGGTACTGAACGCCTGAGGTCTCCGCTAAGTGGTATCTGTGAACACACACACACACACACACACACACACATGCACATGTCTGTCATGTAGACATGATCGCAGTCCTCGCATTGGTACTGAATGCCTGAGGTCTCTGCTAAGTGGTATCTGTGAGTACGTACACCCACACACCCACATGTATGTCATGTACACACGCCTGCAGTCTCTGCTAAGTGGTATCTGTGAGTACGTACACCCACACACCCACATGTCTGTCATATACACATGCCTGCAGTCTCTGCTAAGTGGTATCTGTGAGTACGTACACCCACACACCCACATGTATGTCATGTACACACGCCTGCAGTCTCTGCTAAGTGGTATCTGTGAGTACGTACACCCACACACCCACATGTCTGTCATATACACATGCCTGCAGTCTCTGCTAAGTGGTATCTGTGAGTACGTACACCCACACACCCACATGTCTGTCATGTACACACGCCTGCAGTCTCTGCTAAGTGGTATCTGTGAGTACGTACACCCACACACCCACATGTCTGTCATGTACACACGCCTGCAGTCTCTGCTAAGTGGTATCTGTGAGTACGTACACCCACACACCCACATGTCTGTCATATACACATGCCTGCAGTCTCTGCTAAGTGGTATCTGTGAGGACGTACACCCACACACCCACATGTCTGTCATGTACACATGCCTGCAGTCTCTGCTAAGTGGTATCTGTGAGGACGTACACCCACACCCCCACATGTCTGTCATGTACACATGCCTGCAGTCTCTGCTAAGTGGTATCTGTGAGGACGTACACCCACACACCCACATGTCTGTCATGTACACATGCCTGCAGTCTCTGCTAAGTGGTATCTGTGAGTACGTACACCCACACACCCACATGTCTGTCATGTACACATGCCTGCAGTCTCTGCTAAGTGGTATCTGTGAGTATGTACACCCACACACCCACATGTCTGTCATGTACACATGCCTGCAGTCTCTGCTAAGTGGTATCTGTGAGGACGTACACCCACACACCCACATGTCTGTCATGTACACATGCCTGCAGTCTCTGCTAAGTGGTATCTGTGAGGACGTACACCCACACACCCACATGTCTGTCATGTACACATGCCTGCAGTCTCTGCTAAGTGGTATCTGTGAGGACGTACACCCACACACCCACATGTCTGTCATGTACACATGCCTGCAGTCTCTGCTAAGTGGTATCTGTGAGTATGTACACCCACACACCCACATGTCTGTCATGTACACACGCCTGCAGTCTCTGCTAAGTGGTATCTGTGAGTACGTACACCCACACACCCACATGTCTGTCATATACACATGCCTGCAGTCTCTGCTAAGTGGTATCTGTGAGTACGTACACCCACACACCCACATGTCTGTCATATACACACGCCTGCAGTCTCTGCTAAGTGGTATCTGTGAGTACGTACACCCACACCCCCACATGTCTGTCATGTACACATGCCTGCAGTCTCTGCTAAGTGGTATCTGTGAGGACGTACACCCACACACCCACATGTCTGTCATATACACATGCCTGCAGTCTCTGCTAAGTGGTATCTGTGAGTACGTACACCCACACCCCCACATGTCTGTCATGTACACATGCCTGCAGTCTCTGCTAAGTGGTATCTGTGAGTACGTACACCCACACACCCACATGTCTTGTCATGTACACATGCCTGGAGCATTGGTACTGAACGCCTGAGGTCTCCGCTAAGTGGTATCTGTCAGCACACACACACACACACACACACACACACACACACACACACATCTGTCATGTAGACATGATCAGAGTCCTCGCACTGGTGCTGAACGCCTGAGGTCTCCGCTAAGTGGTATCTGTCAGCACAAAGATTCAAAGATTATTTAATCCTTTGACCCCTTTAGGAGCATGGAGGACTTGAAGCAAATCAAGCAAATACAAATGCAACAATTGAAAACGGTTACAAAAGATAACTCTAATATAATTAACACACCAAAATGTCACACAACTTTACTAAACTTAATAACACCTTTTTACCACCACAGAGCAAACAACAATAGTGTAATACGGACTTTACACATGTACATTTCTGGAAATAAACTGACATCTAATATTGTATTTGGGACATTTCATTACAAAATGAAACTCATCACCAAGGTCATTCTGATCGCAGTCTCTACATAATCGTTCAAATTCCCATTTTTGATTCTTTTTCAATTATTTCATGCGCCAATTTTTGTTCCATTTTTTTTACTTGATTGTTTTATGTCAAATTTTCTTGCTTGATGCATGGCATGAATGTGCGAGTGAGAAGGCAAGGTGCAAAGAAGCTATTGTAGCTTATCCTTTTCACCCTCAATAAAACATTCGTATTCTCTCTCCTTCTCCATCTATCCCCCTCTCCTTTCCTCCCTCTCATTCTCTCTCTCTGCTTAACTTTATAAGAGATATGAACTTCATATTGAAGCTTTCTTCAGCTTTATTGGGTTACTTGGTGTCATTGTACACATGCGCGCGCACACGCACACTATCTCTCTCTCTCCTCGCATCTCTCCTTCTCCATCTATCCCCCTCTCCTTTCCTCCCTCTCATTCTCTCTCTCTCTGCTTAACTTTATAAGAGATATGAACTTCATATTGAAGCTTTCTTTACATTAGCTTTATTGGGTTACTTGGTGTCATTGTACACATGCGCGCGCACACACACACACTATCTCTCTCTCTCTCTCTCTCTCTCTCCTCCATCTATCTCCCTCTCCTTTCCTCCCTCTCATTCTCTCTCTCTCTGCTTAACTTTTTAAGAGATATGAACTTCATATTGAAGCTTTCTTTAGCTTTATTGGGTTACTTGGTGTCATTGTACACATGCGCACGCACACACACACACACACACACACACACACACTATCTCACTCCCCACATCATATGAGACTTGTAGCTTTAATTCAGCTTTGTTGGAGTATTTCTTCCTGCACACTTTACTCTCTCTCTCTCTCTCTCTTTCTCTCTCCTTCTCGCTCTCTTATTCTTAATCCTTGTGTAATAAAGTTTTTCAGTCTTCAGTCTCTCTCTCACTCCCCACATCATATGAGCCTTGTAGCTCTAATTCAGCTTTGTTGGAGTATTTCTTCCTAAACACTATACCCCCCCCCCCCCCCTCATCCCTCTCTCTCATACACACACACACACACACTCCCCACATCAGCTTTGTTGGAGTATTTCTTCCTAAACACTATAGCCCACCCACCCACCCCCCTCTCTCTCATACATACACACACTCCCCACATCATATGAGCCTTGTAGCTCTAATTCAACTTTGTTGGAGTATTTCTTCCTAAACACTATAGCCCCCCCCCCCCCCCCCCCTCTCTCTCTCTCTCATACACACACACTCCCCACATCATATGAGCCTTGTAGCTCTAATTCAGCTTTGTTGGAGTATTTCTTCCTAAACACTATAGCCCCCCCCCCCACACACACACACACACCTCTCTCTCTCTCTCTCTCTCTCTCTCTCTCTCTCTCTCTCTCTCTCTCTCTCTCTCTCTCCTCACCTCATATGGGACTTGTAGCTCTCCTTAGCTTTGTTGGAGTACTTCTTCCCACACACTTTGCACTCGTGGGGCTGAGTGCACGACCTCTTGGCCCAGTGCTTGGTGTACCCCAGCTTGCTGTAGAACACGCGGTTACAGTCGGGACACTTGTACTCATTGCTAGGGTTCTCATGCACCTGAACAACAAACACACAAAAGAGTTAAGGCGTTGCTCATTCATTATCAAAGTCCTCCATGCATCATAAAGAATACCGAAAAGAAAGTCAGAGTCGGGACATTTGTACTCATTGCTGCGGTTCTCATGCACCTGAACAAACACAAAAGAGTTAAGGCGTTGCTCATTCATTATCAAAGTTCTCCATGAATCTAAAGAATACTGAAAAGAAAGTCAGTGTCAGGACACTTGTAACGTACTCATCATTGGGGGTTCTTGTGAACCTGTAAATCACTAAAGGAAAACCAGTTCTACATGTGAAAGACGAAGCGTCATGCATGACTTACTCCTTCTTCTATCTGGCATCTCACTAACATTTACTCAACCCCTCCCCCACCCATTTCAAGCCTACAAAATACTCAGCCAAGTCCATCTTTTCATATACATCTTAAAACAACAAATGTTTATCTAATTATTTAATACCTATCTGAACTTATAAAATAAATACCCAACCAAACTACTCTCTTCACATCCTGTCAATTTCATCGTAAACAACAAACGCTTTTCTGTTACCTAATATATTTCTCAAATCCTATCTCACCCCATGCTGCGCATCTTCGTCTTTGAACCCCTGTATATGTCAGTAATTGTCGATAAACGGCAGGTGGACATTACTGGAAGAAGAAGAAGACGAAGATCTATTAATTCCAGAGACATATATGGCCCGGGAACAACTCGAATGAGTTCAGGCGAAAGGAACACGAACAGAAACACTGACTTTTTCCCTGTGCAGATCCAACAGTTTCTGCGTGGAGAACCTCACGTGGCACAGCGGGCACTCAAACTCGCCCTGGGTCCCGTCCTCGTTGAACACGTCCCTCTTGTAGCAGGTGCCCTGCCGCTTGTGCTTCAGGAAGCCGTTGCGCGTCACGTAGCAGCGGTTGCAGTCGGTGCAGCGGAAGTTGTTCTCGCACGACTGGTCCCGATGGGTCTCCACGTGTTCGTCGAGGGACGCTCGGTTTCTGGCGATTTTTTTTTAATTTTTTTTTTTTTAAATAATAATAATGATTATTATTTATATAGCGCCTCTTCTATGATTTAGGGCTGTAAGCGCTTTACATATTTAATACAAATACAACATAGAATATACATTATCTTATACAATCAGAACATGACGAACGTACATGCATACATTTTACATGAGTAGAATATAGAAAAGTACATATATACGAAGGAACAAAAACGCATATCTTGAAAAAGGTACACAATTTACAGAAACACACACACACACACACACACACTCATACACACACACACACACATACACACACGCGCACGCGCACACACATACGGGCACGCCATGTGACAGCCACTTCAGCATTTCACGGAAACTGAGTACATGGGGGTGGAGAGGAGCGGATTGGTGGGGGAGGAATTATAACCGTTGAAAAAAGTTGGTCTTCACAGCAGATATAAAATGTGACAGTGCATGGGAAAAACCCAGACATAATGGAATTTTGGCATGATAAATTGATATTTAAATTGTTCGTGGTGAAGCAAAGATTCCTTGTTAGTACACAGAAAACCGAATTGAGTTATCTTGTCTAGTTTTTATTTTATAATTATTTGAAGTTTGGCACATTCGAAATAGATCGTTTGCAGAAATCGGGCATAGAAGGTACAATTTTGCCTCTTTGTTTCTATTGACTTGATTTAGAAAACAATCAAATAAACAAAGAAATCATTCAAAATTGTCTTTCATGTTGTGGATACTGGTAGAATACATGAAAATAGACATAGATATGCCCTAAATAGAACATTGATATTTTGACAATTTTTGGCTTTTGCTAAAAACATTCTGAGCGACTGATGTAGTTTTTTCCCATGTACCATCACAAATGTTCATCGAATGACTGAGTTTTAGCAATTGTAAAACCAACCGCCTGGGGCTTGGTTTGAGACCTGAGGTTATTAGCACCATCTATGTGTCCTCTCTCTCTCTCTCTCTATGTCTCTCTTTGTTTCTCTCTCTCTCTCTTTCTCACACTCTCTCTCTCTCTTTCTATTTCTAAGAATTGTAAGAGTAGGCTTTGCCTAAAATCTTCATCCTTGAAAAATAGTGTTCAGTGTTTTCTCTCTCTCTCTCTCTCTCTCTCTTGGAAGACTAGGCGTTGCCTAAAATCTTTATCCTTGCAAAATAAAGTTCAAGTTTTCAAGTTTTCAAAGTTTTCAAGTTTTCTCTCTCTTTCTCACACACACTCTCTCTCTTTCTCTTTCTAAGAATTGTAAGAATAGGCTTTGCCTAAAATCTTTATCCCTGAAAAATAGTGTTCAGTGTTATCTCTCTCTCTCTCTCTCTCTCTCTCTCTCTCTCTCTCTCTCTCTCTCTCTCTCTCTCTCTCTCACACACACACACATACACTCTCTCTCTCTTTCTCTTTCTAAGAATTGTAAGAATAAGCTTTGTCTAAAATCTTCATCCTTAAAAAATAATGTTCAGTGTTCTCTCTCTCTCTCTCTCTCTCTCTCTCTCTCTCTCTCTCTCTCTCTCTCTCTCTCTCTCACACACACACACACACACACACACACATACACACTCTCTCTCTTTCTCTTTCTAAGAATTGCAAGAATAGGCTTTGCCTAAAATCATCCTTGAAAAATAGTGTTCAGTGTTATCTCTCTCTCTCTCTCTCTCTCTCTCTCTCTCTCTCTCTCTCTCTCTCTCTCTCTCTCTTTCTTTCTCACACACACACTCTCTCTCTCTCTCTTTCTCTTTCTAATTGTAAGAATAGGCTTTGTCTAAAATCTTCATCCTTAAAAAATAATGTTCAGTGTTCTCTCTCTCTCTCTCTCTCTCTCTCTCTCTCTCTCTCTCTCTCTCTCTCTCTCTCTCTCTCACACACACACACACACACACACACACACACACACACACACTCTCTCTCTCTTTTTCTCTTTCTAAGAATTGCAAGAATAGGCTTTGCCTAAAAATCATCCTTGAAAAATAGTGTTCAGTGTTATCTCTCTCTCTCTCTCTCTCTCTTTCTTTCTCTACACACACTCTCTCTCTCTCTCTCTCTTCTCTTTCTAATTGTAAGAATAGGCTTTGTCTAAAATCTTCATCCTTGAAAAATAATGTTCAGTGTTATCTCTCTCTCTCTCTCTCTCTCTCTCTCTCTCTCTCTCTCTCTCTCTCTCTCTCTCTCTCTCTCTCTCTCTCTCTCTCTTTCTTCATTCATGTTCCCTGGTTAAATAAAATTTTGTTTTCGTTTTTTTTCGTTTTCGTCTCTCTCTCTCTCTCTCTCTCTCTCT
Organism: Phymorhynchus buccinoides; assembly: GCA_017654935.2. Classification (NCBI taxonomy): domain Eukaryota; kingdom Metazoa; phylum Mollusca; class Gastropoda; order Neogastropoda; family Raphitomidae; genus Phymorhynchus; species Phymorhynchus buccinoides. The sequence continues at coordinate 50,127,158 of CM065693.1, forward strand.
CTCTCTCTCTCTCTCTCTCTCTCTCTCTCTCTCTCTCTCTCTCTCTCTCCACCTCCCTTTGTTTCTTGCTTCTACTGAGAAAGGCACAAATGATTCTGCTTTTCCCCCCACATCCCAGATCCTTATAAAAAAAGAAAACAACAAACAAAAAAAGCAAAAAAGACAGCAAGAAAAGTCAAATAAACACAAAAGCAAATTTTTTTATTTTTTTTTTAGAAAAAGCAAAAATGATTATGTATTTGGAAAGCAGGGCAAAAAATAAACAGACATATAATTCTATCAAACATGATATTAACAATAAATTAAAAAAAGTCAGAAAAGAGAACATAAATGAGAAAATTATATAAAAACTAAATAAAAAAGAATGAAATACATAGTGAGGCCAAGAGAGGAGATAACAAAATTGAACAAAGGGGGAGAACTCTCTTTCTAATTAACTCCCCTCCACCAAAGTTGATTACGATGCCAATCACCTAGCAATGAGTGGATCATCTTTCAGACCCAAAGGGAGGCAAACCAAAATGAGACTGATGCTTTGCTTGCCTCCCTTTGGCTCTGATCCACTCATTGCTAGGTGATTGGCGTCGCAATCAACTTTGGTGGAGGGGAGTTTTAATTAGAAAGAGAGTTCTCCCCCTTTGTTCAATTTCGTTAAAATAAAAGAGAGCACACACAAAAATCAGCACAAAAAAAACATACCGTATTTTTCGGACTATAAGGCGATACTTTTTTTCCAAGACTCAGACCCCTGCGCCTTATAATGTGACTAATAAAATAAGTAAGAAAATAGAATAACAAAATCTGAAAATTTGGGTAAGATTTGGGGGGTGCGCCTTATACAAAGGGGCGCCGCATAGTCCGAAAAATACGGCACAAACATAAAAGAAAAGAAATTCCAACTCTAGCCGTGACTCACTCAAAGGACTGCTCGCAGAACGGGCAATGGCGCCGGCTGGAGCACTGGTTGGCGCTGATGTGCCGCTGACAGTTGGACGCGTTGCTGAACTTCTTCCCGCACTTCGCACACTCCTTCCTCTCCCCCTCCTCCCCCTCCATCCTCTCTTCCTCCCCCTCTTTCTTTTCTTCCTCCACTTCTTCATTCCCTCCATCCTCATCCTCCTCTCTGTCTTCCACCGTTCCCTTTTCTTCTTCTTTCTCCTTCTCCTCTTCCTCCTTCTCCTCCTCTTCCTCTCTCACGTTCAAAGCGTCATCAGAAATGTCGACCGCCTCGGCTTTGACATTTTCTTCGTCGTCGTAATCGTAGCTGTCGAGATATTTCCGCGGTTTCTTGATGACGCGGGAGGGTCTTACGGCATTTCGTTTGACGGGCAACGACTTTGGCTCGTTCTTTTTCCTCAAAGAAGTATCCTCCGCCGAAACTTCTCGACTTTGCGCTTTCGACGATGCGTCAGATGCGTTCGGTTTAGTCTTTGAATCGTTCTCCTTTTCCACAGAGTCTGTCGGAAGCTCTGCCACGGATTCAGAGACAGAGCGACTTTCTCTGGCAGCGTCGGCAAGTGTTTCTTGCACTACTACTACGGAAGGGAGATTTTTTCTGGGCCGACCCGGTCTCCTCTTGACGACGGGAGAAGCGGACAATTCAGAATTGGTCGAGGAAGAGGGTTTGGCTGATGAGGGTTCAGAAGATGCTGACGAGGAAATTGGAGAGGAGCTTGCGGGAGTTTTGTAGGTGTGGACGTCTAGAATGGTTGGTGGGTCCTCCTCCTGGTCAGAAAGTAGACAGGCTTTCAGCGCAATCTGAGTTTGAATCTTTGAGTGCATCGCTTCCCCCCCCCCCCCCCCCCCCCCCCCCCTCATACCGGGGGGGGGGGGGGGGGGAGGCGTCTTTCGTAAAAATAGTTCCCCCATCTTCTGGAAGTTCTGTGCTCGTAACTTCCTCTAAGCTGTCACTCTCTTTTATTGTCTTTTCCCTTTGCTTACTGTCATCTACTTGCTGCCTTACTGGTCCATTCTCCTGCCTTTTTTTCCAAGAAACTGATAAAAACATTCCTCCAGCTGAAGACGGACATGCTGGGCCTGACTATTTCTTAGCTAAGCGCATAACGGCAGCATGATACACCTGCGCTCAAACGACAGGAAACTCTCTGAGCGATCGAAGAAGAAGTGCATCATTTCTCCAGAACATCCACTCTCACATCAGAACTACAGCACAGTTGAGTTCACACACACACACAAATTCACACACACACACACACACACACACACACATCTTGAACACCGGTTCTTAGTCTTTACTCTTACCATAGTGAAACTGACAGAAGGGCTAAGCATTATTGATTAAAAAAAATATATAAAAACATTCAACACACACCCAGCTTCATGCAAGCACATGCACGCGCACACACAGTACCAGAGCTGTTTACCCCCTGAAATGAGTAGTTTGGGTGCAAAATGTGCAGTCACATTCATTACAACCATCAAACACTTCACTGAAAATGGGCAGCAATCAAGAATTAAGCCTTTCAGTTTCACCGCCAATGTCGCATTTATGCACCACAATGGTTTAACACCCATGTCACTAAAAGGCATCAAATCAGGGCCTGTTATCCCAAAACCCTATTCTCTTAATTTTGGGAGGTAAGGATCGGCCTTAATTTAGATAAAATGTCACAGAGGAATCCCCAATATTACACAGATTTTTTTCTCTACCCAGGTAAGTTTAATGGAATTATTTTGCTGAAAAATGGCTGGCGGCGAAAGGGTTTAAGAGCATTATTATCAATTTTGAAGAGTAGTAGAGGTCCAAATTGAGTAGAATGCTACTCGAAAAGAGTAGAGTAAACAGGTCTGACACACACACACGTGTGTACACACACACACACACATAATACACACTCAAACACAACACACACATCTTTACCGTAGTAACAGAGGAGCTGACAATTTTCCCCGTGGCAGAATCAACGGTGTTGGTGATGTATTTCCTGCACACGACCATCCTCATGCACACTTCAACCGTGGTCTCAGTGTACGTAGTAGACACATCGCCATCACCACTTTGGCTCACGCTGGATGTTGTTTTCGCGGGAGATTCCATGCTGCCACCTTTCTTGCCTGCAAATCATAGAAAATGAAGAAATACAAAAATTCAGACCTGTTTACCCTGAAATTGGGCTTCAGGTATTCAAAATCCAAAATAAGTGTCTTTTTCACAAAATAGGAGTACTCCAAAAAGAAAGTTTCTACAACGGAGTGTAAACATTATTATAACTTGTTGAAATACTGTGTCAAAAGTATCATCCATTTAAATTTACAAGAACACACAGAGCGCACCCGTTTCCTGAATCAGGCAATATACAGTTCTAAATTACACACAGTTTCTAAATGATACATTTTTTCTCACCATTTGACCATATTTTTGTCCCGTGTACCATATTTATCATATTTTTGTCAAGATATGGTGAAATCTTATGGGTAAACAGGTCTGAAAATTACAATACAATAAAATTCAATACAAATACAATATATACAAAACTTGTTTAACGAGACAAGAAAGCACAGACACAACAATAACAATACCGGGGGGTCTTTCATAAAAATAGTTCCCCCACCTTCTGGAAGTTCTGTACTTGTAACTTCATCTAATCTGTCATTCTCTATGACTCTGCCTTTTCCCTATGTTTTCTGTCATGATCTACCATCTTTCTGCCTTACCGGTCCATTCTCCTGCCTATTTTCAAGAAACACAAATATTTTTGTCTCCGCCAAAGACGGACATGCTGGGCCTATTTCTCAGTTAGGCACATAACAGCAGCATGATGCATCTGCGCTCATATGTCATATGACAGGAAACTGTTTGAGCGATCGAAGAAGAAGAGCTCTCTGAGATATAGGTAATATTGTTCAAAATAGTGTCTCTTTTATAATTATTTACTATAATAATAATAATAATAATAACAATAATAGTGAATCATTTATATAGCGCACTCCTCCACCAAATGTGGAGCTCTATCCGCTTAACAACAACAAAAATTAAAAGTAAGAAATTCAACAAAAAACAAAACAAGTAATCGCTCACACACATGCAAATAGGCATGCATATATACACACACCCACACATACACGCACGTAGGCATACATACACACATACGCGTGCACACACACGCACGCACCCACCCACCCACACCATTACCATCACCACCACTCACCCCACCCAAGAACACAATAAACAAGAGACAATATTTTGAGCAGCATATTATTAGCCATTACCTGTTTTAGAAGAGTTCTCACACTTTTTGAATTCAGTGAGAAACCTTAAAAAATGACTTGGCATGCAATGGACATTTGCCACGCTCCGTTATACTATAGACTAGTACTAGTAGAGTAGTGTCTTGGCATGCAATGGACATTTGCCACGCTCCGCTATACTATAGACTAGTACTAGTAGTGTCTTGGCATGCAATGGACATTTGCCACGCTCCGCTATACTATAGACTAGTAGTACTAGTAGAGTAGTGTCTTGGCATGCAATGGACATTTGCCACGCTCCGTTATACTATAGACTAGTACTAGTAGAGCAGTGTCTTGGCATGCAATGGACATTTGCCACGCTCCGTTATACTATAGACTAGTAGTACTAGTAGAGTAGTGTCTTGGCATGCAATGGACATTTGCCACGCTCCGTTATACTATAGACTAGTACTAGTAGAGCAGTGTCTTGGCATGCAATGGACATTTGCCACGCTCCGCTATACTATAGACTAGTACTAGTAGAGTAGTGTCTTGGCATGCAATGGACATTTGCCACGCTCCGTTATACTATAGACTAGTACTAGTAGTGTCTTGGCATGCAATGGACATTTGCCACGCTCCGTTATACTATAGACTAGTACTAGTAGTGTCTTGGCATGCAATGGACATTTGTCACGCTCCGTTATACTATAGACTAGTAGTACTAGTAGAGTAGTGTCTTGGCATGCAATGGACATTTGCCACGCTCCGTTATACTATAGACTAGTAGTACTAGTAGAGTAGTGTCTTGGCATGCAATGGACATTTGCCACGCTCCGCTATACTATAGACTAGTACTAGTAGAGTAGTGTCTTAGCATGCAATGGACATTTGCCACGCTCCGTTATACTATAGACTAGTACTAGTAGAGTAGTGTCTTGGCATTCAATGGACATTTGCCACGCTCCGCTATACTATAGACTAGTACTAGTAGAGTAGTGTCTTAGCATGCAATGGACATTTGCCACGCTCCGTTATACTATAGACTAGTACTAGTAGAGTAGTGTCTTGGCATGCAATGGACATTTGCCACGCTCCGCTATACTATAGACTAGTACTAGTAGAGTAGTGTCTGCCTAGACTTTTCCCCCCATGTTTTGCCCGTAATAATGTCAACACTCTTATTCAAAGCCTTAATTGAAATTCAAGGTCGCTTGGTCGCTTGGTCGTGGCAAAGTAATGGTCTATTGCAAGGGAAACAATATCGTAAACATAAAATACTTGGCACTAATTAAAAATGCATGAGCAATATGATTAACGGATCTTCAGTTTCTGTCATCCTGAAAATGTCACACAGCCAGTTTTTCTTTCGCTTCAGTCCATAGTTCATTTCAATTTATCAGAAGAATTAATCAAATTTGAAATATCATTGGAATTAGGTTTAGGTATTAGGTACTTTATACTATAGTCACAGAGGCGTCTCTGTGAAATTTGGGTTGCTCCCACCTGGAGAGCGCGTCACAGCCAGAGGTGTGCCACCCAATTTTTTTTTAATGCGATTTTTGTGTGACTGATGAGGAAGGAAAGGGAGGGGAGTAAATTTTTACCAAATAACAACTTTTTCGTTGCCACTGGGTTTAACGTGTGCTAAACGTGTGGCCCTTATACCGCAGTTTTCAGAGAATTGGACTTCAGACTAGATTCTGATGCCTGAAATATAAAATACCATCTTGTGTCAAAGACATTAAGCACTACTAATACTATGTAGAACGTTGTGGGTGTTTTTCTTCAAGTTCAAGTCCAGGGTTCGTGCTAGGAATTTTAAAAACCAGTCCCATCAGCGACAGATCCCCACAACAATTGGTGTGAAAACCAGTCCCAAGGAAACACAAACCAGTGAAAACCATAGAAACTAACAATATCGAAGCCTCTGTTAAACCATTTATCAGTCCTAACAAAAATGTATCAGTACTGTCCCTGACAGTTTCCGACATACAACATAACTTGACCAAAACCAACATCGATGTAACATCACTTGCACGTCGTCCCGACCATTTGTTTTTGCAGGGATATATTGTTTGCAGTATTGTAATTGAGTGATAGGTCAATTGGTTTTTTCTCAGTATTCTGGTTTTGCAACCAATATTTGGTAAAGGTCAAGATGTGCCACCCCCCCTACCTATCTCGGTTAATTCCATTTTTCCGTTATTGCCTTTCTTACCATACATAAAGCTGTATTTTAGGAACATCTTTAGCTAATAACCTTTTTGGAATACTAACCCTAGCCCTAAACCTAACCCTACCCCCCACCCTATAAGACGGAAAAACGCAACGAACCACAACTGACAAATCGCGGTGTACTGCAGTACATAGTGGGGGGTAGGGTTAGGTTTAGGGCTAGGGTTAGGGATTGGGTTAGTATTCCAAAAAGGTTATTAGCTGAAAATGTTCCTAAAATACAGCTTTATGTATGGTAAGAAAGGCAAAAACGGAAAAATAGAATTAACCGAGAAATGCAGGGGGGGTGGCACATCTTTACCTTTACCCAATATTTTATGCTGATAATTTCTAGTTAATGCAGTCACTGAAGTCCTGGAAAATTCACACAGATTCCTTACCTTTCTCCGACCCACACTTGGTGGGGGTCAGATCCAGCCTCAAGCGTCCCACGCCGCCACCACCAGAGGGCATCGTCATCACCAGCTTGCCCTCCGCACCATCCTCCACTTCCATCATGGCTGACCGCTGACGACTTTTTCCGTTTCCTTTTTTAGTAACGGCGACCGTCAGTCAAATGTTTGATACAGATGCTAGACAGCGAGTGAGTTAGGTTATGTCCAACATCTGAAAACAAGAAAACAGATCATGCAGAATGGGCTGTTCTGGTGGTGTTGTGGTCCTTATTCCTTGACACAAGGTGTTTTATATTTGAAGGCAGTTTCTTAGCAGTGCCAAACTCACTCTCTCCAAGCTCTCTCTGTGTCTCACTCTCTCTAGCTAGTTCAAGTTAAAAATAGATTTTGTGTGTGTGTCACTCTGTGTGTATCTGTGTATCACTGTATGTGTCACTTTGTGTGTGTGTGTAAAAATATATGTTGTGTGTCACCCTGTGTGTGTGTGTGTGTGTGTGTGTGTGGGGAGGGGGGTGATGATCATGGAGGGTTGGGGGCACTGTGAACGTCACTTGTCATTGCAATTTGCATGTTCATCACTTCATGTAAAAGTGCATGTAACTGTATGCACTTTAATTTACAATCTCGGCCATACCATGCATATAAACATCCCAAATTTAGGATAGTGCAAATAGTGAACACTTTACACAATTTATCTTTAACCTTTTCAGTGCTAACAACATATATTATCCTCTTCAGTACTTGCCGCTTTGTAAGTCACGGTTTTGCTGCATTCAAAAAATGTGTGGCAAAGACTCGAAAGAGGCTATGCGTATACTATATCACTCAGCAACAGACGACACTGAAGGGGTTAAAAGTGTAAAATTAATAAATATTCATTTTTGTCAGGTTTCATTATCATTTATGTCATAATGAAATTCATGCTGCATGCATAAGTTAAGTATTTGGTTGAGTGACATACATTATTTTGATTAACATAACAAACATGGTTAAAAGGATTTATACAATTTCCCCACTTTTGCAAAAAGTTCAGGAAGAGATATTGGCATAAATAACCAATCTGAATCATCAGTGAGTGCATATTGTGCTCATTTGAAAATCAAAATCCAAGCCACTAAGTCCACCCCTATGCAACATTTTCAGGCAAATCCAGCATTTCTTGGATTTTAAAATGTGGATTGTGTCCAACTTTGCAATGCGCGGGTCGGGATATTTATGGAACAATTTACACTCTTATTTGGTTTTCTAAAATATAACCTGCCTATCATATCAAACTTCATAATTCAAACCTTCAACAGAACTCATATTCAATACGATTAAATGAAGAGAAAGCTTGTATAATTAATAAAACAAACCAAATTTTGACTCCCAAAACCTTGACCACTAAATGTATGTCATTTTTACTCTCATAGTAGAGAAGAGTTTGCCATGGGAGACAACCCATGCAGCTAGATTAAAAAGAAAATCTTTACTTTTTTGTCTGTTGCTTGTTTCTATCTTTGAATT
>CM065693.1:50142987-50145487 GCA_017654935.2 Phymorhynchus buccinoides
GGTTTTTTTGTAATACAAGTTATTAGTTTTCGTAATAAGTTAAATAATATGTCAATGGACTATCTAAAGATAGTCCGTTTTGACTCCAAGCCATCGTTATGTTCTTAATATTGGGAGGTAAGGATATGTTATGCATGTCAAAGAGGAATCCACGATATCGCAGACCAAATCTTTTCTCTACCCAGGTAAGTTTAAACCCTTTCAACGCTAGCCATTCCTCCGCCTAAATGTACCATTAAACTTACCCAGGTAGAACAAATATTTTGTCTGCAATATTGAGGATTCCTCTGTGGCATGCATAAAATAGGACATGTCCTTACCTCCCAAAATTAAGAACATAAGGTCACTGGATACCAGACCCTCATTTGATGCCTTTCAGTGACATGGGTGTTAAATCATTGTGCTGCCAAGAGGCGACAGTGGCGATGAAAGTTTAAAAAAAAATCTTAATGGTAAATGTTGGCTGAGGAATGGCTAGCGTTGAAAGAGTTTTTTAAAAAAAGAAGGCAAAAGACTGAGAGGAAAACAACCGGGGAAAAACCCGGGAAATGGAGGAGGGTGTGTGGGTGTGGGGTGGAGCTGCAATCTTTCTTGACCCCATGCATTTACAGCTGAGTTGGAGTTGGTCCGAGACATGAAGGAGAAGCTCTGCTACGTGGCTCTGGATTTTGACCAGGAGATTACCACTGCGGCCAAGTCGTCCAGCGTGGAGAAATGCTACGAGCTGCCCGATGGTCAAGTGGTCACTGTGGGCAACGAGAGGTTCCGAGCCCCCGAGGTTCTCTTCCAGCCCGCTTTTGCCGGTAAGGTTCCTACTGACGGACGGACGGACAGAGAGAGAGAGAGAGAGAGAGAGAGAGAGAGAGAGAGAGAGAGAGAGAGAGAGAGAGAGAGAGAGAGAGAGAGAGAGAGAGAGAGAGAGAGAGAGAGAGAGACATGCGCTTAACAACAACAACAATTTAAAAGCAAGAAATTCTACCCAAAAAAACAAATAATCGCTCACACACATGCAAAAAGGCATACACATACATCCCCCACCCACCCATGCACTCAGGCACGCACGTACACACACGCGCGCGCGCGCGCGCGCACGTACACACACACACACACGCACGCATACCCCCCCCCCCCCCCCATTACCATCACCATCACCACCACTCACCCCACCCAAGAACACAATACATGATACAATCTGTTGAATAAAGCATCAACATTCTCTCTCTCTCTCTCTCTCTCTCTCTCTCTCTCTCTCTCTCTCTCTCTCTCTCTCTCTCTCTCTCTCTCTCTCCCTCTCTCTCTCTCTCTCTCTCACACACACACTCTCTCTCTCTCTCTGTCTGACTCTCTCGCAACAAAGCTGACTTTTCTTTGAAAAAACAAAAGTCCACTCTTATATTCTAAATGGTGACGACAGCCTTAAGAAACGCCTGAGGTTCAGTACGTTGGACACAATATAATTAGTACATGTATATCAAATGACACGCAAAAATATAACTGAAAATACGAAAAATCATTAAAATATTAACGTAGGCCCAATAACATTTTCATTTGAACTCACATGCAGGTCATGAGCATGGTGGGGTGCATGAAATGGTGCATCACAGCATCCAGAAATGTGACATCGACATCCGACGTGACCTCTACAGCAACACTGTTCTCTCTGGTGGAACCACTATGTTTCCTGGTGAGTAATTATGCATATGATAATGTTAATGTGCTAATGATAATATTATTAGTACTTGTGCTCTTGCGCCTTGGTTTAATGCTGTGTCAGACCAATTGACATAGGCTAGAACACCAAGGCTACATCAAAATATTTTTCATGCTATGCACAGTACTGCGGGAATTGTCTTTAACCATGACAAGCTCTTAGCATAATAACATAATCAGTCTCCAAAACCCCCTGAAGACGGAGTGTGGCTGCTCACGTGGCGGAGTAATCAAAGACAGGTCACTCACGTAATGTTCTCATCCGTACGTAGCTGATGTACATGCACCCTACTCAGCGTTCAAGTGCTTCCGCTGTTGGGATGATCCCTGGAGTCTTTTAGCCAGGTACGTCAACAACAACAACTACAACAGAGAGTGTGAAGCTGATCAATATTGTTCTCTTTTTTGATTGATAGTAAAGAGAGTGTGAAGCTGATCAATATTGTTGTCTTTTTTGATTGATAGTAAAGAGAGTGTGAAGCTGAAAAGACACACAACAAAAACCAGACACATAGCTAAAAGAGAAGCACCCGTGCAAAACATCAAAGACTTCATTCTCAGTCGTTGTTTTCCCCCTCCAGGGATTGCTGATCGCATGTCCAAAGAGCTGTCGGCCATTGCTCCTTCCTCAGTGAAGGTGAAAATTATCGCCCCTGCTGAGCGGAAGTACTCTGTGTGGATAGGGGGCTCCATCCTGGCCTCTCTGTCCACCTTCCAGCAGATGTGGATCTCCAAGCAGGAGTACGACGAATCCGGACCATCCATCGTTCATCGAAAATGTTTTTGAATC
>CM065693.1:50150487-50157987 GCA_017654935.2 Phymorhynchus buccinoides
CCCTAATTTGATGCCTTTTACTGACATAGGTGTTAACCCTTTCGCCGCCAACCTTTTTTCAGCAAAAAAAAATATCATTACTAATATAAAGTTTGTAAATAGTTTCAACTTTTCTTTCTCAAAGTCAAAAGATAAAAGTCAAGATGTACCAAATTTTTTAAAGTGTGTTTCAACAAATGTCGATTCTTTAAATAACAAACTTGATGAATTAGAATCTCTCATTATAGAAACTAAACCAAGTATTATACTGCTTACTGAAACTCAACCAAAAGCAACTCGGTATGAGGACAGCTGGCTTCCAACATTTGAGGAATATGTAACTTTCTCAGATCCTGTTGGTAGAGGGGTTATGGCATTTATACATAGTTCTTTGAATGCAGTAAGGAGACCTGACTTAGAGCTATTTCACCCCTCATTGGTGCTTGAAATTTCAGGTAGCAACGAGAAGTTACTTTTCTCTGTAATTTACAGATCACCCAATAGTACTGATCCTGAAAACCATTCACTGAATTCCATGATTGAAAAATTGAATGCAAGTACATCTTTTAGAGACTCTGTCGTGATAACCGGGGATTTTAACTACCCCGAAATAGACTGGGATAACCAAGTAGGCACTAGAAACCCGTATCACCCATCTTCATTGTTTTTAAATACAGTGCAGGAAGCTTTCCTCTCTGAAGTTATTCTAGAACCTACTCATTTTAGAGGAATGCAAAATGCAAATATTCTAGACCTCATCTTATGTAAAAATACAAATGATGTAACCAATATCTCATACCTTCCACCACTTGGTAAGAGTCACCATGTCACATTGACCTTCAACATATCCTGCTTCCAAACTTATAAATCTAGCTTAAATGAAGACACAAAAAATGTAAAAAGGTATCTGATGGATAAAGGTGACTATGATGGACTTAGAAATTTGTTTGATAATATTAAATGGGATGAGACACTTACTGACAGTATCAATGCTGATGAATCCTGGGAAATAATTCATACTAAACTATGTGAAGGTAGGGACAAATTCATTCCCTTCCGATATTTCAAACCAAGAAGTGTTTATGAGAGGAAACAAGTACCGCAAACTGTCCTTGATAAAATTAGAGCAAAGCGCCGTGCCTTTAAATGGTACAAAAAATATAGGACTAAAGAAAATTATAATGCATATGCAAGAGCAAGAAACCAAGTAAAATGGGCATTACGTAAAGCAAGAAAAGCAAAAGAAATTAAACTTGCAAAAAACATAAAAAACGACCCCGTCAAAAACAAAACCTAAAGAGAGTATTGGTAATTTATTAAAAACCCGATGGTACGCTCACTCAGACAGATCAAGAAAAGACAGAAGTGCTAAATAATTTCTTCTCAAGTGTTTTCACTAATGAAGATTCCAATAATATCCCTTTCTTTCCTAAACAGACAGACAAAACCTTGTCTAATGTTGAATTCACAGTAAGTGACATTCATAAAATATTGTCCAATTTAAATATTTCAAAATCCGCTGGCCCCGATAGCATACATCCCAGACTGTTAAAAGAATTAAAAGACTACCTCCCTTTACCTCTAAAAATACTATTCGACAAAACTCTTAAGGAAGGTAAAATCCCAAACCAATGGAAACAAGCTGAGGTAAAGCCTATATTTAAAAAAGGAAATAAAAATGATCCAGGAAATTACAGACCAGTTAGTCTGACTTCTATAGTCTGCAAGTTATGTGAAGGCATAATTAGAGACGCTTTAAATGATCATTTTGAATCAAATAACCTACTATCTGACTGCCAATTTGGATTTACTTCTGGTAGGTCATGTACTACTCAACTGTTAAATACATTAAATGATTGGTTGGTTATGACTAACGATAACATACCTGTTGATGTGGTATACTTGGATCTACAGAAAGCTTTTGATAAGGTCCCACATATAAGACTGTTACATAAGCTTAAGGGCTATGGCATAGACGACAAATTACTCATGTGGATTCAAGACTTTCTTACAGACAGGACTCAGTGTGTTAGCATTGGAGAAGATAAATCCGAAAATTCTTATGTTACTAGTGGTGTTCCACAGGGTAGTGTATTGGGACCAACTTTGTTTATTTATTTCATAAACGACATGCCCGATATAGTCAACTGTATTATAAAAATCTTTGCAGATGATACAAAAGCTTATTGCGGAATCCTCAGCGACGAATCCAAAACTAAACTTCAAGAGTCTATAGACAAATTAGTTAATTGGACGAAAGAATGGCAAATTAAATTTAATGGACAGAAGTGTAAAGTGTTACATATTGGTAAAAATAACCCTAACTTTAGTTATACAATTGATGGTTGCGAATTAGAAGCTTCTGAAGTGGAAAAAGACCTGGGAGTTATGGTGGATAATAAGTTAAATTTTGATCAGCACATCACTGAAACTATTAAAAAGGCAAATAAAATCTCTGGTATGATTTCTCATTTCATTCAGCACAAAACTAAAGATATTATGGTGCCCTTGTTCAAATCATTGGTGAGACCAATAGTGGAATATGGTAATGTGATTTGGTCTCCATCATTAAAGAAACATATTAATGCTATCGAGAACGTCCAAAGGCGATTCACTAAGCAAATTATCAACATGAGTAATATGAGCTATGAGGAAAGACTGAAACTTCTTAATCTACCTAGCCTAGAGTATAGAAGAGCACGGGGAGATATGATTGAAACTTTTAAGATCTTAAATGGATATTATGATACTATAACTACAAACACACTTTTTTCTCTTAGTAACTCTACCACTAGAGGACACTCCTTAAAACTAACAAAATCATTAGTTCATACTAATATTTATGCACATTTTTTTCACAAACAGGGTTATTAACAATTGGAATTCTCTACCAAATGATACTGCAACCGCAGGAACACTCAATAGTTTTAAAAACAAATTAGATAATTTTTGGGAAGATTATTGCTTCCATCTAACATAAGTATTCAGTAATTAATTAGTATGCAGATCAGTTTATTTGTTTTCACTGTATGTTGTACTCTTTAAAAAAAAAAAAAAAAAAAAAAAAAATGTATATATATAAATATAAAAATAACAAAATCAAAAAACAAAAAGTTTTAAATCGCGTTTCCTTATAAACTAAAAGGAAATAGCAGGCTAAAGGCTATTTATAAACCTATATGCCGTATATGATATGATATGATATGATTAACCTTAAGTGGGTAGAGACAAACAAATGTATCTGTAATATTGGGAATTCCTCTGTGACATGTATAACATTAGGCCTATCCCTACCTCCCAAAATTAAGAAAATAGGGTCTTCAGATAACAGGCCCTGATTGGATGCCTTTTAGTGATATAGTTAAACCATTGTGGTGCACAAATGCGACATTGGTGGTGAAAGGGTTAAATCACTGTGGTGTTCAAATGCGACTTTGGCGGCAAAAGGGTTAAATAATTGAGGTGCAGAAATGCAACATAGGCGGTGAAAGACTTTCACAGTCAATAATAAGATGGTAAAAATACTCACGAGAGTAACACTAACGGTATTGTAAAAGGCTTACGTAATATTATTACGCTCGTGTGTCGACCAGCGTTGTTCCAAACGAAGCAATGACAGGAACTACATATTATGTAACGAACGATAAGACAGTAAGTTGAGAAGATAGGCGTCACAGAGAACCAAAATGAAAGTGCGTTGTTGCACCGACTTGTCTTGGGAGGGGGAAAGAGAGAGAGAGAGAGAGAGAGAGAGAGAGAGAGAGAGAGAGAGAGAGAGAGAGAGAGAGAGAGAGAGAGAGAGACACAGAGACAGAGACAGAGACAGAGACAGAGACAGAGACGCAGATATAGACAGACAGAAAGGGGAGAGAGAGACAGAGACAGAGAGGGGAGAGAGAGAGGGAGAGAGAGAGAACCAGAGAGAGAGACACACAGAGAGACAGAGACAGAGAGACAGAGACAGAGACACACACATAGAGACACACAGAGAGACAGAGACAGAGAGTGGAGAGAGAGAGAGAGAGAGAGAGAGAGAGAGAGAGAGAGAGAGAGAGAGACAGACAGACAGACAGACAGACAGACAGACAGACAGACAGACAGACAGACAGACAGACAGAGGGGGGAGAAAGAGACAGAGAGACAGAGAGAGAGACAGACAGACAGACAGAGACGGAGACAGAGAGACAGGCAGAGAGGAGAGAGAGAGAGAGAGAGAGAGAGAGAGAGAGAGAGAGAGAGAGAGAGAGAGAGAGAGAGAGATACAGAGACAGTGAAACAGAGAGAGACAGGCAGAGAGAGAGGGGAGAGAGAGAGAGAGAGAGAAAGAGAGAGAGAGAGAGAGAGAGAGAGAGAGAGAGAGAGAGAGAGAGAGAGAGAGAGAGAGAGAGACAGACAGACAGACAGACAGACAGACAGAGACACAGTGAGAAACAGAAAATATATCTGTGCACACGCATACGTTTAAAAGGTATGCAAGCGTTTGTACAGCATGCATTCTCTCTCTCTCTCTCCCCCCCCCCCCCCCCACTTCTCTCTCTCTCTCTCTCTCTCTCTCTCTCTCTCTCTCTCTCTCTCTCTCTTTCTCAAGACAAAACATCGTCTCACACACACACACACACACACACACACACACACTGTGGCACTCAATTAGCAGTATCACCTCAAGTTACCTACCCCACAAGCTGCACGGAGAGGAACCAAGTCACTGTGTAAGCCTACTACTACGAGTAACATCGTTTTCGCTGGGAAGAGCCTCTGAACAAATAGGTGAGTACATAATTATTGTAACAAAATAAATAACCGACATTAATTAAGCGCAAAAGGTTGCCTAATTTGAATTTTTTTTTCTTCTTCTAAGTTTTAACATAATCCGTGTTGCATGATTTATGGGAGGAAAAAAAACCCAACAACAACAAAACCGTAATGTTTCTTTTAGGCAAACTAACATTTAACGTGTATTTAACTCCGAAGTCGGAGTGTGGTTGGCTGCCCACGTGGCGGTATAATAAAAAACAAAACGGTCACACACGTAATGTTCTCATCCCTAGCTGGTGCATTTGTACCGTAGTGTTCAAGTGCTTCGGCTGTTGGGATGAGCCCTGGAGTCTTTTAGCCAGGGTAAGCCAACAACAACGGCAACAACAACACATGTATGACTTATTCTGGAACTTTTCCAGTTACGTAGATTTGAATGAATATGTTGATTCTGCATTCTTGAGAAATAAGACTTTATGGTACCAAACGGGCCTTTCTTCGTATTGCAGTACCTCCAGGACCGTCCTACTATCTGTACTTATAATATACAAAATGTCCGACATGAGCCTGTAGCAAGTCGGAGGACGTTTAATTTAATTAACACATTATCTTCTATTTATTGTATTTGCCCTTTGAGAGATAGTTGTGTTATCATTAGTTATCCCTTAAATACATATCTTAAATCAATTTTTGCTTAAAGTAATTCGCACGGAAGATAAGAGACATTATTATTATTATTATTATTATTATTATTATTGTTATTGTTATTGTTATTATTATTTTATTATTATTATTATTATAATTATTAATATTATTATTATTATTATTATTAGTATAGTAGTAGTAGTAGTAGTAGTAGTAGTAGTAGTAGTAGTAGTAGTAGTAGTAGTAGTAGTAGTAGTAGTAGTAGTAGTAGTAGTAGTAGTAGTAGTAGTAGTAGTAGTATCCTACAACGTAGACGCAATTCTGTAAGACATATTAACCGATGTCACAACTTTTTTTCTTTTAAAAAACGTTTCACTCTATGCTACTATATAAAGACATTCTTTTTCTTCTTCTTCTTCTTCTTCGATCGCTCATACAGTTTCCTGTCAATTATGAGCGCAGATGCGTCATGCTGCCGTTATGCACCTAACTAAGAAAATATTTAGGCTCAGCAAGTCCGACTTCGGCTGGAGGATTTTTTTTTTGTTTAAGTGTTTCTTGAAAGAAAAGAAGAAAAAAAAAGGCAGGAGAATGGACCGGTGGTAAGGCAGACAGATATAGTAGATGACTGTAAGCAAAGGGGAAAAGGCAGAGTCAAAGAGAGTGACAGATTAAAGGAAGCTACAAGCACAGAACTTCCAGAAGGTGGGGGAACTATTTATGCAAAAGACACACCACACACACACACACACACACACACACCCCACCCCGGTATCGCCACGGGGGGGGGGGGGGGGGGGGAATAAAGATCTGATATTTGACATCAGTGTCCCCCTGTGCAGATACCCGGGGGTCTTTTGTATAAATAGTTCCCCCACCTTCTGGAAGTTCTGTGCTTGTAACTTCCTCTCATCTGTCACTCTCTTTGACTCTGCCTTTTCCCTTTGCTTTCTGTCATCTACTCTCTTTCTGCCTTACCACCGGTCCATTCTCCTTGCCTTTTCTCTCTCTCTCTCTCTCTCTCTCTCTCTCTCTCTCTCTCTCTCTCTCTCTCTCTCTCTCTCTCTCTCTCTCTCTCTCTCTCTCTCTCTCTCTCTCTCTCTCTCTCTCTCTCTCTCTCTCTCGCGAAAAACACTTTCAAAAACTTTTCCTCCAGCCGAAGTCGGACTTGCTGAGCCTATTTTCTTAGCTAGGCGCATAACGGCAGCATGACGCATCTGCGCTCATAATTGACAGGAAACTGTCTGAGCGATCGAGGAAGAAGAAAAAGAAAGACATCAGTGTCAACTGCCTCTGGATGGTGACACGTCCACTGATAGGGTGACACGGAATCAGACACTTGGTTTTTGGAGAATGATGTTTGGCTTAGCTCCCCTTTAGCTTTTGTTCATGCAAGGCTAGGCGGGGGTGTCGTAAGCAACTTTTTGTGGAGGGGAGCTTATTAACAGAGCGTTTCATACCCTTGTTCAATCCTACTAATGAAAGCATTGTACATTCATTATTGTGTGTATAAATTAGGCCTATAATGGGTTCTGCTGTACGGTATTGAGCGAAGTTGATTCTCTTGATTTTAAAAAAAGACTTCATTCGGAATTTTGGTCAAATCCATACAATGGTATATTGTCATGCAAAACAAGGACTCGATAATCCATACCTCCGTTTCTTTGATTTTTTCTTCTTCTTTCTTTCCTTTTATCTTTCCTTTTTCCGTTTATTTTCCCTTTGATGACTGATTAGTTCTGGACTTTTTGTTTTCAGATTGTTTTCTCGAACTCCGAACAACCGGTGTTATACCATGGCCGTTACGAAACAGACATTGTTAAGCACTCTCCTCTCTACGCCTCTCCCTCCTACTACAGAGATCACTAACAACAACTACACCAACACCACCACCGCAGCAATGCTCAACACCACACGGAGGACCTGGAAACCCCCGGCCATCTTCAAAACCATCTTCACCATCCTGAGATACGCCAGCTCTTTAGAAGCCGCCCTCATCATCTTCTTCAACCTGTTCCTCCTCTTCCTCATCGTCACCTCGCCTTCTTTGAGGAAGCAGATAAGGCACCAGCTCGTTCTCAGCTTGGCGTGCTCCCACCTCTTGGTCGGGATCCTCGGTGC
>CM065693.1:50162987-50182987 GCA_017654935.2 Phymorhynchus buccinoides
AGAATACGCACAATACGCTAAGCAAAAGAGGGAATCTACAAGAAACGAATGCTGCGAATAATGCTGTTAAAGCTATGCCCACAATGGGCCCCCCCCCCCCCCCCCCCCCCCACCCCCACACACCTGCGTGCGCATCTCGACCCTTCCAACGGAAGTGTCGCCATCTTAGTCAGATTTGTGTGTAAACAGCATCGATCTGGCATTTTTTAAACAAAGTTACTGACTAAGATGGCGGTCTCCCATAATATGGCACGCTCCTTGTGGCCGGATATGACGACACGTGGGTACCAGCCATAATGAGGCTTTATACTGAACATTCTCTGCCCCTGTCTCGTGCCCTGAGATGCGAACGCCACTACTTAAGATTATCGCCCTTGCCTGTCATGAAGTAGTAGTATATAGCCACAGAAAAATTATCTGCCCCTGACTCGCCGCTAGGTGGCATGAGCAGTTCGGGCCTAAAATTATCGCCCTTTCGTGTTGGCAAGAAGTAGTATAAAGCCCCATTATGTTCGCCTTGGCTTAAGGTTGCATGTTCATATTCTGATCGCTTCTCGGCCTTCTGGCTAAGACAGATTCAGGAACATACATTTTTGTTTATACCCTGGTTGGTTTGTTCAGCCCGTCGTACATGGCGAAAGCCGATACGCGACGTTAAACTGAACTTCCATCCTTGGCTTAAGGCTATGTCAGATCAATTGACATAGGCTTGTTATGTTCTGCATAGTTATGCGTGGGTTGTCCTTAGCCATGACGAGCTCCTAGCATAACAATCACCAGTCTCCCGAGTGTGGCTGACCTCGTGTGGCGGGGTACTCAAAAATGGTCGCATGCACACGTTAGTGTTCTCATCCTTAGCTGGTGCATCTGTACCCTAGTGTTCGAGTGTTTCGGCTGTTGGGACGATCCCTGGCGTCGCTTAGCCAGGGTACGTCAACAACAACACAACAACAACAACAACAACAACAACAACAACAACAACAACAACAACAACACGTACTAGCGAGGATCTATCTATGGTTAGGCAGTGATCTGCCAGTCATAATAGATTACTTGCGTAACTATCACTGTGATGCCATGGGAAAGAGTGAACATTTTTCACATTGTTATTGTTGTTGTTGTTGTTGTTGTTGTTTTCGTACCCTGGCTCAAAGACTCCAGGGATCATCCCAACAGCGAAAGCACTTGTACGCCATCGTACAAGCGCATCAGCTAAGGATGAGAACATTACGTGTGCGAACTGGGTGGGTTTTTTTTAATGAATACCCCGCCACGTGGGCAGCCACACTCCCACTTCGGAGGAGTATTAATTGTTATTAATAGGGCATTTGCCACGTGAGGACGACCTTGAAATTCACTGAGTTGAATTTAGAGAGTTAAATTAGAAAGGTGAGCGTAACTCGGGCAGAACGAGCGCGGGCAAATTAGTAGTGTAGTATAGAGAACGAACACTCGTGGCAAAATGAATGCCCTATTATGAGTGTTGCCATGGGGAAAGAGTTAATTTTGTTCACGTGTATTGACACCTTTAAATATGTATAAAAGTAATGGGATTTACAAAGACTAGAAAGACGATAGGTGGAAAAAAGAAGGAATTAATAAAAAAAATTAATTTTTTTTTTTTAAAAACGACAAAAACCCTCGTGTAAAAAATTAAGGCAGTCCAGCTGAGATAAGAGTAGAACTACCGCTTCAAGGTCACTATTTCAAATAGTGACCTTGGTGACCAACAAAGAGAAGACAGCAGAAGTCATGACTTTTGATAATAATGATTATCCACACACACACTGCAGACAATGTCATTATCACACACCGTAACAATATCAAGAGAAAGAATGCGTATTTTGAGAACGAATAAAACGTGGTAAAAAATAAAATATTTTATATATATATATCCACCTCTCCTCTCTTTTACATTCCAAGTTTCCTATGATGAAGAAGAAGAAGAAGAAGAAGAAGAAGAAGAAGAAGAAGAAGAAGAAGAAGAAGAAGAAGAAGAAGAAGAAGAAGAAGAAGAAGAACTAGAAGAAGAAGAACAAGAAGAAGAACAAGAAGAAGAAGAAGAAGACGAAGACGAAGAAAAAGAAGAAGAAGAAGAAGAAGAAGAAGAAGAAGAAGAACAAAAAGAAGAAGAAGAAGAAGAAGAAGAAGAAGAAGAAGAAGAAGAAGAAGAAGAAGAAGAAGAAGAAGAAGAAGAAGAAGAAGAAGAAGAAGAAGAAGAAGAAGAAGAAGAAGAAGAAGAAGAAGAAGAAGAACAAGAAGAACAACAAGAAGAAGAAGAAGAAGAAGAAGAAGAAGAAGAAGAAGAAGAAGAAGAAGAAGAAGAAGAAGAAGAACAACAACAACAACAACAACAACAACAACAAGAAACACAGAAAAAACAGAAGAGGGGAGGGAGTGGGGGGGGGGGGGGATCTCGCAGAAACAACACCCACCATAACAATTAACATCTATGAAAAACAAACTCACAAGCAAATCAAAATGTCCACCCCCACCCTCCCCTCACCCACCCCCTCTCAAAACGTGTTTGCTGCAACGCAACTTTGTGGTTAGTATATAATTATAAACAAGCTAAAAAAAAAAGAAAAATGATGGACATTTCCCTTTTAGTTCCATTCATGCTTTGAGGAAATTGAGGGAGGATTGAATCCAAACAAAACAAAAGATACACAAAACATAACTGATCAAATAAAACTACACATGCACATATAACACCTTGAAAGGTATCAAACTGCTTCGCTCTTCATGCTATACCCATTCCCGAACTCCAGTTTTAGTTCAGAGATTTGTGTCTGTGTATGATATGTCAACAAAACAATCAGAAAACAATCAAGCTTTCAGAGATCAAGAACGGTTTAATGATAAGTACACTCGGATGTATCCAATATGTTTAGATCTGTATAATGAAGGACAAAAATGTTGGAAAGGAAGGACAGCGAGGGAAGACAGATCGAGAGACAGACAGACAGAGACAGAGAGAGTGAGAGAGACAGGCAGAAACAAGACAGAATGAAGTAGGGGAAGACGGGGTAAAAAGCGCATGGGCGGGTAAGAAGCCCACCCCAATTATCTCATGAAATGAAGCAAATTTCAGTCTCATTTTGCCCATGAGACGAGCGTTAATGTCTAGCATTCGTCTCATGGGCAAATTTGACTGAAAGTTTCTTTATTTCATGAGATAATTGGGGTGGGCTTCTTACCCGCCCATGCGCTTTTTACCCCGTCTTCCCCTAGTGGTTGAAAAATAAAGAAAAGAAAATGATTACGCTACACATATAATTAAATGCTCAAATTTCGTTATCATTATATTCCCATTTTATCAATCAATTCAGATGATATATTTCTCAAACCACGAATTACTCATCAAACTAGGAAAAAATTTTTTATAAAAAAAGCAGCTTAATATGCTATACATAGTTATGCGGGGATTGTCTTTAGCCATGACAAGCTAACATCATCAGTCTCCCAAATCCCCTGAAGACGGAGTGTGACTGCCCACGTGGCGGGGTAATAACCCCAAAAAACACCGGTTACACAAGTAATCCATAGCTGATGCCTTTGTACCATAGTGTTCAAGTGCTTACCTTACGTGGGCAGCCACACTCCGACTTGGGGGGAGTTTCTATGTATTAATTTTGATGTGCATCTTTATAGAATTATATTGCACATCCCTTTAACATCCCAGTCAACTTATCCAGTCGCATGTTTCCTTTTGATTTTCTTGGTTGTTGCTTATATCCAGTAATAATTCTACATTTTATGACTGACTTCCAAGTTTCTTTCTATGAAATCCGTGCATCATTCCCAAGTATTAAACTCCAAGAACTTCAATCTGAAAAAAAACACCCAAAAACACCCAACTGATTGTTTTTTAACTTTAAAAGAAAATAAATGAAATAACAACAGATATAAATCTAACCGTTTCCATTCAAATTTCTAACTCGAAATAACAACAGATAACCGTTTCCATTCCAATTTCTTACTCGAAATAACAACAGATAACCGTTTCCACTCCAATTTCTTACTCGAAATAACAACAGATAACCGTTTCCACTCCAATTTCTTACTCGAAATAACAACAGATAACCGTTTCCACTCAAATGTCTTAACTCACAAGATTCAATCATTTACACTCACAACAACAACAGCAACAACAACAAAATAAAAGTACAGAATACGATAACATCCACACTATTTATCGACACACTACTACGAAGTATACAAAAAATATGGAGAGCAATAACACAAAGTTTAATTAAAGCACTGCACGCGGCTGGTCAAGGTCAGACAATATTATTTGTGGCATGGAGCATGAGATCGCTCACCAGTTTCCGATTATCAAAAAAAAAGTCTTTATATGTCATTTACTTACAACATTAAACACCAAACAATGAATAAATTAAAAAGGAAATAATCAGGAACATTCTTCACCATGTTTTTGTCCTAGTAGTTGAGAGAAAGACAACGAATACTCGTTTAAAAAGAATATGATGATAGGGAAATTAATACAACGTACATATAAGATTGTAAAGACCCAGTGACGCCCCACGATTAAGTCCCTTGGGGTTTATTTCTGGGTAGCTGTGACCCACATCCAAATTTCCCCCAAGTCGAAATTGAGGCTGCTTTTTAAACTGATGTGTCGGTTTGAATTCGGGGCCATTTATATGGGAGTCAGACTTGGTCAAAACAAGATTCCTTTCCATGTTATAATAATAATAATAATAGTGAATCATTTATATAGCGCATTCCTCCACCAAATGTGAAGCTCTATGCGCTTAACCACAACCAAAATTAAAAGCAAGAATTCAACAACAAAACCAAATAATCGCTCACGCACATGCAAATAGGCATACACATACACCCTCTTATAAGAGGGAAAACCCGTGAAACCCGTGATTTTGACACGTGATCTGGTGGATATTTAAGATCTACAGCCAGTTAGTTAGTTAGTTGGTTAGTTAGTCTGTTATAGTCCCGTCAACAGCTATGGTTACCTCAGGACTGTCACTGCGTAAAGTTCGACCACGCATAGAAAAACACACATCAATGATTCTTAACAACGTCCCCAAACCTGAAAACAAGATCTACAGCCAGTTAGTTAGTTAGTTAGTTAGTTAGTTAGTCTGTTATAGTCCCGTCAACAGCTATGGTTACCTCAGGACTGTCACCGCGTAAAGTTCGACCACGCATAACAAAACACACATCAATGATTCTTAACAACGTCCCCAAACCTGAAAACAAGATCTACAGCCAATCCAGACATAATTATGCAGACAGGTATTTGTATCAGAAAAACGATCAAGGGACTTAAACGTGTTGGGTCAGTGAGTCTTTTAAACTCAGTGCAGACTGGGTACAGGCGAGTGAAACTCATTGTCATCACAGTAGAATACTATCTGTAAACAATATATGAGCGTCGAATGCAAGTCTAAGGATAAATGTAAGAAACGACATAAAAAAAATATTAAATGAAATCACCGAATATAATAACTCTTCACAACGGTAAACCAATCCAATGAAACAAAAAAACAAAAAACATAATTCAACAACAACTGAATGACTTGCGCAAATATGAAAAGCATAAACAAATATTAAATGAAATCACCGAATATAATAACTCGTCACAACGGTAAACCAATCCAATGAAACAAAAACAAAAAAAACATAATTCAACAACTGAATGACTTGCGCAAATATGAAAAGCATAAACAAATATTAAAAAAAAAATTAAATGAAATCACCGAATAATATAATAACTCTTCACAACGGTAAACCAATCCAATGAAACAAAAAACAAAAACAAAAAAAACATAATTCAACAGCTGAATGACTTGCGCAAATATGAAAAGCATAAAAAATATTAAATGAAATCACCGAATGTAATAACTCGTCACAACGGTAAACCAATCCAATGAAACAAACAAAAATGAAAAAAACCGAAAACATCTTCAACAACAACTGAATGACTTGCGCAAATATGAAAAGCATAAAAAAATATTAAAAAAATATTAAATGAAATCACCGAATATAATAACTCGTCACAATGTTAAACCAGTCCAATGAAGAAAAAAACCCACACAAAAGCCTCTTCAACAACAACAACTGAATAACTTGCGTAAATCTGAAAAAACATAAACAATATAAAAATAAAAATAATGCATTGGAAAATGCCCGTGTTTTTCTGAGTGGGAAAGGTACGACATCGAATTACAGTAATAAAGGATTAAATTCTACCAGTTAACACATGCTTGATTGTCTGGTTTCCAATGTTGTGGTAGGGGGAGTAACATTATAACAAATTTGCCGTGCATTTGTGGTTGTGCATCCCTCTAAATGAGAAACGTAAAGAAATATAATTGAAAAGAAAAGTAAAAAAAAACTAAAAAACCCAGTGGGGACCTGCACATACTGATATTATACAACGCTTTTAGACAATTTAAGACGGGGCGTTTAAATTAAACTCTTACTTAAGATACAAAAACATTTTTGTGGTTGGAGTTTACAAACAACAGTAACCTATAAGCAATAACAAAAAAATCAATTGTGGTTTAAGTAAAAAGAACCTTACAGCTTGTTGCGCACATGAAATAATGTCTGTACACTGCAATATATTTTGTCAATAAACGTTGTTTAAAACAAAGAATGAAATACTTAAAACAGAATATAGTAAAGTATTCATACAATATGCATTTTAAAAACTTTTTTTTTTTTTAAACCTCTTCACTGCCCCGTCACGGATATTTCCGTCAACTTCCGGTAACCTATAAACTAAAATCACCGGAAATATCCGTCATAGGGTTATTCTAAGAGTTTCCCTTTTTCTATCCATATACGTTTCGCAGTATGTTTGAATGCATTTGAGAGTGTTCTCAAAGGATAGTATATTCAATTCCCGTTCAGAAAAGAATAGGGTATATGCACTTTTATTCAGACATTTTTGCGATAGACTTAGCAACCTAAAACGGCTTGGCAAATAGTTGCGCCGGAACCGGAAATGGACTCGGCAGTGAAACTAGATTGTTCCAATAACACAAAACACAAGAATTTCGCAAGCTATGCAATTTTCAGGGGTGGAAACACCAACATGGAGTATTTTTTATCATACCTTAATTCAACTTCTTTACAGCAAAGAAAAAGATTATGTTTAAATGAAAGAAAATTAGCAAAACTTCTGAAAGCCACGTTATCAAGTAAACTTAATTGTTCCATGCTTAAGAGAAGTAGATTTAATTGTTCTTCTTATCATGAAAAAAAAAGAAGCAAAGTTGGATGGAAGCTCAGTTTAACGTCGCGTATCGGCTTTCGCCATGTACGACGGGGCTGAACAAACCAACCAGGGTATAAACAAAAATTTATGTTCCTGAATCACTGTCTTAGCCAAAAGGCCGAGAAGCGATCAGAATTGAAGTAAAGTTGCAAACATACTTCTTTTTATGCCTCAACGGGTCAGAATGACCTTTCTTGCAAAACCATCCAGACATTTTTCTAGGATATTCTTATTCTTATTCTTCCTCGATCGCTCAGACATTTTTCTGTCATGAGCGCAGATGCGTCATGCTGCCGTTATGCGCCTAAGAAAGAAATAGCTAGGCCCAGCATGTTCGTCTGTGGCTGGGGAAATCTGTGTAAGATTTTTTAAAAAAATATTTTTTTTTTGGGGGGGAGGCAGGGGAATGGACCGGTAAGGCTGAAAGATAGTAGACGGCAGTAAGCAAAGGGAAAAGGCAGAGTCAAAGAGAGAGAGAGAGAGACAGAATAGAGAAAGTTGCAAACACAGAACTTCTAGATGGGGATAATGTTTGTACGAAAGACCCCCACCCTCCCCTCCCCCAACCCCGGTATCCCCACGTGGGGAAAATGATTCAATGTCAGTTTTATTTACACCCTGGAAGTTTAATTGACGAACAAAAGTTTGTGGTATTCAACCGTATTATGCATAGTTCGCCAATACTCCTTCAATCTTTGTGGTAACGGTTTTAATAAATACAGTCTTTGATCCGTGCTATAAAAAAAAAGGTACCTTATAAATATAAAACTGTCTCTTGTAATGGAATACATAAACCGCAAGAGACACACACAAAAACAGAAATATTTCAGAGGTAACAAAAACCTGCATGAACATACATCGAAGAGAATCTTTTGAACAAAAATTATAAACTGCTAAATACACACACACACAAAAACAACCCAGAAATATTTCAGAGGAAAAAAAAGCTGCATGAAAATGCATCGAAGAGAAGTTTGCTATCAAAAATTCGGAAGTAGAACTACTTTCAAAAATGGATGATCAAATTGTATACTCCTACAAACACTCTCTCTGTTTTTTTGGTGTGTTTTAATAGGAAACGTTGTTGAACGAGTATACCTTCAAGCGAAAAGTTTAAATAATCACATTTATTATTTAACGTGCATCACAGAAATAGCCTGTTATTGCTTTACCTTTTCATAGCATTTTCAACGTTTTTCCCTAATATCATTTAAAACAGAGAAATGCTTTTATTTAAAGCAACAATGTCAGTATAAGATTAAGAAGAAAAAAACAATAGTAATATATAAGTGAAGATAACACACAAAGCGAAATGATAAACTGCCCAAAAAAAATCACAATAATAATAATAATAATAATAATAATAATAATAATAATAATGCATTTCTCTTGTCAGTCCCACACCGAAACAGAAAAACTATACTGAAAGACAAAATACGCATCACGAAGCATACTAACATTTCTGACTCATTTCAATTTACTGGAAACACAACATATTCCCAAAACTCACATTCGCATTACATTTGCAGTGATTCTTTAACCAAACATTTCTTTGCGTTCTAATTCATAACAAAAAGGGCAAATAAGCAGGCAGGGCCTCTGGTGAGTTTTGTAATGGAAAGATTTATTATGTGAAATGTTAGCTTTTGATATTTGGTATGTGGGTATATTATAGTTAGAGACTTGTCTCTGTGGAGTTTGGGCTGCTCTCACCTGGAGATCGCATCTCCGCGAGCGCAGTAACACCTTTTTCTCTCTTTTTTTCTCTCTCTTTTTTGGGGGGTGGTTGTGTGGGGGGTGGCGTGGTGAGGAGAGGGGAGCGGACTTGGGAAACTTAGCTATCAATTGGTCTTACCAGGCAGCGGGATTTCCCCCTACTCTTATCGACTTAGCTTTAACCGACGTTGCTGCTGTGCAACGATAAGACTCATAGCTTCAACATATTCAGGTTTGCTCTGAATTAGTTTGGTATTTATTATTGGCCACTGCAAAGAACACCTTTTGGAAGAGTGAATGCCCTTGGTGGGTGGGGGAAAGATGGTTGAGTACTGACCAAACAAGGGCATAACTCTCGCCAATAACCCTATTTGAGGCCACTGAATGGCTGCCTTTTGCAAAAGAGTGAATGCCCTTTTGGATACTGATCAACAAGGGCTTAACTCTTGCCGTCAAGGGCGTTAATAACCCTACTTGCAGTGGCCAATAGAGGGAAACACGTGTATCGTTGTTACTTGGTGGCATTGCTCAGTGATTTAGATCTTGATTTGCAGACGATTTTCAAAGTTTAACACGTTAATCAATCACAAGATTATACCCATTTCCTCAATTGGGGATTTGTACATGCGCTCAAATCATAGTGATGATGAATACGATGACGATGATGATGATGATGATGATGATGATGATGATGATGATGTTGATGATGCGATATGCCGGTTATACCGCATTGCATCAATGGGTAACAATTTGAATACATGATTACTTCTGTTTAAAACTGTCATAAACACATGTCTGCAGTTAATCATGCCCAAACTGAACATTGATCAAAAGATTTTTGATTAAAAAACAACAACCAGAAAGCAGAGAGAGAGAGAAGAGAGAGAGAGAGAGAGAGAGAGAGAGAGAGAGAGAGAGAGAGAGAGAGAGAGAGAGAGAGAGAGAGAGAGAGAGAGAGAGAGAGAGAGAGAGAGAGAACGAACGAACGAACGAGAGAGAGAGAGAGAGAGAGAGAGAGAGAGAGAGAGAGAGAGAGAGAGAGAGAGAGAGAGAGAGAGAGAGAGAGAGAGAGAGAGAGAGAGAGAGAGAGAGAGAGAGAGAGAGACAGACAGACAGACAGACAGAGATAGAGATAGAGAGAGAAACGAAAACGAAAACGAAACAAAAACGAAATTTTATTTAACCAGGGACCATGAGATAAGCAAATTACATGCTTTTTTCCACCCAGCCCTGGGGTGAAGAGAAAAAACCCGAAAGAGGACAAGAGACCGAGACACAGACAGAAAGACAGAGAGGCACTTCTTTTTTTTTTTAAAGCAACAAATATAATAATAAAACCAGAGGCTGTTTGAGACAACATGGCAAAACAAATTGAAGTAGGCACGTCAAAATGGTGATCTGCCTGTACATTACACGACACCCCAAAGACAAAAAACGAGAATGTGATATTTAAAATTATAGGGAAATGAAACGTTATTATTGCTATATATAACATGAAAGGAAATACGGATCACAATATCTTTCGTAAACCGTCGCGTTTTACGCTCGTGCTCCCCCCCCTTTTTGGGATTGCCCATGCGGTGCCCTGTCACTGCTCGGGGCGGAGAGGAGGGGTCCCTTCCCCTCCCTCCCTCCGTCCCGTGCATACAGGAATCGTTAACCATCCCCACCCTCAACTCTCATATTATCCTTCTTAAAAAAAAAAAAAAAAAAAAAAAAAAAAAAAAAAAAAAATATTCAACTACAAATAATAACTCATTAATCTCATTTATTTCACAGTCCATCGTGACATCAGGGGCGGGGGAGTCTTTGTTGCTACCCCCCCCTGGGATCAGATGGAACACATAATATTATTTATAACATTGGTGGCCTCTGGCGGTATGTTCCCCTATTCATAAATAACTTTATATAAAATACTGAATTTTCACTAGATTTCATCTAGTTAAATAACTTAAATCACATATGGTCAGGTCAGACCAAAATATACTTATAACAAAATAAATTTTAATAGTAACTTTTAACATAACTATGGAACCTCAACAGTTATAAACTTGTCCTTTTTATCAAATCTTAAACTTATTTTACTTATTAAACTATTTTAAAGATATGGATTTTAATAAAACAATTTTAAAGCTATGGGGTTAAGTCCCATAGCTTGACTAGAGTAAAACAAAATTTTTTTTAACATAAGTTTTATAAATTCACATATGTGAAAATAATATTATACTTTGTCCTATGGACAACACTAAAACTAACTAAATACTTGTTAAAACCTCCACATAGATTAAAAACGCAACTTAGTTATAAATTAAATCTTAAAAACAATAATGTTACTTGTAAAAAGTTTAAACAGTTTGTTTGTAAAAGTGGTGTACAAAATAACAATGTACATATTAATAGCCTTGTGGCCAAGTAAATTTTTGATAGTTTGCCTTTGTATCAAATAAATTCATAATGGAAAACCTTTAGGTAACTATTAGTTGTATTTGGTCCCAAGGGACCAAAACCTAATAGGATAACCTTATATAAAATAAATGTACATATAGAAAAAAGAAATAAAAGAATAACTTCTATCTAATTTTTTAACTGTATATTATCTTGAAAAACAGGCTTTTGCCTGACAGGATTTTTAATATTAAAAGCTCTTGCCGAGCACAAACACGGATTGTTTTTATCCTATTGCTCAGTTGAGCCCAAAATGCATGAATTTTAACTGTAGCCCTGGGGTTTTTTAATCAGACCTCCTCCAATCTGTCAGATTTAAAAGCAAACAGCTAAATATCTTTTAAAAATTAAATATTTTATCATAAACTTAAATTTTATATTCTTCAACTTGCGCTATTAAAATAAATAAAAACAATTCTTTATAAACTCTGATAAAATAAAATAAATAACTTCTTCTTTTTTAAATTTCATCTTATAAAACTTAAAATCCATCTCTTTTTCTAGGATCTTTATAAATTAAAATGCCTCAAATAGTCTCTTGACTCAGAGGGCGTAAAATCTCTATTTTTCTCTTTCTCGGATCACAATATGGAAAAAAAAACCAAGACCTGTATCTGTTTCTGTCTTTCTAAATATTTCTGCCAACAAAAAAAAACAAAAAAATGGGTGGCGTGCCTCTGGCTGCGACGCGTTCTCCAGGTGGGAGCAACCCGAATTTCACAGAGACGTCTCTGTGACTATAAAGTACCAAATACCAAATACCAAACTATTTTTCTTCCCCCAATCTCTCTTATAAAAAGGCAGAAAGAGACACAGTTCTTCACTATTTCTGTCTGTCTGTCTGTCCGTCTTTTCCATGCATTTTACGTCCATCTCCTTCTATCATTAGAGACATTCGCTGCAGAGCGTGAATAATTCATGTAGCCTACATGGAATCACACGAGATCTTCAAACAAATTAATGTTTAACTGATGATAAAATTAAACCAGCGATCTTTTTTACCTTGACCTTGACCTTGATCGGTATGCCATCATCAGAACGGGCATAAGCCAACCCCCCTTCATACCAAGTTTCAACATCCTATGTCGATCGGTGCCCGAGATATGGCTAAAAATAGATTTTCGGTTTTCAAGGTCGTACGTCAAGGTCAAGGTCACGACGGCAAAATCGTTTGCGCCGATCTCTTCCTATTAAGGAGGCACACCTTCACACAAAATTTGACGCGATTCGGTCAAGCGGTTCGGGAGGTATCCTTGGGACAGACAGAAGGAAAAAAAAGAAAAAAAAAGAAGAAAAAAATATACAAACCAGCCCATCGCAAAGTCCGTTCACCTTCGGTGACGGACAAAAAAGCATGAACCAATATGGATTACAATGTCGAAATAAGTGCGGAAATTCGAATGATGAATGTATGTTGTGCCTTATGATAGATTAGGGGAAGACGGGGTAAAAAGCGCATGGGCGGGTAAGAAGCCCATCCCAATTATCTCATGAAATAAAGACAATTTCAGTCAAATTTGCCCATGAGACGAATGCTAGACATTAACGCTCGTCTCATGGGCAAAATGAGACTGAAATTTGCTTCATTTCATGAGATAATTGGGGTGGGCTTCTTACCCGCCCATGCGCTTTTTACCCCGTCTTCCCCTACACCACAGATTGCAACAACAAATTAAAAAGGTGGGTTCAAGTTGCTTCCGCTTTCTAACAGCCCCACCCACCCACCAACCCTCCGCCATCACCACCCCCTATATATCCTTTCGCCAGTCATCATCGCCTCCACTTTACATACACAACTGTATTGCTAAAAAAATTCCAGGACTTTCCTGGAGTTGCACTGCCTCCGGGCATTGCCTCCAGGATCGTTCCCACCATCTTTATATCTACTAATGTCCCATATATGTGTCTGTTCCAGACCGGAGGACGTTAAATAGAATTTTGTCGTCTCCACCTCCACCCCCACCCCCCAACCCCCACCCCCATTCACGCGCCCCCCCCCCCCCCCCATCCACCCCCCTACCGCACCACTTCATTTCCTCAAATAAAACCGTTATTAAGATGATAAGCAAAGCAATAGTATAAACAATATTTTACTGCTTTCATAGATCACATTTTTTTGTGTGGTTAGCCCCTATCTTTGAGAGATCAAATAATCACATTAATTAAGGAAACAAACAAAAAATGTATAAAAAAAATATTAAAAAACCACTTTTTTTTTATTCTGAGTATACAAAAAGGATGAATAAACTTAAATCATATTTTCAGCATACAGAAAGTAAATGAATAAGATGGAAGTAAAATTTTAAAAAAGAGAATCGGGCAGAAAACCCCCCATTTGCTGGTCATTAATTTGTGGTATAACCATGAGCTACCATTTCAAGTCGTTTTGTGTGTGTGTGTGTGTGTGTGTGTGTGCGTGTGCGTGCGTGCGCGCGCGCGCGTGCGTGTGCGTGTGCGTGCGTGTGCGTGTGTGTGTGTTTAATCGATTATAATCGATTACAATATGTTGTTCGCTCCTAGCGCCTACGGGCTATTCGCAAAATATGAACACATGTATAATGATGCTATGAGGGTACACGATTATTTTGACAAGCGGATAAATATCTTCACTTCCAAACACTGATTAACCCCTTGACTGCCACCAACGCATTACGTACTGACCTGATGACATCACTGATGATGTCATCAGATGAAGAGGAATAACCCTGACATGCTGCTTTTTGCTCTTGCACAGTCAAGAGGTCCATATCCCCAGAACATTTTTTTTCCAGATTGTCTCTATCAGCTGTATTTTTCATGGCATGCTTTGCCCAATTATTTTTTTTAATTTGATTTTCTCTGGCAATCAAGGGGTTAAGCATCATTCAAATCCCAACTCCCCACCCATTTTCCCCCCCAGCAATAAGAAAAACAAAATCACATTGTTTGTACCCCTAGTTCTTACAGAACGGGAGTACATTGGAATGGGAATGAGGCCTGTGCTTTGCCAGTCCGTGTGTGTGTGTGTGTGTGTGTGTGTGTGTGTGTGTGTGTGTGTGTGTGTGTGTGTGTGTGTGTGTGCGTGCGTGTGTGTGCGTGTGCGTGTGTGTGCGTGTGTGTGTTTGTGTCTCCATGTGTGACAAAAAATGTGTTCCAGTCCATAGCGCCTAAACCAATGAACCGATCTTAATGAAACTTTGGTGCAGTAATTCTTTAGACCATGCGGATGCTTCACTGGATGGAAGTTCAGTTTAACGTCGCGTATCGGCTTTCGCCATGTACGACGGGCTGAACAAGTCAACCATGGTATAAACAAAAAAATGTTTTATGTTCCTGAATCACTGTCTTAGCCAAAAGGCCGAGAAGCGATCGGAAGTCTCTACAGTCCTTAAGGATGCTTCGCGACGAATCACTGTAAATACTATAGCCAAAATGGCAGTACGAAACCAGTAGAAGTCCCGATCAGATAGGTGTAGCGGTCTCTACATCGGCTATAGCACCGCTACAAGTATTTAAGGATGCTTCGCGCAATGTCAGATTCACAGAACGACGAGCCGTATTAACGTAATCCCAGTCAGTCATTTTTGCATATTAAAAAAATCACTGATTACTTAAAAAATAATTGTTGTATTTAAGCCAAAGTAGGCATAATGAACAGGTGTGACTTAACAACTTTTTTGGGGTAAAATAGTTAATTTCTTAGTATTACTGTACCGATACAGGATTTGTTTTAACACAAAAAAACACAATGACCCGATGATCCAAAATTAGCTCCCTTGAATATTGTTTTTCGTGTGTGTAGTGAGGTCTGTGTGGGTGTATATTTGTGCGGGGGTGGGGGGGGGGGGGGGTGTTGCTGGTATTGGGAGTACGCTAACATGGCGCTGTCATCTTGTTTTTAAAGAAAGATATAAAACTGTGTCTCTTTTCAGGTTCACCCTCGTTTCGTTTTTCT
This sequence comes from Phymorhynchus buccinoides, assembly GCA_017654935.2. Classification (NCBI taxonomy): domain Eukaryota; kingdom Metazoa; phylum Mollusca; class Gastropoda; order Neogastropoda; family Raphitomidae; genus Phymorhynchus; species Phymorhynchus buccinoides. Next base: position 50,178,353 of record CM065693.1, read on the forward strand.
TTCTTTTGGAAATTTCTTCTTCTTCCTTTTTTTTTCTTTCCTCATCCACTTCTTCTTCTTCTTGGATCGCTCATACAGTTTCCTGTCAATTATGAGCGCAGATGCGTCATGCTGCTGTTATGCGCCTAAGTAAGAAATAAGTTAGAGGCCCAGCAAGTCCGACTTCGGCTGGAGGAAATCCTCTTGAAAGCGTTTCTTGAAGAAAAAAAAGAACAAAAAAAGGCAGGATAATTGACCAGTAAGGCAGACATATAAGTAGATGACAGTAAGCAAAGGGAAAAGGCAGAGTCAAAGAGAGTGACGGATTAGAGGAAGTTACAAGCACAGAACTTCCAGAAGGTGGGGCAACTATCTATGCAAAAGACCCCCCCCCCCCCCCCGTATTCCCCGGGGGGGGGGGGGGGGGGGGGGGGCAAAGGGATCTAACACTTTAGAAGGCAGCTTCGCTCTCATAACAAAAATATAAAAAAATCTTACCGTACTTTAAATTTATTCTTACTTCCCCTGCGCCACCCTATCTATCAATCCCATCCTCCACCCTACCACACACCCCTCCCCCCCTCCCCCATCACGAACTCCAACAGAAAGGGAAGGAGGAGGAGGAGGTAAGGGTAGAGGGGAGAGGTGAGGAAGGAAGCGGATCCTTCTGGGCATTCCTTTTCATCATCATCGTCGTCGTCGTCGTCGTCATCGTCGTCAGGGGTGTCTGGCACGTTGAGGGTGTCGATCTTCCTCGTGCGTTGTCTGGAGGGTCTGAAGTGGGCCGCGCAGGCCGGGGGGATGGTGTATCTGTCCACTGCGCAGAGCAAGAAGATTAATTAACCCTTTCACCGCCAATGTCGCATTTTAGCACCACTATGGTTTAATACCCATGTCACTAAAAGGCATCAAATCAGGGCCTGTTATCCAAAGACCCTATTTTCTTAATGTTGGGAGGTAATGATAGGCCTAATGTTGTACATGTCACTGAGGAATTCACAATATTGCAGATATTTTATTTTCTCTACCCAGTTAAGTTTAATGGAATTTTTTGGCTGAAAAATGGCTGGCGGCGAAAGGGTTAAAGGTTTAGCCGCACTGCGTATTCTTCTTCTTCTTCTTCGTTCGCTCAGACAGTTTCCTGTCACACGAGCGTAGATGCGTCATGCTGCCGTTATGCGCCTAACTAAGAAATAGTTAGGCCCAGCAAGTGTCCTCCTGACTTCGGCTGAAGAAATCTTTGTAAGAATTCATAGAAAAAAAGGCAGGAGAATGGATGGACCAGTGAGATAGAAAGATAGCAGATGACAGTAAAGCAAAGGGAATAGGCAGAGTCAAAGAGAATGACAGAATTAGAGGAAGTTACAAGCACATAACTTCCAGAAGGTGGGGGAACTATTTGTACAAAAGACCCCCCGGTATCCCCACGGGGGGGGGGGGGGGGGGCCACTGCATAAGATTTGACCCCAATACGATACGATTGTGACGATGTCTGTGACTACGAAATGCAGATTTGCCAAAATAAAACAATACGATGCGATTGTGACAATGTATGTGATTACGAAATGCAGATTTGCAAAAGATTCATAAAATAAATGCATATCATGATTTCAGAATGAAAATAATCAGTAGATTTCAAAGATGATCATTGGAGACTAAGAATGTGTACTCTTATCAATTGTTTGTGTGGTGTTTTTTTTTACTTTCTTCTTTTTTTTTATATCAAAAACATAATCTAGTACAGAAACAGACCTCACATAATAATACTCTGAATCAAAGCTGATCAAAAACATACTGTGTAATAACTAATCATCTAATACAGAAACAGAACTCACATAGGGGAAGACGGGATAAAAAGCGCATGGGCGGGTAAGAAGCCCACCCCAATTATCTCATGAAATAAAGAAAATTTCAGTCAAATTTGCCCATGAGACGAATGCTAGACATTAACGCTCGTCTCATGGGCAAAATGAGACTGAAATTTGCTTCATTTCATGAGATAATTGGGGTGGGCTTCTTACCCGCCCATGCGCTTTTTACCCCGTCTTCCCCTACATAACACTCTGAATCAAAGCTGATCAATCTCTTATCATTAATTTTATTGTTGATTTGTAACTCGACAAATGAGAGAGGAATTGTGCATCAACAAGCTACTTTCAGTTCGACACACATAAAACATTCACCCAACAAGACAAACGAAATATTGTGTGTGAGGTACTGTTTTGATATAATATTTTGGGGGGCAAGACAGTTCCTTTAGCCAAGGGAAGTAAATCGTCACTCACTCTGCTCCAGAAAGACGTTGGTAGTTGCCTCCCCGCACATCGGTTTCATCAGAGCTTCCATGCAATCATACCGAAGATCGTAGGTGCTGAAACAATGAAAATAGTAATGGCTATAACAAATTTAAAAAATCAGGTAAAAACAAGAAGAAGAAGAAGAAGACGACGAAGAAGAAAGATTGAAACGTGTAAAATAAGGAACGGTAATGGAACTTTGCTTCTTTCTGTCTTTAACATCAGTGTAATGAATCTCTCTCAGCAAATTTCAGTCTCATTTTGCCCATGAGACGAGTGTTAATGTCTAGCATTCGTCTCATGGGCAAATTTGACTGACATTTTCTTTATTTCATGAGATAATTGGGGTGGGCTTCTTACCCGCCCATGCGCTTTTTACCCCGTCTTCCCCTATATATGTAAATAATGTTCTTGTTTTTTAATGATTGTTGCTTTTCTTAGTTTGCTTTTTTTCCCATTCTTCTTCTTAATTTTATTTGTTTGTTGCTTTCTTGTTGTTTGCCTCAGGACTGAGTGAAAAAAGCTGTAACTAATTAGCTTATCTCATTACCCTGAATAAATAACATTTCGTTCGTTCGTTTTCTCTCTCTCTCTCTCTCTCTCTCTCTCTCTCTCTCTCTCTCTCTCTCTCTCTCTCTCTCTCTCTCTCTCTCTCTCTCACACACACACACACACACACACACACACACACACACACACACACACACACACACACACACACACACACACACACACACACACACACACACACACACACACAAACATCCACACACAAACACACACACAAACACACACACACACACACACACATCCACACACAAACACACACACACACACACACACACACACACACACACACACACACACACACACACACACACACACACACGCGCGCGCGGAACTCACGTGCATAGAATATCCACGGGGTCGTTAGAAGGCTGTGACCTAGTGTTTCCAGACACACGGCTGTGGTACTTCTTACACTCCTCGATATTCACGTAGAAATTCTTGAAGCATTCCATATCCACTTCTGTAAACATAATTCGTTTGTTTTTAACCCTTTCACCGCCAAAGTCACATTTTAGCACCACAGTGATTTAACACCTATGTCACTAAAAGGCGTTAAATTGGGGTCTATTATCCAAAGACCCTATTGTCTTAGTTTTGGGAAGTACGGATAGACCTTATTTTAGATCTGTCACAGAAGAATCACCAATACTGCAGATGGATTTTGTTCTCTATCCAAGTAAATTTAATGGACATTTTTGGCTGAAATATGGCTGGCGGTGAAAGGGTTAAACTGATAGGTAAAAGCTTAGTCAAATGGCTGCAATTTCTCTGTTATGAGATAATAAAGATGATTTGGATTGGATTGGATTGGATTGGATTGGATTGGATTGGATTGGATTGGATGACTATGGTATTTCTTACACTCCTCAATATTCACGTAGAAATTCTGGAACCATTATGTGTCCACTTCTGTAATTGCACAATTAATATATTTTTTAAATTGAGAGGTAAATGATAAGTCAGAAGAGAGAAAGAGAGAGAGAGAGAGAGAGAGAGAGAGAGAGAGAGAGAGAGAGAGAGAGAGAGAGAGAGAGAGAGAGAGAGAGAGGAGAGAGAGAGAGAGAGAGAGAGAGAGAGAGAGAGAGAGAGAGAGAGAGAGAGAGAGAGAGAGAGAGAGAGAGAGAGAGAGAGAGAGAGAGAGAGAGAGAGAGAGAGAGAGAGAGAGAGAGAGAGAAATAGAGATTTAACGCCTTCTGGGCCAAAGGGCCATTTGGGGCATTTGAAATTATGCAGTAAATGATAAGACAAATGGCTATGGTATTTTTTATACTCCTCAATAAACCTATTCACGTGGACATTCTCGAAGCAGTCCATATCCACAAACAAACTAAGTGAATACAAGAGTCTTCAGCCACCAGAGGACATGCATGCTACCAGGTAGAGGTGGGGGGAAAACCGGTTTGAACCGAAAAACCGGTGCTAAACTTTCGCGGTTCCAAAAACCGGTTCGAGTTGCTGTGAACCGGTTTGTTTAACTGCAAACTGAAAGTAAGTTTTTCTTAGAATAACGCATTCTTTTCGAAAAACAACACTCATTCTCAGCGCAGATTGGGTGGTTTGTAAACCAAGAGTAGGTATTTCTAGTTTGTGGTGGTGTGTGGCTTTGACTTTGACCTGAGTGTTGAGTTGAGTGTGTGTGTGTGTGTGTCATAAGTCATACGTTTCTTTAGTGTGTGTGTGTGTGTGTGTGTGTGTGTGTGTGTGTGTGTGTGTGTGTGTGCGTGTGCGTGCGTGCGTGTGCGTGCGTGCGCGCGTGCGTGCGTGCGTGTGTGTGAATATTCTGACAAAT
>CM065693.1:50187987-50192987 GCA_017654935.2 Phymorhynchus buccinoides
ATCTCGCGATCTTGCAAGGGACTAACACAAAAGAAAAAAAAACACCCCTCAAAAACTAAAAGTCCCCGTCAAACAGTCCACTACACCTGCATTATTTTAAGGGCCGGACACACGTCCACTAAAACCGCACGACTGTACGATACGATTCGATCGCGTGCTCTCGCGATCTTGCAAGGGACTAACAGAAAAGGGAAAAAAACACCCTTCAAAAACTAAAAGTCCCGTCAAACAGTCTACTACAGTTGCGCTTTAAGGGCCGGACACACGTCCACTAAAATCGCCACCACTGTTCGATACGATTCGATCACGCGATCTCGCGATCTTGCAAGGGACTAACAGAAAAAGAAAAAAAAACATCCCTCAAAAACTAAGTCACGTCAAACAGTCTACTACAGCTGCTGCACTTTAAAGGCCAGCCACACGTCCACTAAAATCGCCACGACTGTACGATACGATTCGATCACGTGGTCTCGCGATCTTGCAAGGGACTAATATGAGAGATAAAAAAAAACACCCCCTCAAAAACTAAAAGTCCCGTCAAACAGTGAACTACACATGCACTTTTAGGGCCAGCCACACGTCCACTAAAATCGCCACGAGTGTACGATACGATTTGATCACGTTGATCTCGAAGCGCCAATCACATTTTGTTCCGGGAGACCACGTGATCGAATCGCATTGTACAGTCGTGCGATTTCAGTGGATTGTAGCTCCCCGTATGGAGGCACGAGGCATCCACCACCTGCCCCGATGGATAGAGTACGAAAGGAGAATGTCATCTTCGTCATCGTCGTCGTCATCGCCATCACCGTCGTCTTTGTTGTCGTCGAAGTTAAGATCACCATCATCATCATGTTCGTCATCTTCATTGTCATCATCGTCGTCATGACCATCATCATCATGTTCGTCATCTTCGTTGTCGTCATCATCACCATGGTCGTCTCGTCATCTTCATCGTCGTCGCCATCATCATCATCATCATCTTCGTCGTCGTCGTCGTCGTCGATATCATCCTCATCTTCATCATCATCGCTATCACTGTCTTCGTCGTCTTTATCATCTTCATCGTGATGCTGTGTCTGTTGTTGATGATGACGATGATGATGATGGTGGTGATGATGATGATGATGATGATGCAGAGGAGGAAGAGGGACCGGAGGAGAAGAAGGAGGAGGAGAAAGAAAGAAAGAAAGGAAGGAAAGAAGAAAAGGAAAGGAAAAGGGAAAAAAGAAGAAACAGAAGAAGAAGAACAAGAAGAAACAAGTTTGAAACAAAGGCCTGGTCTCTCTCTCTCTCTCTCTCTCTCTCTCTCTCTCTCTCTCTCTCTCTCTCTCTCTCTCTGTGTGTGTGTGTGTGTGTGTGTGTGTGTGTGTGTGTGTGTGTGTGTGTGTGTGTGTGTGTGTGTGTGTGTGTGTGTGTGTGTGTGTGTGTGTGTGTGTGTGTGTGTGTGTGTGTGTGTGTGTGTGTGTGTGTGTGTGTGTGTGTGTGCGTGTGCGTGTGTGCTGTGCGTGTGCGTGTGCGTGTGCGTGCGTGTGTGTACGTGTGTGTGTGTGTGTATGTGTGCGCACGTGCATGTACATAATCTACAGGCATGTGCATGCATATCCTACTGATGGGTCTTAAAGAGCAAGCGGCAAATATCGCTGTCAATATTCCCGACAAAGCGCCGAACATTATCAATATACTGTACCCCAAAAAATAACTCCGTGACATTTCTGACCCAGTTTCTGATCCCACAGGTGCACGTGCATGAATGACGTAGCAATTCTGTGCCCTCTTAACGAACGAGTCTTTCACGTGCTTGATTTTTTTTGTGTGTTACCGGTGTCGAGTATTAGAATAACATCTCCCCTTAAAATTAGTAGCCCCGGTGGTAACTTTCATCTAAACATCAAGATCATAATTCATTGTCGTCTTTGTCGTCGTCATCATGATCATCATGATAATCATCAGCATTGTCACCATCGTCGTCGTTGTCGTCGTCATCGTCATCAAATAACGAGACTTTGTACAGCAGTCTTTGAGAACTTCCTAGAAAATGATAATATAAGACACTTATAAAAAAATAAAAAATAAAAATAATAGCCTACATGTCTAAATTTCTTATCCAGGGGCGGTATTCTCATTGAGATAGTATGAGACTTACCATCATGATAATTATCTTAGAAGTCCTTCCTATAAAGTCCTATTAATTAAATCCTACTACTTTTAGAAGAACTTCAAAGATAATTATCATGATGATAAGTCTCATACTATCTCAATGTGAATACAGGCCATGGATAAGAAATTTAGACATGCGGGCTATTGTCATTGGTGACAATTTTTCAAATGTGAATATAGGCCATGGATAAGAAATTTAGACATGTAGGCTGTTGTGTTTGGTGATAATTTATCAATATAAAAACAGGCCATGGACAAGAAATGTAGACATGTAGTCTATTGTGTTTGGTGACAATTTCTCAATGTGAATACAGGTGCAGATTGTCTTCTCTATTAAAATCCAATTCGTTTTGGTGGGTGTTACGGACAAGATCATATATTGTCAATACGATCAACATAATACACACAAACACATCATTTCTGATAATCAAAAACTGAAACAGACTGCAACGTCACTGGAACACGCAACAAACAAACAGCTACACGACAAATGTATAAATCATCACGTTATTTTATTCACAAAAGACAACCAAAACTACTGGATATTTCGGCGAATGCGCCTTTATAATCAACATAGACAAACAAGAAAACAGTAAAACAGCAAAATATAGCAAAAGGAGCAAAAAGCAGGCAACAAAAGGAGCAACAACAACAAAAACAAGATAAAAAAATAAAAATAATAAAAATAAAAATACTACAGTCCAATGCGTAAATGATACATTTAAGTTGAAACCAAAGAGCAAGCCATGCATTTGTGAACACAAATCAGAGAGAAAAAAAAGATAATGCTCAAAGCATGGGTAACATGATAAACGGAAGAGGTCACAAAAAGACATATTATTATTTGATTCTTTTACAATTTGTTTTTTCAAAACAGAAGGAGAAAAAACAACCCCCCAAAACTAAGAAAAAAATAACATTTTTTTTTTTTAAACTTAAATTTTACCGTGGCAAACGTTTTTGACTGGGAGGGGAATAATTATTGATGCACATTGCAGCTTTTCGTCTTTTCACTGGTTTGACGAGGACCATAATTATTCATAATTATGTGGCCTTCGACGCTAGCTACTGCTTCAATACGATAAATGTATACTGACGTCCGTTAGCAACGCGAAAGAGCAAACAAGGTGCATCCGAAGGTTCATTTGATAAAAACGTTTTACGAAGTTTTGATAAAACCAATTTTCAAAAGCAAAATCTGAGTCATAGTAGGAAAACTATGGGAGAAAGTGCTACTATAGACACCCTCTTTAATATGTTTACGACCCTCAATCTCAAAGACTGCTGCTTTTTCAGTTTCATGAAAATAACCCTAAGGCCGTGTACACACATAAGTGGATATTCCACGCGAAAACCCGTGCGCAATCCACAAATAAGTGAAACAAAGAAAAGATTTGCGCACGTGTCCAAATTTCCCCTATATGCGTAAACTTTTATCCTTCTTTCTTACGCTTATTTAGGGTTTTCCGTACGGAACTTGCGCGTCTAATGTGAACCCGGCCTAAGCCTATCTCTTTCCCCTCAAAAAAGAAATTGGCAGAATATTGCTTCTCAGTGAAACTTTTCAATACGATTTTGTTGTTGTTGTTAGGGGTTGGGGTGGGTGGGGTGGGTTTTTTTTGGGGGGGCTAAAAAATTTGGGATCGAACATAGAATAGTTCCCCCACCTTTTGGAAGTTCTGAGCTTGTAACTTTCTCTAAATCTGTCACTCTCTTTGACTCTGCCTTTTCCCTTTTTTCCTTACTGTCATCTACTATCTTTCTGCCTTACCACCGGTCCATTCTCCTTGCCTTTTTTTTCTTTCACGAAACGCTTTCTAAAAGCATTTCCTCCAGCCGAAGTCGGACGTACTTGCTGGGGCCTAACTATTTCGTTAGTCAGGCGCATAGTGGCAGCATGACGCATCTGCGCTGATAATTGACGGGAAACTGTCTGAGCGATCGAAGAAAAAGAAGAAGAAGAAGAAGAAGGAGGAGGAGGAGAAGAAGAAGAAGAAGAAGAAGAAGAAGAAGAAGAAGAAGAAGAAGAAGAAGAAGAAGAAGAAGAAGAAGAAGAAGAAGAAGAAGAAGAAGAAGAATGCCGCATCTTTTACGGCAGTGAGCATAGGCCTGCAGTGAGCTAGACCTACATACATGGATTGTGTCATCCTGGTTTCCTGGAAGCCGTCTGGAACTGGTTGCCTCGCCTGTCACGCCACATGCTTCGAACCAGGAACCAAAATGTCACCCCAGTCAACTCATAGATCGCAAGGGAGGAACTCGTGGCAGCGACTTATTTTTTGGCTTATCTGCATAGCCTAGGGGAAGACGGGGAGTTACCATGGGCAAAATGTGACTGAAATTTACTTCATTTCATGAGATAATTGGCACGGGCTTCTTACCCGCCCATGGGCTTTTTACCCCGTCTTCCCTTACTATGTCTCTCTCTCTATTTGTGTTGTTTTGTTGGTTGCTTTATCGCTGCAAAAAACGAATTTCCTGCAAAATGGACAATACAAATATTGATTGATTGATTGATTGATTGATTGATTGATTGATTGATTGAGGCCGACACATCCTTGTTCTTTAGATGTTCATTCATCTTGTGCAATTAAAATTCAGTTCTTTGTTTTACTTTCAAAGCTGCCTAATTATAAAACCGGAGTACTGTTGTTGTCCTTTGCCGATCTACGATCGCAAAAGAGTATGAATTCGTTCGTGTATGTTTCTTTTTTGTCCTTTGCCGATCTACGATCGCAAAGGAGTATGAATTCGTTCGTGTATGTTTCTTTTTTTTTTTTTCTTCAAAGGAGTATGAATTCGTTTTTTTTCTTTTCTTGTTTTTTTTTTTTTTGTTTTTG
>CM065693.1:50200487-50202987 GCA_017654935.2 Phymorhynchus buccinoides
ATAATTGGCATGGGCTTCTTACCCCGTCTTACCTCTATCATGACGATGAAAACTTTGGGGCTAAATATAAATTTAGCCCCACCCTCCCCCGTCACATTTTCCCATTGAAGTTTTCATTGAAACTTGGTATTTTGTACTTTATTATCACAGAGGCGTCTCTGTGAAATTCGGGTTGCCCTCACCCGGAGAGAGCGTCGCAGCCAAAGGCCTATTTTTATATTTTTTAATATTTGCATGCGATTTTTGTGTGACTGATGAGGAAGGAAAGGGGGTGACCAAATGACAACTTTTTCGTTGCCACTGGGCTTAAACGTGTGCTAAGTGCATGGGCACACGGGACCTCGGTTTATCGTCTCATCCGAAAGGCTCCACGTTCAGACCGTAAGGCCTAGTACAGAGTGAGAGGGGAAAAAATCCACTGTACCCAGGTTCGAACTCGGGTTTATTGTGCATGGGGCGAACGCGTTACCTCTGTGTGCCACTCTACAGCTGCATTCAGCCATTGTGTTTTGGCGGGAAAGGGATAGGGTTAGGATCAGCCTAGGATTATTTTCATCAAACTTAAAGAAACAGACTTTGAGATTGAGGGTCGTAAACGTGAGGGGGGTGACCATAGTACCAGGTTGCCTTTGGTTCATTAATAATCTTTTCTTTTTCTTCTTCTTCTTCTTCTTCGTTCGCTCAGACAATTTCCTGTCATATGAGCGTAGACGCGTCATGCTGCCGTTATGCGCCTAACTAAGAAATAGTTAGGCCCAGCCTATGTCCCGACTTCGGCTGAAGAGATCATTGTAAGAATTTATAGACAAAAAGGCAAGAGAATGGACCAGTAAGATAGAAAGATAGCAGATGACAGTAAGCAAAGGGAAAAGGCAGAGTCAAAGAGAGTGATGGATTAGAGGAAGCTACAAGCACAGAACTTCCAGAAGGTGGGGGAACTATTTGTACGAAAGACCCCCGGTATCCCCACGGGGGATTAATAATCTTTGAATCAGACATATTCACAAAATGCAAAATTATTTCTTTGAGACATCTTTGTTTTTGCGATATTTTGTTTTCTTCTTCTCGCTCTTGTGAAAATGTTAGGTCCTTAGCTTCTGTTGAAGAGTATAAGTATGGACTTTATGACCCGCGTGTGCGCACACACATACACACGCTCACGCACATGCATACTCATACATGCGCGCGCGCACGCACACATATGCACACACATACACACACACACACACGCGCGCGCACGCACGCACGCACGCACATACACACACACACACACACACACACACACACACACACACACACACGCATGCACACACACACGCACGCACGCATGCACACATACGCGCGCGCACGCACACACGCAGGATGAAAAAAAAGCTTTGCTAGCTTATTCTTTAACCCTCAATAAAGATGATTTTGACTTGACTTGACTTGACTTGACTTGACTTGACTTGACACACACACACACACACACACACACACACACACACACACACACACACACACACACACACACACACACACACACACACACACACACACACACACACACACACACACACACACACACACACACACACACACACACGATGTTGCACTATGATTCGTGTGAGTTCGTTATTCCTTTAAATTAAACAGTCATGAATTGCACAGCTCTCCTCTCACGATAGTATTGGCTAATGCTCCCCCCCCACACCCCACCCCCACACCCACACCCCACACACCAATGATATAAGTCATTTGAGTCAAGGGCTTCAAAGTATTGGTTGGAGTCAAAAACTGTCAACACTGACACGCAAGTCAACAGAAAAGAAAAGAAGAAAGACAAAATGAAGGCACAAAATCATAACGTTGCAATTTGAAACCCCCCAAAAATGCGAGACTCTTTGTCATTAAGAGGGCGTGTCAGAAAATATGTGTGTGTGTGACACTGACAGTAGCTTATTTGTGAACTGTGTCACTGATGTGTAATTAGCAAAAACACCGTAGGCTAGGTCAAGCACGACGACTTTAGACTAAGGCCTTACTACTGCTACTGCTCAGTATAGGCCTACATCATCAACAACAACAATCATAATAATAACAACAGCAATAACAACAACAGCAGCAGCAACAACAACAGCAGCAGCAGCAACTACTACCACTACAACTACTACTACTGCTACAACAAGAACAACAAGAACAACAAGAACAACAAGACTACTACTACTACTACTACTACTACTACTACTACTACTACTACTACTACTACTACTACTACTACTACTACTACAAGAACAACAACAACAACTACTACTACTACTGCTACTGCTACTACTGCTACTGCTACTACTACTACTACTACTGCTGCTGCTGCTGCTGCTGCTGCTGCTAGCTGCTACTACTACTTACTACTACTACTACTGCTAACTGCTGCTGCTGCTGCTGCTACTACTACTACTGCTACTGCTACTGCTACTACTACTACTACTACTACTACTACTACTACTACTGATGATAATGA
>CM065693.1:50207987-50210487 GCA_017654935.2 Phymorhynchus buccinoides
TGACTTACAACTCACGGTGTTGCCATGGGGGGAAATAATAGTGATACTTTGTGAACGGTGTTAACGTGTACAAACACATTAATATGACTTACAACTCACTTTGTTGCCATGGGGAAATAGTGATATTTTGTGAACGTGCGGTTTACTGTGTTACAGAAACCTTAAATTATGACTTGCAACTCACTGTGTTGCCATGGGGGGGGGGGGGGGGGGGGGGGGGGGGGGGGGGTGGGGGGGGGGGGGGGGGGGGGGGGGGGGGGGGGGGGGGGGGGGGGGGGGGGGGGGGGGGGGGGGGGGTAGTGATATTTTGTGAAGTGTTAACGTGTACAGAAATATGACTCTCAACTCACTGTGTTGACATGGGGAAATAGTGATATGTTTGTGAACCCCGTGTTAACGTGTGCAGAGACCTTAATATGACGTACAACTCACTGTGTTGCCATGGGGAATAGTGATATTTTGTGAATTTGTTAACGTGCACAGAAACCTTAAATATGACTCAACTAGAAATAGTGATATTTTGTGAACGGTGTCAACGGTGTCAACGTGTGCTGAGACCGTAATATGATTTACAACTCACTGGTGTGTTGCCATGGGGGAATAGTGATATTTTGTGAATAGTTTTAACGTGTACAGAAACTTTAATATGACTTACAGCTCACTGTGTTGCCATGGGGAAATAGTGATATTTTGTGAAAATTGTTGACGTGTACACAGACCTTTAGCAAGAAATCTCATGTAGTAGCTTCGCTAGAATAATATCAACAAGTCTTATGGAGGAATCGCGATCTACTGACAAAGCTTCGTCATGTCATGCGGTTGGTTGACGCTGCTCTCTCTCTCTCTCTCTCTCTCTCTCTCTCTCTCTCTCTCTCTCTCTCTCTCTCTCTCTCTCTCTCGTCTCTCTCTTTTTGTCCTCTCTTCCCTCTCTCTCTCTCTCTCTCTCTCTCTACCTCTCTTTTCTCTCTCTCCTCTCCCCCCCCTCTCTCTCTCTCCCTCTCTCTCTCTCTCTCTCTCTCTCTCTCTCTCTCCCTCTCCCCTCTCTCTCTCTGTGTATGTCTTTGTTGCCCTGGAAACGGAAAACTGACTTTCTGGTCCTTCGAGTTCTGCATCGATTCGGTTACCACTCAACTGCGCTTTTTTGACATTTACTGAAGTGCGCCTCTCCGGCCTAGTTTCCACAGTTTGCGTATCGTAGAAGTTAAACTTCAGAAGAAAATAAAATCAAAACTAGGAAAGCTTTTCGCATTCTGCTTTCGGTAATCGTTAAAAATGAGGGATGTTGTTGATAGCTCAATCTTTTTTGAAAACAAAAAAATCTCTATTTATGCAAAATTTCTGTTATAGTGTCTAGTTTTCTCATGAACCATTTCAGCCTTTTTTTTAATAAACAGGCGCAATGAGCGACTTAGCTGGCTCTTTTGTCCGCCAGGTGGCATAGCGCTCGAGTGGGGCTAATCCTCTCTATATTCTTAGTTGGGGATAAAGAAGAGAGAGAGAGATAGGGAGGAGTCCTACCCTCCCTCTCTCTCTCACTACGCCCAACTAAGAATATAGCGTGATAAGCCAGCCCCTAGTGGATTGACTGCCCCCTGGCGGTCAAATTATCGCCATAAGTCGACCATTGATAACAAGGCCTACAACGGGCGAAATTGAGTATTGGGGGTAATTAAAACGGGCGCAATTGAGATACACCCATCGATTGTGCGGACGAGAGAACAGAATGCACGTGAGCTCTCTCTCTCTCTCTCTATCTCTCCCTCTGTCTCTCTCTCTCTCTCTCTGTCTCTCTCTCCTCTCTCTCTCTCTCCTCTCTCTCTCTTCTCTCTCTCTCTCTCTCTCTCTCTCTCAGTCTCTGTCTCAGGCACGAGTCTCAGTCTCTCTCTTTCTCCTCTCTACTTTCTCTCTCTCTCTCTTTCTCTCTCTCTCTCAGTCTCTCTCTCAGCAGGTCTCTCTCAGTCTCTCTCTCTGTCTCTCTCTCTCTCTCCTCTCTCTCTCTCTCTCTCTCTCTCTCTGTGTCTTATGTTCATTTATAGTATTAGTTATGTATTGCATGTTTAGAACCAAGGACAGAATGGAAGACTAGGCCCAGCCTAAATCTTTATCCTTGTAAAATAAAAAGTGTCTGAAGTCTGAAGTCTCTCTCTCTCTCTCCTCTCTCTCTCTCCTCTCTCTCTCTCTCTCTCTCTCTCTCTCTCTCTCTCTTCTCTCTCTCTCTCTCTCTCTCCCTCTCTCCCTCCCCTCCTCCCTCCTCATCATTCTGTCTATCCCCATAAAGGAAGGTCAGCAGTTGGAGTTGGGGTCAGGGAAATTGGGGGGTGGGGGCGTCTCCGACCTTCGCATCCTCTCGGACTCATCCTTTCCTAGTCTATCCGCCACGAGATAGGAGGGTAGAGAGCAGCAGAGAGTGAGAGAGAGAGGCGACTAGAGAGGTGTGCGATGCGATGGGGAGAGAGAGAGAGTTAAGCAGGTGACTGGGGGACAAATAGAGAGATAGTGA
>CM065693.1:50217987-50232987 GCA_017654935.2 Phymorhynchus buccinoides
AAGAAGAATAAGAAGAAGAAGAAGAGAAGAAGAGGAAGAAGAAGGAAGAAGAAGAAGAAGAAGAAGAAGAAGAAGAAGAAGAAGAAGAAGAAGAAGAAGAAGAAGAAGAAGAAGAAGAAGAAGAAGAAGGGACAAGAAAATAAGAGGCCCCGTAGTATTACTTATTTACATTTACTTCAAGATGTACATATTTTTCAGTTGCGTTCTGTATGCATATATCAGGCATGGGAATTAGAGAAGACAAAAAAGACTGAAAATTGGGGTCTGGAAGCAGGCATAGGAACAAGGAACAAACAAAAAAACCTGAAAACCGTGTGTGTTGGGACACAGGCCCCAGAAAATGAAGCTTTTTCTGTTATCTAAGCCTTAAAAACAGTATTAGAGATAAGACTGATATATTTAGTTCATTTTGCATTCATTTATAACAAATAACTTAAGTTTTACTCATTGGGCTTCTTTTTTTTTATCTCATAAATGTCCTCTTGGACCATCAAAAAAGCTGAAACTTGCAAAAAAAAGACTGAAGAGGACCATCAAAAAAGCTGAAATCAGCCAAAAGACTGACAATTCCCATGCCTGATATATATTATTGTTGATATATAATTTGGTTTTGTTACAGGGAATAGCTTCAAGGACTTGATGTTCCTGTTCAGGGTGCCTGACAACACGTTCCATGGGATTGTCTTCGAGACGTACAAAGCCACATCTATAATGTGCTCAAAGACAAGTATCTTAAAGGTGGACTCGGGCAGATGAGCTTTTGCAAGAAACACGTCGAGATCGCCAGAAAGACAGCCTTTTCAAGGATCGGAACACTCACTTTGCTCTGGTTTCTTAGAAATTAAACCGTCAAAACGGCGATTTTTCCTTGGCGGAGATGCCGGAGAGAGTAGCCATTTTGGATTGGGTGGGTGGAGGTCACTCATTGTAGTTGAAGCGTTTTCTTTTTTAGTAGTGCAGTAAAAAAAAAAAGAGGAGCTATTTCCTTTGTTGTGAGCGAAACTCCTTTAGATAAACTGCATAAAATTAAAAATAATAAAAATTAAAAGCCTTGTATTGCGAAAAGTTCGTGCAAACGATTTGGTCTAAACACAGGCGTAGTTATCCTTGGTCAAATTACAGTGTGTTGTCAATGGGAGAACAAGTTTATGAAGGACTGCTGCATTCACAATGCCAATTTAGTTCAGTTTTATTTCCATTTCGGAAAGATTATCCATTAGATAAATAGGAGTTTGGGGATGATAAGAGAGAGGAATGGACCTGCAGCTTGTAAATTGAAGGATCGATTCTATGGCTCCAACCCACCTGCGTGCGCATCTCGACCCTTCCAACGGAAGTGTCGCCATCTTAGTCCTTATTTGTGTGTAAACAAAGTGAAAATGTTATCTAAACGTGTAAAGAAAACATCCAGATGTTATAAATACAATTTAGGTAAGTTTCGAATTGGAACAGCCAAATACGCAGCATCGATCTGGCATTTTTCAAACAAAGTTAGTGACTAAGATGGCGGTCTCCCATAATATGGCGCTCCTTGTGGCCGGATATGACGACACGTGGGTACCAGCCATTAATGGATTGAAAATATGAATCAGATGCTGCATCTACAAGCCAGAATATGTCAAAACATACGATAACTGTCTAAACTGGCCGAATATGTAACAGTCTACCTCAGTCGCCAGTTGTGTAGGAAAATTCCCACGACTGGAATTTTCACGCGACGTTGTCCTCACACAGTCCAACTTCAGTCGTAGAGAGCTCACGACCATTTCCGTCCAACTCTGGTCGCAGTGTGTGAGGAGACTTTAACCCAACTCTTAGCAAAAGGCCTGTATGACGTTTAAAAGAAAATGACGTAATTTGACGACTGTTGACCAAACGATCACTCAAAAACTCCAACTTATCTTTACTCACAATTGACATTGAATTGAGTTATTGGAAACCAAAGAGAAAAAACCCCCAAAACTAGGTCTAGGCCTATCCTCATTATCCTAACAAAAGGTAAGAAATCTGATGTTATTGAAATCATTAATTTGTCTGAAGTTGTACCTGTAGATCTAAGTGTAAGTTGTTGATTTGTGAACTTTGGATGCCTTGGTAATTAGACTAAATTTTGTTTGATAATTATGCAACATTAGGGGAAGAAGTATTCTAGATCTAGAAAACGAAAGCAAGTCAAGTGATGCAAAATATTTTTTACATAAAAATAGATTTACCAACTGGTGCAAAGATAGTAGACTCTAGATCTAGAATTGTCACAACTAATCTTGTGCTAGATTAGCAATGAGATTATCATTTAGCCTAGACTAGACTAATGTTATTATGTAATGTATCTTTTTAAACCTTTGAAAACGTAATCAGGAACGGGCTCTGTGTGTGTGTGTTTATGTGTGTGTGTGTGTGTGTGTGTGTGTGTGTGTGTAAAACCCTAAAACTGGGTGGTTGGGTCTGCCCACAACCGCAAAAATGGGTGGGTGTAAAAAACTGGGTGGCTATTTTGGCCACCCATTTTTTTTCGAACTACAAGTGCAGTTGTAGTGCACGCTAACTAGAACTTCACTTGCACAAGTGCAGTTGTAGTGCACGCGCACTAAAACTGCACTTGCACTCCAAGTATCAAGGATTTTGTGACGGAAAAAAATAATATTTATCATTCTTCAAAGCCCCTATAGAGACAGCACTTTTCCCGTAAAAGATGGTTTTTATAGTGTTTGGGAACCCACTTTATGGGTTATACCCCCATGAGTGTGTGTGTGTGTGTGCATCCTTGTCTGTTTGCATGTGCTCCTGTATATTTATTTAAACAGTTGTGGTTAGTGGAACGTGGATAATATAATGCGTTTCGCTTTTCAAGAATTTGTTTCAATTGACTTTGTTTTGTTGGTGATATGTTGGAATTAAAATTCATTTTAAATTAATTTGCTTAGTTTTGATTTGGAGTGTTCTAGATTGTAACAGCCTCTCTCTCTCTCTCTCTCTCTCTCTCTCTCTCTCTCTCTCTCTCTCTCTCTCTCTCTCTCTCTCTCTCTCTCTCTCTCTCTCTCTCTCTCTCTCTCTCTCTTATCCCCACTCTCTTCCTCTCTCTCTGTCTGTCTCTTTGTCTGTCTGTCTCTTTCTCTTTCCCCCCTCTCTCTCTTTCTCCGCCGCCCTTACTCTCATTTCTTTTCCCCGCTCTCTCCCTCTCTTATACCACCTTCTCTCTCCCTCTCTCTCTCTCTCTCTCTCTCTCTCTCTCTCTCTCTCTCTCTCTCTCTCTCTCTCTCTCTCTCTCCCCCTCCCCCCCCCCCCCCTCAGACAAATCAACTGGACGAATTTGTATTGCATAAATACAAGCATCAATGCAATTTCGTCCAATGTCTCACAGTGAATTTTGACCCTCTTGATAAACTTTACTGGAGGCCTTTTATCTTGTTTTCTCGTCACACTCAGAGATTATCTTAATAAATAGAAGAAAACTAAACACATAGACAGCTGTTCTATTCATTTGTTTCAAAACTACAGTTCACTGTGTTTTGCTCTTTGTCTTTGGACGAAATTGTATGTCATGCCTGGACAAAATTGCTTGGGGTATGGACGAAATTGCCTTGTAGACTTGTGACTTGTTTGCAGCAGTTTTCTGATGAATATTCATGAGAAAACTGGAACCAGTTTTGTTAAACTGCTTTCTGATTGGTCGATTCTAGTCATGGATTGAAAATATGGCTCAGATGCTGCATCTACAAGACAGAATGTCGAAACATACGGTGTGTCTAAAGTGGACGATTTTGTAACAGTCTTCTATATTGCTGTGACACAAAAACAATTATGATGTAATCAAAATGAACATGTTTGTCTATAATGACGTCATATCTTAAGAAACTTCTTTTAAAAAAATCAACGCTACGTTACAACTTGATAGGGGGGTGTTTAAGTTTCAACTTATCTTCCGCATTACAGTGCTGGAAACAACAACTGTTTTTCTGGCATTCTCCAAAGTAAGTTGACAGTTTCTGCAGCAAAATAAACCGTGAGTGTACTGTAAAAGAATACAGTGGAACCTCCCGTATAATAAGTTAGACTTCCCATTATTATAAGACTCCCTCCCATATGATATGGCTCCCCCCCCCCCCCCCCCCCCCCTGCGTGCGCATCTCGACCCTTTCAGCGGAAGTGTCGCCATCTTAGTCAGATTTGTGTGTAAACAGCATCGATCGGGCATTTTTCAAGCAAAGTTACTGACTAAGATGGCGGTCTCGCATAATAAGGCGCGCTCCTTGTGGCCGGATATGACGACACGTGGGTACAAGCCTACTTCTCTGAGACAGTACCCTTGTGAAGAGAATATGCTACCTCTATGAGATAAGTAGTCCTAGCCGCGTAGCCAATCAGAATCGTTTGTTTGTCCGCCATTGTGAATCATTACGAAACTAAGTGCATGGCTTTGTACATCGATTTATCGGCAAATATGTAGATTTACACCCTCCTGCTCTATTTCTTGGTTCTTTCCGTGGTTAGGGTTAGGGTTAGTAGTAATCACGTGAGATAAGTAACTGTTCTAATGCGCATGCGCAGAGGTAAATATTTCATACGACTACTATTTATCGTGACACCCTTCTTTGTAAGTATTAAAATTACCTCCCTTATAAGACCTCATTTTGAATGTCTTATAAGGGAGGTTCCACTGTAGTGATATGCTTCTAACTAGGTAATTTGATTTTAACAGTGTCAGCCTTGAGCCTACAATCAACAATGGCTTTTCTTTTTTTTAGCAATTGAGTTAGCCTAACTTGCATGAATACATGCTTAATCATGACTAAACCATACATATAAGAGAGGGGGAGAGAGAGAGGGGGGAGACAAATGGAGACAAAGAGAGAGAGAGAGAAGAGAGAGAGAGAGAGGGAGGGAGACAAAGGAAGACAAAGAGAGAGGGAAAAGAGAGAGAGAGAGAGGGAGAGAGACAGACAGACAGAGACAGACAGAGACAGACAGAGAGACAGGGGGGTAGAGAGAATGCACGTAGGCCATATGCCATTTACACTTTTGAGTGCTTCTCTTTCTTTGCATGAGCATACGTGGGAGACATTGTGGGTACGTTGGCGGGGGGCATGTATGACTAAACCATGCTTAATCTTCTTGTATTTTATTTTGAAAATGTGTCTGAGTAACTCGTTTAGATCATTTGTTGTTTGAAATCTTGTTTCTTAAGTCACTAGAGCTAATAATCATTAACCCTTCCACCGCCAATGTCGCATTTTTGCACCACAATGATTTAACACCCATGCCACTAAAAGGCATCAAACCAGGGTCTGTTATCCAAAGACCCTATTTTCTTATTTTTTGGAGGTAAGGGTAGACCTTACTTTATACATATCACAGAGAACTTTCCAGTATTGCAAATGATTTTTTTTCTCTTCCCAGGTAAGATTAATGGAAAACGTTTGCTGAAAAATGGCTGGCGGCGAAAGGGTTAATGTCTTTTGTTGCTGTTTGACTTTGAATGCCTGCTGTAGAATACTGCTTTTTTTCCCCCCATTTCACCGGCGTCTGCCTTTTGTGGTTATTGTTGTTCATAATTATGTATTAGCATAACCCCCCACCCCCACCCCCCTGGGGCCAAAGCTTCAATAAAAACTGTTCCAAACCGAAATAAATGCCATTCCAGGCTGACATTGTTAAATTGTAGATTTGAATACTTCAAAGAAGAAAGTAGGCTTGTAATTAGACTTCTGCTGTTATAGGAAATCTGAGCGCACTGCCTTTATAATTGTACACGAAAGGTGAATGCATTAAAAGAAACACATGTGATTTATGCGGGGGATAAGTTATAAAAATAATATTCTAATGTATGGCTCTCCGCCTCTCTGGTCTCCCCGCTGCGTACAACCAACACATTCCAATTTTGGAGGAGCTCAAAGGAGAAACATTTGGAAGATTTTTTTTTAAAGGGAAGAATTTTGTACCCACGTGTCGTCATATCCGGCCACAAGGAGCACGCCATATTATGGGAGGGCCATCAAGTAACTTTGTTTGAAATATGCCAGATCGATGCTGTTTACACACAAATAAGGACTAAGATGGCGACACTTCCGTTGGAAGGGTCGAGATGCGCACGCAGGTGGGGGGGAGCTATAGGTCAGAAATATGGTAGATTATATAAATCGAAGGGAAAAGGCAGAGTGAAAAGAGAGTGGCAGATTAGAGGAAGTTACAAGCACAGAACTTCCAGAAAGTGGGGGAACTATTTTTACGAAAGACCCCCCCCCCCCCCCCCCCCCCCCCGGTATCCCCACGGAGAGAGACTCGTGATGGGGGCGGGGTCGTCCAGCTCCCCGTATGGAAGCACGAGGCATCCATGGACTGCCCCGGGAAGGGAACATAATCTGTGGAAGGAACCATAACTCTCAGCCAATTTCCATTAAATTTGTTTTAATCCATTCATGATTGATTTTAATGTAATTTATATTATCAGCAGATAGACTAAGTATGCAGACAAAAAGTAGTTTGGACAGGAGTAAATATTTTCCCCTTTTATATGCTAAAGTAAAAAAAACATTTTTTTAAAAAGTACTCCCCTTTTTTTTTTTTTAGAAAGATACGACTGCGGTTAATACCCTCCCAAGAAAAAAGACGCGGGTCATTTTTTCTCTGCAGTCTTGTTGTACACATTTCTACGGAACTTGTTTAAAGACCCACCACGTCCATGTGTGAAAATCGCGCGCGGTTTTTGCGCGCTTTCCCTCTCTCTCTCACTGGTAAGAAATCTTAAGAAATCTTTTAGAGGGAGAGAGGGAAAGCACACGTGACGTGGTGGGTCTTTAAGTCCGATTCGGGTCAACTTTCTCCGGGAGACTTGATCTTGGTATCATTATTCTATGGGAGGTCATTATTTGTATCGTTACACCGGAAAGTGTTGTCTTGGCTTCAGAGAGAAGTTCAGTTCTCTCTCAAGAGGGTTTTTTTGTGTGTGTGTGTGTCTGTGTGTGTGTGTGCGCGCGCGCGCGTGTGTCTGTTAGTTTCAGCATGGCCGTACAACTCTCCCTGAGCAGTGTTCCTGCACAAGTGCTGGTGATGATGGTGATGATCTGGGTGTCCTCTGTAGACTGTTTTTGGTGGTTTAAATACGGTTAGATTCTCTTTTTTTTCCTTTTAGCTATGGTCTTCATATTCACCTTCTCTCTGTGTGTCTCTTTGTCTCTTTCTCTGTCTCTGTCTGTCTCTCTCTTTCTCTATGTCTGCCTCTCTCTCTCTCTCTCTCTCTCTCTCTCTCTCTCTCTCTCTCTCTCTCTCTCTCTCTCTCTCTCTCTCTCTCTCTCTCTCTCTTTCCTTATCTCTTGCTATTTCGGTCTGTCTCTGTCTTTGTCTCTGGCTGACTGTATGTCTCTCTCTCTCTCTCTCTCTCTCTCTCTCTCTCTCTCTCTCTCTCTCTCTCTCTCTCTCTCTCTCTCTCTCTCTCTCTCTCTCTCTCTCAATCACACCCACCCACACCACACACGCACACGCACGCACGCACACGCGCACGCACACACACACACACACACACACACACACACACACACACACAGAGAAAAGAATATCGCATACGCCTGATCTTATCTTTCATCTTGTAAGCTAATCAAGTTTACTGGAACGAGCTATAGTAGGCAAAGTTATGGTATGTTATGGTACAGAACTTTCATAACATTGTTACATTAACAAAATCTAGAGTACTAAAGGGGGCTGTGTACCCCTCAAAAAGACGCAAACAATGACGCATGCATGACGTGATTTCTTTACAATCTCTACGATTTCAACCAACGCTCAGACCTGTTAGTACTCTATATCAGTATGCGTGCAATGATTGTTATGGGGCGATTTTGATACCAGAACTTCATATGGTGATCATTATTTTACAGATCTCCCAACAACAACAACAACAACAACAACTACAACTACAACAACGCACCCACCTCGTAAGTATGAGTGATCCTAATTACAATTCAAAACAACATCATCAACAAACTGTACAAGAAAAGAGAGAAAAGAAAAAGAAAGAGCTCTATTACATCTGTATAAATTGGAAACTGTGCCTACCATTAATAGTAAAAATGTGACCAGCAAAACTGAGAAAGTGTGCTGGGCTTAATACACACCCTTGCCGAACTCCAAGCAGGCAAGCCACACACAAAAATATATATATAAGAGAATTTGTTGTTCACTCTTACGCAAGACAACAAAACGTATAGTTTAGTTTGGCAAACACAAAATAGTTTATTTCATTACATTATTTTTGACGCTTTGTAAAAATTGTCAAAGTAGGATGAATCAAAAGCCTTCTTTAAATCAATTTTAGTTACTATTTGATGATGGTGGTGTTGGTAGCTATCGTCTACTCCAACTTATGCGTGTGTGTGCGCACGCGCGTGCTTGCGTGTGTGTGTGTGTTATTCTGCCAATTTTCATGAAATAAATGAATAGATTATAAAGATTGAAATATTGAGGCTAGGATAGAAGATAGTGGGAAATTTAAAAAGGTAAGGGACTCTCCGTTAATTAGATCCCCCTCCACCAAAGTTGCTTATGACAACTCCGCCTAGTATAGTCCTGCATGTAGGAGAGCAGCTTTGGTAGAGAGGGGGAACTAATTTAACGAACGAAGAGTCCCCTACCTTTGAACAATATGTACACTACTCACAAAAAGTTAAGGATCACTATGAGAAAACAGGTGCGCAATAAACTCCGTTCGCTCCTGTTATTTTTTTCTCAGTCAAGCCAAATTGTTATGAATTCTTGTTCAGCTGTAAGTGGGCGATGTTGTGTTAGTGGAAACATTGCACGTGATTCTCTATTACTGAGCTTGGCAGCAAAAGAAAAAGCGGAAACTTGCGAAAAAGGACCTTGTTTTGGATCGTTCTGCATGAACACATTGCACAAGCCAGATGGAAAAACCATTATGCACGTGCAAGCACTGCTGTTTATGTGTGAGATGCTGTCTCTTGCTTGGCTTTATAAGAAGACATACCACCAGTATTAGGCCTGATTTGACAATGCCTCCACGACGAAAATTGAGCGAGTTGGATAGGGGACGAGCTGTTGCATGGTTCCAAGATGGTGTTCCCAAGCGAGAAGTGGCCAGGCGACTTCAGGTGTCCATCTCGGTCATTGTCAGACTGATTCAACGCTTCACAGCCACTGAGAGGGTCCATGAAAGACGCAGATCTGGTCGACCGAAGAAGACAACTCCATGTGAAGATCGTCTCATTGAACGACAAGCCCTGCAGACAAGAACAGCCTCTTCCAGCATCATTCGAAGGCAGCTGAGGGTGGCTACTAACATCAACATCAGCCAGCAGACCATACGGAACCGCCTTCATGGGTTTAACCTCCGTTCTCGTCGCCCAGCTGTACGGCCACGCTTAACTCCAGCCCATAGGGCAGCACGCCGCGCCTTCTGCAGACGTCACGTGAGGTGGACACGTCAGCAATGGTCCCAGGTCCTGTTCAGTGATGAATCACGCTTCACCCTGAACCACAACGACGGCCGACTGAGGGTCTGGAGGCGCCCAGGGGAACGCTTTATTGACGCCACTGTCCAAGAAAAGGTGGCCTTTGGTGGAGGTTCTGTAATGGTCTGGGGGGCCTTCAGCCTTCACCACAGAACACCCTTGTATCATGTACAGGGTAACCTGACTGGCCTCCGATACCGGGATGAGATCCTTCGACCGCTGGCTGTGCCTACACTGCAGCAGATGGGACCGCCGGCTGTCTACCAGGATGACAACGCTCGCCCCCACAGGGCAAGGGTGGTCAACGACTTCCTGCAGCAGTCTGGAGTCAACAGAATGGAGTGGCCAGCATGCAGTCCCGATCTCAACCCGATTGAGAACCTCTGGGATGAGCTGGATCGCAAAGTGAGGAGCAACCACCCCCCTCCCAGGGATGCCCAGCACCTCTACCAGATGCTGCAGGCTGAGTGGCAGGCGCTTCCACAGAGGATCTTCACCACCCTGGTCAACTCCATGAGGACTCGCTGCGTCGAGTGCCAGAACAGCCATGGCGGATACACGCATTACTGAACTTTTGGGAGCATCAGAATGCCCTGTCTTGTGATTTCAATGACTTTGGGAAATCAAATTTCGATACGTACCCACTTTGATCAAATGTACAGACCAAACGATTGCTCGAAATTGAAGGCAATTGTGTATCGTTATCACTAAAGCATTGAATTAAATGTTGGCCAAAATTCAACGCATTGGCTTTCTTATTGGGAAAGTTATGAATTAGTTTGCAAGTGATCCTTAACTTTTTGTGGATAGCTCTAGATTAATACAATTTCTTTTGAGTACGTTTTCGTGAAGAAGAAGGCTATGTATGCCGTTCTTGAATAAAATGTTAATTTGTTTGTACACAATTCTCTCCACCACTGTTAAAGAGGGGGAACTACTTGAACGGAGAGTCCCCTACCTTTGAACAACATTGCATAAATTAATGCAATTTCTTTTGAGTACGTTTCCGTGAAGAAGAAGGATATGTATGCTATGCCGTTCTTGTTTGTTTGCGCACAATTCTCTCCACCACTGTTGTGTGTGTGTGTGTGTTTGTTTGTTGTTGGGGTTGTGTGTGTGTGTGTGTGTGTGTGTGTGTGTGCGCGTGTGTGTGTGTGTGCGTGCGTGTGTTTTGTGTGTGTGTGTGTGTGTGTGGTTTGTGTGGGTGATGGTCATATTATACGCAGACCTGGCTCTTCCTTTTTTCTTTCTCTTTTTTTTTGAGGATGAAGTTAGGTCTGTCTCCCTTAATCTGGCTGTTGCCCACACTTTGCTAGGTGGTGGTGTCCAAAAATAACGTTGGTGGAGGGAGTTTATTAAGGAAGAGTTTCTTCCCCTTATTCATTTCACTATCTATACTCTCCTAGCCTCACTAGTTATATTGACGTTTTGATGGGGTGTGGGGGGGTGTTTGCGCGCGTGTATGTGTGAGTGTGCGTGTATGTGTGTGTGTGTGTGTGCGCGCGTGCGAGCGCACGATGTAAAAAATAGTCGCATATTAATTTTTTTATGTTAGGCTTTTCTTTCTACACATTATCTCTTTTGTCTGTTGGTGCGTTGATTTTTTTTTTTTTAATTTTTGTCGCTGCAAAAAGAATTTCCTGCACAAAAATGGACAATAAAATATCGATTAATTGATTGATTGATTGGTTGGTTCGTTGGCTGATTGATTGATTGATTGGTTGGTTATTAAAACCCTTTCATCGCCACTGTCGCCTCTTGGCACCACAATGATTTAACACCCATGTCACTAAAAGGCATCCAATGAGGGTCTGGTATCCAGTGACCTTAATATGTTCTTAATTTTGGGAGGTAAGGACAAAGACTGTATAGGGGAAGATAAGCATCCGGTCTCTTTTCCCTATATGAGTAGTGAGGACAGAAACACTGGTTATGTCCCTTTGAAACAGTACACATTTTGCACGTCGATAGGCCAGTTGAATTCTCCGTTCAAGTTCCAGTCTGAGTTTTTGGATAGCCTCCACTGTGAAAAGTGTACTGGCCCCACTAACGATAACTCTATCAGCCCGGTTCGCCGAGCTCTTAAGTAATCCATCTTACCCTTTTCGAATATCTTTGGTAAGGACAGGCCCTATTTTATGCATGTCACAGAGGAATTCCCAATATCGCAGCTGAAATATTTTCTCTACCCAGGTAAGTTTAATGGTAAATTTTGGCTGAGGAATGGCTAGCGTGTGTGTGGAGGCCCTATTTTAGGCATGTCGCAGAGGAATCCCCAATAGCAGAAATCTTTTCTCCCCTGAGGAATGGCTAGCGTGTGTGTGGAGGCCCAGGCATGTCGCAGAGGAAAATACCGCAGCTGAAATATTTTCTCTACCCAGGTAAGTTTAATGGTAAATTTTGGCTGAGGAATGGCTAGCGTTGAAAGGGTTAAATTAATTAAAAACTTTTCCAGGTGAAATGGGACAGTACAACATCTGTGTGGGCACTGCTGATACGGGGACCTTCGCAGATGTGGAGTTCCTGTTTCTTGAGAACGGCACCTGGAGACAGCTGGTGGACTACAACGACCCCTGGGACTACCTGCCTCGCACCCTCAGCTGCTTCCAGGAGACCTACCTCGTCTACACCAAGGCAGAAGTGGGTGTGATTTTACAGGGCTCCCAGTCGTCCCGCAAAACAAGGGGTCCCAGGGACTCCTTCACTTGTAGTATACAGGGTCCTAGAGGCGGGATAGAGGGTCCCAGTGGCATTGCGAATGCTAAAAATATTTGTTATAGTGCATCCCTAGGACCCCCTGCACATTCTTTTAGCCTTCACTTACAGCATAGAGTGTCCTAGAGGCGGGATACAGGGTCCCAATATCATTGCGAATCAGGGTTCCCAGGGACCCCAATTAGGGGGTCTATGAAGCACTACAATTCTAAAGGACCCTCTAAAAGAATGTGCAGGGGGTTCCAAGGATGCACTAGAAAAATTCCTTTTCAGCATTCGCAATGCCACTGGGACCCTCTATCCCACCTCTTAGGATCATCTATACTGTAAGTGAAGGAGTCCCTTGGACCCCTTGTTTTGCTGGACGATTGGGAGCCCTGTGAATGCTAAAAATAATGTATCTAGTGCATCCCTGGGACCCCTTGCACATTCTTTTAGAGGGTTCTTTAGAATTTTAATACTTCATAGACCCCCCAAATGAGGGTCCCCTGTTTTATCTATCTGTTTCTGTCTGTCAGTTTTGTCCCCAGCTGATTTCAGGAAACCTACCTCGTATTGTAAGGCAGAAGTGAGTGTGCTTTTAGTTCTCTGTCTCTGTCTCTGTTTTGTCCTAAGCTGATTTCAGGAAACCTACCTCGTCTACACTAATTAAGGCAGAAGTGAGTGCCATAGAGCTGATGGTAGAGTGACGTCCCCTGTTTGACCGATTGAATTAGGCAAGATCACTCCCACACACCATGAAATTACTCCCCTTAATTATTTCCGAACAATTCCTATTATTTGGCTGAAAAACAGTCTCCTGAGAAACACACATCGTTCGTCGATAGTTTTGCGAGCGCTATAAACACTCTAGCTTGTAGAGGTTGAGCGCGGCAAACTGTCAAAAGATTTGTTTTGTTTTTTTGGGTGGGTGTGGGTTTTTTTGTCTCGCGAGAACGAGATCGATAATGGGCAGCAACGGTGTTAATATATTTCTTGTTGTCGATTGGTTGGCCCGTCCCTTTAGATTTTGTCAAAATCACTTTCTTTTTCTTTTCTTTTTTGGTTGCAGTTTTGCACCAATCAGACAAGAGCTTGTAACGGTGTTGTTGTTTTTATCAACAAACGTTTCGTACATTCGTTTCTTATAGACCCACTTTTTGGGCGCGAAGCGTTCTGCAACGTGGAGAACAAACAAACCTCTCTACTCGCGAAACTCTCTCCCATGTTCACAGTTGCGGGGTCAGCGCATGTACCTGAGGCAAGACAGACTGGCCAAGCTGAGCGACCTGGAGTGGACAGTGACCAACGTCACGTTGACCGTTCAGGGACAGCTGCACCTCTACTGTCCGCAGAATGGGACCACGGTCAACGTCCGAAAGAAGGCGATCCCATTTCTGTGTGAGTCTCTTGTCCTTTGCCGATCCATATTCGGCATGTATGTTTCTTTGGTTTTTGTTTGTTTGTTTGTTTGTTTGTTTTTCTGTCTGTCCCAAGGATATCTCCCGAACCGCTTGACCGAATCGCTTCAAACTTTGTGTGGTGGTGTGTCATCATGAGAGGAAGGCATCCGCGCATAAATTATCGCCGTTTTGACCTTGTCTCTGTCTGTCTGAGAGTGTCTGTCTGTCTCTTTCTCTCTCCTCATCCGCCTCCTCTACCCCCCCTCCTCTCTCTCTCTCTCTCTCTCTCTCTCTCTCTCTCTCTCTCTCTCTCTCTCTCTCTCTCTCTCTCTCTGTTCTGTAACCTCATGGTCTGGGAAAGAAAAGTATTTTAACATAAAAACTCCAATTTTCAAAATATGAATTTTGCTATAAAAAAAAAATGTTGGGATCAATAACGAATAAGAAAATTTAGGGGTGAGAGGATTTTTAAGATTAATTAATATGAGGAAACAATATAATTATGCTTCTTCTTTTTTAATCACTCTGGCAGCCATGCATGCTGTAGTATTGTGATATGTGTGGCAATGTTTGTAGATTTGTTTTCATTAAATAAAATGCACACACACACACACACACACACACACACACACACACACACACACACACACACACACACACACACACACACACACAACTACAGGCAAAGGGCTTTTCTTTGGATTCGTTGTTCTTGTTTAGACAGTCTCAGCCTGTGTGCCAGAAAAGGAATCCTGGAAAACCCATGACTCACTTCTTCTAAGGTGTCCTGCGAAACCGAATGAGTTGTTTGTTGGTGAGCAGAAGAGTGCTGTGAAATAAATTATGAATAGGACTATCCTTATACAGTGGAATCTCCCTTATAAGACCTCCCATTATAAGACTCCCTCCCGACAAGACCCACTTCTCTGAGATATTGCCCTTCTTTGTAAGTACAGTGGAATCTCCCTTATAAGACCTCCCATTATAAGACTCCCTCCCGTATAAGACCTACTTCTATGAGATATTGCCCTTCTTTGTAAGTACAGTGGAACCTCCCTTATAAGACCTCCCATTATAAGACTCCCTCCCATATAAGACCTACTCCTCTGAGACATTGCCCTTCTTCGTAAGTGTTAAAATTACATCCCTTATAAGACACCTCCCTTATAAGACCTCATTTTGGATGATTTTTTAAGGTCTTATAAGGGAGGTTCCACTGTATCGACTATCATCAAACTAGGATGTGGGTAGATGGGCGGGTGGTGGGGTGGGGGATCGAGGGGTGGTGTGTGTGTGTGTGTGCGTATGTGTGCGTGCGCATGTGTGTGAGGACATTTTGTTCGCCGATAATGATATAAATTATGTCTGGACTGGTAGTGGGTTGGTGTGTGTGTGTGTTTACAATTTATATATTTTTAAAAATAGATTGTACATGTTTCCTA
>CM065693.1:50235487-50247987 GCA_017654935.2 Phymorhynchus buccinoides
GAATAAACAAATAATCGCGTTTGCAAAGGATTAGGGGATATGACTGTGTGTGTGTGTGTGTTTCAAGGCGGGGGTGGGGTGGGGGAGTGGGGCCGTGTATATATGTGTGTGTAGGTGGGTGGGTGAGTGCGTGTGTGTGTGCGTGTGTGTGCGTGCACGACAGGAAAGGATGGGGGGGAGATTGATTGGAAAAGGCGATGGAAATGTTGGAAATAAAATATTGAGGGGGGGGGGGGGGGGGTAGAGAAAGAGACAGACAGATTAGAAACAGACAGGATCAAAAGGGGACCTAACTTAATAGAAGGTCAGTTGTAACTTGTACTACTCAGGGGTGGCTTCCCTTACATTACGTTAGCTTGAAATTCCCAGTTCTGTAAGAAGAAAAGTTCATTGGAATGGGAACTGTGAGTGTGTGTATGCGCGCGCGCGCGTCCGTGTGCGTTTGTGTGTATGATTAAAAACATGTCTCCCACTTCACAGTGCCTAAACTACTTAACAAATCTTGATGAAACTGAGTACCGAATATTTCCTTAGGGCCTCTAGATGCGGCCCGTGGCAAATGAATGAAAATCCTGAAACAGGTACATGTGGTACATTATTTTTAAATGTATTGACGGTGTGACGGTCCTGGAGGTACTGCAATACCGGGAAAGTCCCGAGGTGTTTTTTGTTTAGTTTTTTAAATTATATATAGATATTGGTGGGGGTTTTATATGTGCTGTTCAAAAGTTCAAAGTAGTGGATGTTTCTTGAATGTAGGCTCCAAGTCTCTGGCATTGATTTGTATTTTTTTGGTATTTGGTATATTCTATTCACAGAGACTTATCTCTGTGAAATTCGGGCGGCTCTCCCCCGGAGAGCGCGTCGCCGCAAGTGCATCGCCTACCCAATGTTACTCTAATGTACAACTATATCAGCGTTTCCCTTTCTTCAGAGACAAACATTTTGTATGGTACTCACCTCAACCAAAGATATTCTAAAAGGGTAAGATGGATTACTTAAAAGCTCGGCGAACCGGGCTGATAGAGTTATCGTTAGTGGGGACAGTACACTTTTCACAGTGGAGGCTATCCAAAAACTCGGACTGGAATTTGAACGGAGAATTCAACTGGCCTATCGACGCGTAAAATGTGTCCTGTTTAAAAGGGACCTAACGAGTGTTTCTGTCCTCACTACTCATATAGGGAAAAGAGACCGGATGCTTATTTTCCCCTTTAGAATATCTTTGACTACACTCAAGCCTCAGACTGCTGACGAAGACCACACGGGAGAGGTGGTATAGAAATATTCAACAAGTGAGTACAACACTTTTGGTCTCTCTGTAGAAGGGAAACATGAAGAATAATAATAATAATAATAATGGGAATTTATATAGCGCTCTTTCTCACATGAGCTCAGTGCGCTTTACATTGATAACAAGAACATTAAAGGCAAACAAATA
This sequence comes from Phymorhynchus buccinoides, assembly GCA_017654935.2. NCBI lineage: Eukaryota > Metazoa > Mollusca > Gastropoda > Neogastropoda > Raphitomidae > Phymorhynchus > Phymorhynchus buccinoides. Next base: position 50,236,929 of record CM065693.1, read on the forward strand.
ATTAATCATTAGAAAGTAAAATAAGCACGATGCTTGCACGCAACGTTCTCTTACTTCCTTACACACACACACACACACACACACACACACACACACACACACACACACACACACACACACACACACACACACGCATGCATGCATGCGCACACACACACTCACACACAATTAATCAGTTATACAAGAGTAAAATAGTTACAATATGAACATTCTAAGAAGAAACATAGAGACCACATTCACATTCCCAATCAAGTTTGAATACAATACTGCAACTTGAAATAAAATCATACTGCCATCGACATACCAATTACATGACTAATTATAATAGACAAATTTTGCAAAGACAAAAATACCCTTCTACCTCATTGACAAGCATTTAAAGTTTACAAGACGTAGACATTCTACATACAAAATACGAATCATAAAATAATTGTAAATACATTTTTTACAAGATTTCTGCAATAAAACGGAAAAACCCCACCCCCCCAAACCCCCCCCCCCCTCCCCCCCCCCCCCCCCCCCCCCCCCCCCCCCCCCCCCCCCCCCCCCCCCCCCCCCCCCTCCCCCCCCCCCCCCCCCACCCCCCCCCCCCCCCCCCCCCCCCCCCCCCCCCCCCACACACTCACACACAAACACTAATCAATCATAATATGTCTGAAACAAGTGAGTTTTAAGGGCAGAGCGAAAGGCGGAGATAAGAGTCAGATGAGCGGACATGTTGTGGGAGGGAATAGTAGTGAATATTTAAAGATACACTGACCCACCACGATTAAGTCCCTTGGTTTTTTTCTGGGTAGCTGTGACCCACATCCAAATGTCCCCAACTTCAAATTGAGGCTGCTCTTTAAAATGATGTTTCGGTTTGAATTTGGGGGCATTTGTATGGGAGTGAGACCTGGTCAAAACAAAATTTCTTTCCAGTTGATTTTAACTCGTGATCTGGTTGGTCTTTAAAGACCCCCCACGTCACGTGTCACATTCCCTCTTATGCTAGAAAGATTTCTTAACTTACCAGCTATAAGAGGGAAAACCGTGATTTTGGCACGTGACATGGTTCAGATCACGTGTCAAAATCACGGGTTTCGCTTGTTTTCCCTCTTAGCTGGTAAGAAATCTTGTTTTGACTAGGTTTGACTCCCATACAAATGCCCCCAAATTGAAAACGAAACATTGTTTTAAAGACCCCCCACGTCACATGTCACATTCCCTTTTATGCTAAGAAGGTTTCTTAAGATTTCTTACCAGCTATAAGAGGGGGAAAACGTGATTTTGACACGTGACGTGCTGGGTCTTTAAAGAGCAGCCTCAATTTGAAGTTGGGGGCAATTTGTATGCGGGTCACAGCTACCCAGAATTTTAAAAAAAACAAGGGATTTAATCGTGGTGGGTCAGCGTGTCTTTAATTTAAGGGCCAGGCACACGTCAGCTAAAATCGTACGACTGTACGATGCGATTCGATCACGTGATCTCGAAGCGTGAATCACATTTGTTCTTGGATGCCACGTGATCGAATCGTATCGTACAGTCGTACGATTTTAGTGGACGTGTGGCTGGCCATTAAGGAACAAGTTGGCAGCGGTGCTGTAGCCTTGGTGTTCTAGGTTCATCCTCGTTGGTCTTGGGAAAGGAGCAGATGTACCGAATTAGAAAAGCTAGCCATATGAATGTAATCCCAGTGAGTCTGATTTGAGCATAACAAAAAGCACCGATTTAATATACTCTCTCTCTCTCTCTCTCTCTCTCTCTCTCTCTCTCTCTCTCTCTCTCTCTCTCTCTCTCTCTCTCTCTCTCTCTCTCTCTCTCTCAACCTAGAACACCAAGGCTGGTTTGTATTCTATGTTCGTATATGTACCAAGGTACTACCTTTATGTTCAAATCTGTATGTGTAATATCATGCCTTGCCATGTTTGTATTCTATGTTCGTATGTACCAAGGACAGATTGGAAGAATAGGCGTTGCCTAAAATCTTTATCCTTGACAAATAAAATTAAAGTTTTCAGTTCTCTCTCTCTCTCTCTCTCTCTCTCTCTCCCTCTCTCTCTCTCTCTCTCTCTCTCCTCTCTCTCTCTCTCTCTCTCTCTCTCATGTGTGTTTATTTTGTTTGCTCTTGTTTTGTCTGTTATCTTCGTGTGTGTGTGTTTGTGTAGCCTATATGTCGTTGTACATGAGTCAATGGCCAAAGTACATTAAACATCTGAAGTCTGAAGTCTCTCTCTCTCTCTCTCTCTCTCTCTCTCAACATCAAAGGTTATAATCCAGCCTCCTCTGGTTTTCTCACCCCCCCCCCCCCTCTCTCTCTCCCTCTCCCCCCCCCTCCCCTCTCTCTCTCTCCCTCCCTCTCTCTCTCAAACACACTCTCTCACATCTTTTGTTCATAATAATCAGCGGGTAATCTCCCCTCCTTTCTTCCGCTGTGGCGCTTTTTACGCATGCGCAGTGATCCTGTCTGAAAAGCATTGAGAGGTGGAAGAGAGAGAGAGAGAGAGAGAGAGAGGAGTGTTCATCAAAAGGAGTGGTAAGGGTAGAGGTTGGAGGGGTGTGTGGCAGGAGTAAGGAACGAGAAGTGACGATAATGGGAGAAGATAACCCTATTGTGTTACTACTGTGGAAATGGGAAGAAAAGAGAGAGGGGGGGGGGGGGGGGGGAGGCGCAGTGGAAACGTTGCGGACTACTGGCTGGGAGGCCCCCGGGTTGAATCCCATCAGAGGCGAGGCTTTTCTGCCCCCTACCCCTCCCCTCCCCCATCCCTTCCGAGACACACACACACACACATACACACACACACGTGATGATTTTCGTCTGTCCCGAGAGATGAAGACCATCAATGTCAAGGAAACTCAAACTCAAACTCAAACTCTTTTATTTGTCGTAAAACCATCAAAGGAATTATTGACACAGAAGTAGTAAGTACGTACCACGGAAGAAAGAAAATAAACAAAAATCACAAGGTAAAGTTCGTGACAAAGTAAATGCAGCAGATAAAAATAATAATACAACATTTGTATATTCTTGCTAATTATTTACTGCGGACAGCAAAGCATTCATAAATGTATTTTGCTATTTCAGGTTCAAAGGACTTTGATTTCAGTATGAGACTTGGAGACTGAAAATCTGTTAACAATGAAGAAGGCATCTGTCTGTTAATACCATTAATAAGAGCAAGCCGCAAATCGGTATACAGTGTACATGCATCTAGAAAATGAAGTTCATCCTCCACCACGCTACAAGATTGACAAAGTCTGTCTTCTCTTGGGATATTACGATGGCGACCCCTTTCAATGTGAAGGTCGTGTTGACTTAATCTTAAGCGACATAGAGCTGTTTTATGTTTTACGTTCTTGCATGTTGTTAGATATGGCTGGATATTGTAAGACTGTGTGACTATGTTATAGAATTGAAGCCTTGAAGCACCACTGCCTTTAATGGTTTTCCAAAACTGTACATAATATTATTTCAATTTATTAATTAATGAATATCTAAGTCTTTTAATATTAAAAGTGCCCTGATGTTTCCATATATGTGAGAAGCCCAGTGATTGAAGCAAAGATTTAACATATGTTATCCAAGGTGCTTTATTTCGAACTTCAGCTGATATCATATCATTATATGCTTGCTTAATGTAGCTGTCTTTTGGGTACCAATATGATATTACTTGTCCTATTGTGTTAAGTGAGATTGGAAATCTTCCTAGTTCTGCTAGAACGGGTATTTTCATTGTCCTTTTGTGTACCCCTAACAGCCCTCTACAGAACCGAATATGTGCGTTTTCTGAGGAACATTTCAGGGAGAGAAAATAATTAAATTGATTGGGCATTTCAAAGGAATCCACCACCCCTTTGTTCTTTGACATATAATTAAATGGGAACCATACCTCAGCTCCATAGTTGACAATAGGGACTATTAACGTGTCGAATAGACGCATTGTGACATTAATATTTAATTCATCCCCACGTAAACATCGTTTGAGAGCATATGATGCTTTATTTCCTTGTTTGGCTAGATGTTCTTCAGCTTCAGGATGTGGGGTGGGAACGAAGATGACTGATGAGTCCGATGCGGGCCTTGAAGGTTTTGTGACAGTTTGCCGACAGTTTGCCAAACGTTTTGTTCTCTCTCACGGTCTAGCACGCCACTAACTATTAGTTGCATCATGGGAAATGTCCAACTTGTTTTGTTTCAACTTCCGGCTAATATTAATTTCTCGCGGGAACGTAACTTTTTGTTTACAAAATGGAAGGCAAAGCCAAGAAAGTTGAGACCAACAAATATTCTTCACTCTACAGCGAAAATATATGGGATGATTTTAGCAAATTAAACAAACACAAGTATTTTTGAGTGCTCTTTCTTCATTTTTCATCATGTTAGATGGCATAATAATGTAGTGCAAACTTATTTTTCTGCACACAAATAGACTGACAATGAAATCGAAGTATTTGTACAACCTGTCAGAGGTCTGATTTATCTCCCTTTTGATACGGCAACTATTTTCTCTCTCTGAAAGTGAAGAGTAAGGTTATATTTACTTAGCTAACGTTATTCGCGGTTATTGGTGTTTCTTAGACCCCTTTTGGCGTAACAGTTATTCGCGCGGCGACCGTCCTCTAGAGAAACTTACCCCTGTCTGTCTGTCCCCCACTAACACAGCCTGATGTTTCGAAGCTCTAGAAGCGGAAAGTTTGCTGTCTCTCTGTCTCTCTCTTCCTGAGATCGATCACCCACTGCAATACCTGGTTAGAGTTTACTTTTCTTCTCCTATTCAAGAAGCACATTTCCTGAAAGTGAAACCACCTAAACGTTACTGGTTAGAAGCAATCATCCACCTGGGATAGAATGTATGGAAGTAGTGTAAAGTATTCCACATGGATACTGCTTCTGGATTCGCGAATTATGGCCGCCATGACAGTTTCCAAAATCGATGTTGCTTACAAAGTGGAATACATTTACCAGCTCAGCTAATTATACTTTGTTTAGGGCGCATAATCGAAATATGCAGGCTACAAAGTTATTGGTAGAGTACTAAATTGATTTTTAATCTCAATTTACTATAAAATACTTAAAAACAGACTGAAATTTTCTGGTCAATAATAAAATATTGACTTAGGTATCTTGATTTTTTCTACTCTCTCTCTCCCTGCTATGAAAACACCACCCAACAGCCTCCCTACATTTCCATGCCCCCACCTCCTCCCTTACCCCACCCACCTTTATCTCCTTGTTGTCTCTTTATTGTTTTTTTCTTCGTCTCACGAACTGTCATCACAGTGTTTTCCTCCTTACCCCTGCCTATTAAACATGTGAATAAAACAGGAAAGGTTGCAAGAGGTCTGGTTGGAGTCGCTGGAAATGATACAGCCAGAGACAGGTGAAAGGGCACAACTCGCAAGAGACACCAGAAGATGTTCAACTTCGTTGATGACGAAGAAGGAAAGGAACATGAATCCTCACACAAAGACTTTGGAGGAAAGAGGCTAAAAAGAGACCAAGACGATGTGCAGAAACTTGCCAGTTTGTTCCAAACCGTCAATCCATTCTCTTGCACAATCCAGGAACTGTCAGCACTGACCACAGGTGATGTGCCCAGTGGTAGTGTGGCAAGTGATCTGCTGTCAGCTGAAGAACCTGCGAATGCAATCATCACAGTCTTTGTCTGAAACAGATTTGTGTGTAGAGCTGTCAGCTTTCATGACAGCATAAAAGCAAGAAAATTCAAAACATTTCACAGCATGTACACAATATAGGGAAGAAGAAAGCCGTTGTGGTTTAGCCAGACAGAGAACTCTTTAGACGTGTTATAACTGCAATGAAAGCAGGAAGGGACATTGACACTGACAGTGTGCTAGAAAAAGAGCTCTGTTCAGTCCCACTTTCTCTTGCAACAGCAGGCCGAAGACTGTGTCTACCAAGGAACAAAGCTGAACTAGCCAAAATCCTCCAGCATGGCCACCCACAGAATGATACTTCTCCTGCCCACCCAACCTGTACCATTGTTGATGGTATGGCAATGGTCCATGCAAGCAATTTGAAATTGTGCAGGCATGAAGACATTTGGGCAGTGGTGTGACAATTTTGCACATGTGACAAATCTCTTCTCAGATTCGTGTAGCAGGATTGACCTGGTCTTTGATCGGTACAATGAGTGCACAATCACGACAGCCACGCAGACTAGGAGCGCTGAAGGAAAGCCAGCTGTCAAACGTAGACTGCATGAAATGAGGCCATTGGCCAATGGGACAAATTCATTTCTCTGGATGAAAACGAAGCCAAACTGACACTTTCTTTGTACAGAACGTACAAGCAAGTTTCCAGATGAGCAAGGAAGAGAGCTGGTGTTGTCTGGTGGGTACACATATCCTGCAAACGTTTGATCATCATCAGGGAGAGATGTCTCTCAACTGACCTCTGCTGAACATGAGGAGGCTGATATAAGAATGCTCCTTCATGCAAGTGAGTGTGCATACTCCCTGACAGTTGTCATCAGCTGTGACACGGATGTCCTTGTACTTGTTCTCACTTTTTGTCACTGATAAACCACAACTCAGTCTCTACCTGTGGATGCAAACAGGGACACATCGAAAAACATTTCATACTAATTAATCTCACAATTGAACTAAAAAACATCAAAACGCTACACTCACACAAGCACATGAAGGTGAAATAAACAATAAACACGGCGAATAAAACCAAATTTTCGTCTTTAAAAAGACTTTGACGAGGTGAATACAATACACTAAACTTAACAATGACGGCAGTGAATGGATGACCATACTAGTACTATGACGTGATAATCTGATGACGGTAAAGTAAAGTAAAATAATGAATGAAAAGACGTAATCTTCGTCATCCCCTCCTGTCCCTCTTCTCTCTGTTTCTTTACCCCCACCCCCCCCCCCCTCTCTCTCCCTCTAAGCCTCCCTCTCCCTCCTCATCTCCCTCCCTCTCCCTCTGTTTCTCCCCCCTCTCGTTCTCTGTCTCTCCCTCCCTCTCTCTGTATCTTTCTCTCTGCCTCCCTCTCTCACTCTGTCTATCTTTCTCTCCTACCCCCCCCCCCACCTCTCTCTCTCTCTCTCTCTCTCTCTCTCTCTCTCTCCCCCTCTCCCTCTCCCTCTCTCTCTCTCTCTCCATGTTTTTCTTCGTTCTCTGTCTCTCTCAGGGGGCATCATCATCAGGGGCCATTAATCAAAGACGTTCAGTCCATCAGGATAGTTTGTCTGCAACTGGTGGCGCCAGAACTTTTCTCTTCTTTTCCTGATAGCACTGCTTTCTGATCTGATTTGCTCGATTGCAGCACAACGCATGTCCATGATGTTGTGGTCTTTTTCATTGAAATGTTTTGCCACCATCGTGTCCTCGTTTCTTATGGTTTGTTTGTCAAGTGCATCTTGTGTTTCTGCGTTATAATGTCTGATGTTGTACGTATGTCCATAGAATCGTTTTTGCAGTGTCTGTCCAGTTTCTCCAACGTATTGGACTTTTTTGCATTTGTCACAGTCAATTAGGTAGATGATGTTAGATGACTTGCATGTGAGGTGGTCTCTGATGGCATATGTAGTTCCGTTCCTGGCACTTTGAAACGATCTTGTTGGTTTTAGATGGTGTCGGCAAAGAACACATCTCCCAGAGCATTTGAAACATCCGTGTTGTTCTTCAATGTTTTCTCTGCTGTTTTCTCTGCTGTTTTCGTCTTTGTTTGTTTCCTGTTTGTCAGTTGTTGGTAGTTCTTTTTCTTGATTGGACTCCTGTTGATGCTGAGAGTGAGATCTTGGCTGTTGTGGCTGGTCTTTTCTTTGTGTTTGTCCATGTACTGGTGGTGGATCTCGTGGAAGCTGTCGTTGGTGTTGTTGCAAGGGCTTCGGGAGTTTGCTTGGCATCAAAAGACTGCGCATGTTCTTGCAGTTTCTTTCTCCGAGGATGGGCGGGTGAGGGAGAGCCTTTTGCATTCTGTAGCTGGAATGTAGAATGGGCATGTAGGCTTTCAACCAGTTTCCCAGTGGAGGATTTTGGGGATTGTGCCTGATGATGACTAGCACTCTTTCGTTGCTTTTGGGGGGTTTGTACTTAAGGGTTTCTTCCCTAGGTAGAGAAGCCACCTTTTTGCGCGCTCCCTCAAGGAGTTGGTCTGGGTAGCCCCTTTTCCTGAGTTTTTCTGAAAGCTCTTTTGCCCTTGTTTGGAAGTCCTGTTCCTCGGAGCATATACGCCTCATTCTCAGGTGAGAATGAGGTATGCTCCAGGGGCAATGTCTTGGGTGACAGCTGTTGAATGGTAGGCACATGTTCGCATCTGTGGACTTCACATGGAAGTCAGTGACGATCTTGTTGTCCTTGATGCTGAGACTGACGTCCAGATATGGGATGTTGGATGTTCCATACTGTGCTGTAAATTTGATGGTAGGATGGAGAGTGTTGATCCATTCCAGGAACTTCAACAGTTCTTGCTCTCCAAGGAACCACAGCATGGCAATGTCATCAATGAAACGCTTCCACGTTGTGTCATCGATGTTCCAAATGAGCAAGGAAGAGAGCTGGTGTTTTCTGGTGGGTACACATATCCTGCAAACGTTTGATCATCGTCAGGGAGAGATGTCTCTCAACTGACCTCTGCTGAACATGAGGAGGCTGATACAAGAATGCTAATACTAATTAATCTCATCAATATCACTGACATACAGATATCCTCTCTCCTGGCATTCCATGCCATCACATGATTAGACAGCACAAGCCAGTTTGTTGGCATTTGCAAACGATATGCCTATAGTGTCTTTGTCAACAATCCCCAGCTTCTCCAAAACCTGGGCACTGAAGATATTCCTGATGATTCAGTTCTGGCTGATGCAGAGTTATTTGCACAAGCACACAGACCCAAGCACACAGATACAATTCATACAGCAAGTTTAATATGGTCAATTTCACAGCTTCAAAAATGTCATGGAGAATCTGCCACCTACACATGAAGCACTGAATCTGCATGTCAGGCAATCTCATTACCAAACATTTGTTTGGAGAAGAGCCCTGGAAGTTCACACACACCTGCCGGCAACTATGGACAGTGGGTGGAAACTCACTGTGAAAGAGAATTGATTTGAAGTACTGGACCCCCAACTTCTGACAGAAGAATATTCCATCGGAATTTTGATGCAGCTTACGACATGTACTTGTGCTTCCTGTGCATCACGACTGTGTTTATGTGCTCGCCTTGCCAAACCAAGGGCAATTGAAGAAACACATTCACTGTTGGGTTGCATAACGAGCCATACAAGGTACAACAAGCATAGGAGAAGACAAGAGACAAACCACCGAGGTTCAGTTCGTCCGAGACCAGAAATGCCCGTTATTAATTTGAAAATACAAAGTTATAACAACTGTTGAAGTTAAATATAGTCATGTAATTGTATAAAAATGTTCAAAAGTTTAACATTACTGGTAATGTGTGAACAGTAACCTCAGCATAGATAACTTTAAATCTTTAAGATGCAAAATCAGTATTTCTGTTTTATTTTGTTTCCTTTTTTTCCTTTTTTTTGTGGGGGTGGGGTGGGAGTGGATGCAGTAACAATGATAATAGCACCAGACAATAAGGTACAATCAGTATTTTTTAATGTTTTATTTCTCATGACAAGTGCACATTTGGGGTTTTGAAACGGTCATACATTAACATCCTTTTACACATCAAGGAATTGTGTTCAGTCAAAAACTTACATTTGCCTTCATATAGGTACAAAAAAAAGAATTTGTTCATGACATGTGCACATTTAGGGTTTACAAATGTTGATACAGTGACATCCATTTAAACGTCAAGGAATGATGCTCAATCGGTATTCTTTTATTTGCCTTCATAGGTAACAGAATGAATGTTATATGAAAAATTACTTTATAATAAAGCATGTTAACGTTTTCTGCATCAAGTTATGCACTGGAAAGTTGTATGCTGGGATTCTGTGTGTTCAATAATGGTATAATTCACATAAATATCACATACATAAGCAGCCATTTGCCCGCAATATGTCAAAATATGCCGATGTCGTCGGCCATTTTTGAAAGTGTCATGGCGGCCAGGAAATGGCAGACCAAAGCCAACATCCACCCTAGTTACCTTCACATACATCCAGACTAAATGTTTGCTTCTAACCCGAAACGTTTAGGTCAGCAGTGTTTTTGCAAGCAACAGTTCACTGATTCTAGACTATCAAGAAACATGGACAAAACTATATTTCTTTGAGGGTTTAGCAGCAGCAGCAATAGCAGTAGCATTCGAACATCTTCAACTTCATTATCATCATCATCGTCGTCGTCGTCGTCGTCATCATGATCATCACATATCTCCATCATCATCATCTATCACACCACCATCATCATCATTGTCACCATCATCATCATCGTCATCATCATCATCATCGTCGTCGTCGTCGTCATCATCATCATCTGTGTGGGTAGCCCACCAAATTGCCAGGGATTTATCATCTGAGTTTTGTCTTCAAGGGTTTCAAGTGGTGACTTGGGAGAAGAAGAAAAAGAAGAAGAACAGAAGAAGAAAAAGAAGAAGAAGAAGACCGAGAAGAAGAAGAAACAGAAGAAGAAGAAAAAGAAGAAGAAGAAGACGAAGAATTAGAAGAAGAAGAAAAAAAAAAGAAGACAGAGAAGACCGAGAAGAAGAGGGGAGGAGAGGAAGGAAGGGGAGGAAGAGGGACAAAATCATTTGCCCCTCTCTTAAAGACACACTGACCCAGCGAAAGGTAAGTCCCTTGATTTTGTTTGTGGACCAAGTGTGACCCACATACAAATGCCCCCAAATTTAAACTGAGGCTACTCTTCAAAGTCTCTGTCTCGTTTTGAATTAGGGGGCATTTGTATGTGAGTCACACCTGACCAAAATAAGATTTCTTACCAGGCGATCGAGAGAGGAAAACGCGTGAAAATCGCGATTTTCACTCATGGGTGTGGTGTGTCTTTAACGACAGTCGGCCATGGGTAGGGTGTTTCCGTCCTCCTGTCTGGAGGCTCAGTCTCGTGGAGTCTGTCACGTGATCCTTGTCTCGCCTGAACCGAGACTTCTCTCCCAAGAGG
>CM065693.1:50255487-50257987 GCA_017654935.2 Phymorhynchus buccinoides
ACGAATTCGCACAATAGGTCTTCGCACTGTAAGATTTCGCACAGTAGGGTCTTCGCGCAGTAAGAATTCGCGCAGTAGGTCTTCGCGCAGTAGGTCTTCGCGTAGTAGGTCTTCGAGCAGTAAGAATTCGTACAGTAGGTCTTCGCGCAGTAGGAATTCGCGCAGTAGGGTCTTCGCGCAGTAGGGTCTTCGCGCAGTAGGGTCTTCGCGCAGTAGGAATTCGCGCAGTAGGAATTCGCGCAGTAGGGGCGACACCAGCAAGGCATTAGCAATCAAATAGTTTCTGATTGTAGGCTATTTCCCCCAATACAAAACTACACGGTGCGATTTCTATTCTATCTCTGTGATTCAATTCTTCTTTAATCATCTCCATTGATCTTTATCGAGAGAGAAAAAAAAATCATGTTCCTTTCTTTTTCTTCTAAAATCATTATTTCGTTTGATTCACGACACGCTTCCGCTGGGGCATAATTGTGATCATGAATAAAGAAGTGATTTCCTTCGCAGCACGCGCCTAGACAATACAAGGCACGCGAGGTCAAAGGTAACCAACCAAACCTTCATTATTGTACGCAATCAGGCTCCCGCTCTCTCTCTCTCGTTCGTCTTCTCTCTGTCTCTCTTTCTTTCGTTCTCTCTCTCAATATCTCTCTCTTCCTCTCTCTCTCTCTCTCTCTCTCTCTCTCTCTCTCTCTCTCTCTCTCTCGTTCGTTCGTCCTCCTCTCTTTCCTTTTCTTTCCGTCTCTCTAACTTTCTCTCTCTCTCAAACAGAGAGAGAGAGAGAGAGAGAGAGAGAGAGAGAGAGAGAGAGAGAGAGAGAGAGAGAGAGAGAGAGAGAGAGAGAGAGAGAGAGAGAGAGAGAGAGAGAGACTGAGAGCTCTCAAACACACATACAGAGAGAGACAGAGAATGAATGAGAGAGAGAGAGAGAGAGAGAGAGAGAGAGAGAGAGAGAGAGAGAGACAAACAGACAGACAGACAGACAGAGACAGAGAGAGAGACAGAGCAGCACGAAATAGCACCTGACTGACAGATCGAGAGAAGCAACAATGGCAGCGGAAGTTCAGTGAGTGTCGCTGGAGCACGCGCATGCGCACACGGGTACACACACCCCACCTTATTATTTGCACGTGCGCACGCTGTTTCTGTTTGATCGATACTCCGTAGCATAGTAGTCAGTCGCTTGTTTGAATTGGTTTGCACCGGCTACGCGTTTGAACGAGTGTCTTTGGTGCTCGCACTACAGAGAGTGAAAGTCAACTTTTTAGGAGGGGAGGAGAGAGAGGTGGGGGGGGGGGAGAGTGCGAGAGAGAGAACACTGAACACTGAACATTGAAAAACAGGTAAAGATGTGCCACCCCCCATGCATTTCTCGGTTAATTGTATTTTTGCGTTTTTGCCTTTCTTACCATACATAAAGCTGTATTTTAGGAACATTTTTAGCTAATTACCTTTTTGGAATACTAACCCTAACCCTAACCCTAGCCCTAAACCTAACCCTACCCCCCACTATGTACTGCAGTACACCGCGATTTGTCACAGTTGTGGTTCGTTGCGTTTTTCCGTCTTATACGGTGGGGGGTAGGGTTAGGGTTTAGGGCTAGGGTTAGGGTTAGGGTTAGTATTCCAAAAAGGTTATTAGCTAAAAATGTTCCTAAAATACAGCTTTATGTATGGTAAGAAAGGCAAAAAACGGAAAAATACAATTAACCGAGATAGGTAGGGGGGGTGGCACATCTTGACCTTTACCAAAAACTTTATTCAACAAGGATAAAGATGTTAGGCGATGCCTATTCTTACAATCTGTCCTTGGGTAAAGGACAACCATTAAAAATTGCTAGAGAGAGAGAGAGAGAGAGAGAGAGAGAGAGAGAGAGATTGATTGACTGGGAGGGGCGGGGTGGTGGGAGGGGAGGAGGGGGGGGAGACTGAAGAACAAATGAAATCATGATAGAGACAGGACCGGATGATTGAGATAAGAGAGAGATGGAGAGAAAGGGAGAGAGAGAGGGGGGGAGGAGAGAGAAAGCCGTGGGGGTGGGAGTGGGATGGGGGGTCTGGAGGTTAGGTTAGGAGGGGAAGAACAACCCAACGTGAACGCAGAGAGAGAGAGAGAGAGAGAGAGAGAGAGAGAGAGAGAGAGAGAGAGAGAGAGAGAGAGAGAGAGAGAGAGTAAACAAAGAGGCGGAGGGGGGAGGGGGGTGGTTGGGAGTTTAAAAAAAACCCACAAATATCAGCTGAGATGAAGAGAGAAGAAAACAATAATATTAATAAGAGAAATAACAGCGGAGTAGAGTGTGAACGGGGATAAATAAAAAGGATGGAGAACAGTACAACACGCAAACAAACAAAGGACAGAGGGGGGAGAAGAAGAAGAAGAAGAAAACTAGAACTAGCATACCGAAAATGAGTTAAATAGACTGAATGGTTTTGTTTTCAAGAAATCGCGATTTTTGGGGACGGAACCACGCACGCCTGCATGGACGTACGTACGCACGCA
>CM065693.1:50265487-50270487 GCA_017654935.2 Phymorhynchus buccinoides
ACATTACGTGTGTGACCGTTTTTTGATTACCCCGCCATGTGGGCAGCCACACTCCGTCTTCGGGGGATTTTTGACTGATGATGTTATGCTGGGAGCTTGTCATGGCTTAAGAAAATCCCCGCACAACCATTCAGAGCATAACAACATTTTGATGTAGCCTTGGCGTTCTAGCTTATGTCAACTGGTCTGACACAGCCTCATGCCAAGGCAAGCACGCATAGTGTATTGCATTTTTATAAAAAAATTATATATAAGGATGGCTGGGCATTTTAAAGACCCACTGACCCGGTTGGATTAAGTCCCTTGGGTTTTTTTCTGGGTCGGTGTGGCCCACATACCGACTTTCATCATTATACGATCGAGGCTGCTCTTTAAAGACCCACCAGATCACGTGTGAAAATCACGGGTTTCACGGGTTTTCCCTCTTATAGCTGGAAATAAATCTTGTTTTGACCAAGTCTGACTCCCATATAAATGGCCCCAAATTCAAACCGAAACATCAGTTTAAAGAGCAGCCTCAATTTGAAGTTGGGGAAATTTGTATGTGGGTCACAGCAACCCAGAAAACAACAACCAAGGGACTTAATCGTGGTGCATCACTGGGTCTTTAAAGTGATTTATCGTTTTCGTGCATGAGGAAATTTGTATGGGAGCCACACTTGGTCAAAATAAGATTTCTTACCAGCGAGAGAGGGAAACCCGTGAAACCCGTAATTTTTACGCGTGACATGGTGGGTCTTTAAGGGGAAAAAAAGTTAGGTCGCTTGTTAGGCCATTTGCTAAAAATGTCTTTTATCATTGGTTGACATTAGCATGTAGTAGGGGCCAACAGTAACATGAGAGCTGTACAATAGGATATTTTTGTTACAGTAATGGAAAATCGTGGTATAGTTTAGTCTTTCGTGGAAGACTGTGACTCTCTAACTAGGGGTTATTTGCACCGGCTCTGGTGCTGCAGCCAAAGGGATGGGTTGGCCTTTGGGGGACCTTTCCCAACGCCAGCTGTTCTCGTTTCTCTTTGGCCGAGAGAGTAGGGTGTACCCTGGGCAAGGCATCTCCACTATAAACAAATTTTAGCCCATCCCGCCGGAACAGCATCTGCCCCCTCTGTTATCTGGCAGTCATGGTCGGAAACGACTGAGTGGCCTACATAAGTCGCTTGTAAGAGAGAGAGAGGGAGAGGGAGAGAGGGGGGAGAGACAGAGAGAGAGAGAGAGAGAGAGGAGAGGGAGAGAGAGAGAGAGAGAGGAGAGACAGAGAGAGAGAGAGAGAGAGACAGAGGGGGAGAGAGAGAGACAGAGAGAGAGAGAGAGAGAGAGAGAGAGAGGAGAGAGAGAGAGAGAGAGAGAGAGAGAGAGAGAGAGAGAGAGAGAGAGAGTTGTCTCACTTGGCGAATGAAGATTTTTATTTTTGCTCTCTCTCTCTCTCTCTCTCTCTCTCTCTCTCTCTCTCTCTCACACTCTCACACACACACACACACACACACACACACACACACACACACACACACACACACACACACACACACACACACACACACACAGAGAGAGAGAGAAGAGAGAGAGAGAGAGAGAGAGAGAGAGAGAGAGAGAGAGAGAGAGAGAGAGAGAGGAGAGAGAGAGAGAGAGAGAGAGAGAACAGAAAGAAAGAAAGAAAGAATTTTGAGAGAACCAGGTCAAACAGAGAGACACACAACCGATAATAATTATGGAAACACATGAAACACAGACAGAACGTTATAATCACCCCCACTCCCACCCCACTCCACCACCCCACCTCCTAGACTTTACCAAAGTATTCGCTAACATATCGACCCCCCCCCCCCCCCCACCCCCCACCCCCCCCCCCACACACCCCCCCACCCACCCACACACACAATACAAACCACATGTAATAGCATTCGAGTAGGCAGACCGGTGATGATGTAAAGGGAAGTAACTTCAGTTCCCAGGTGCACCCAAGCAAGGCAAGGGAAGTCACTCTGGGGCGAACAAGCCACGGGAAATGGAAATGCATTATTCAAATGAGCGCGTGTCAGGCGATTCGGCACTGTAGTGGTTAGGTAGGGACGGGAGGTGGGGTGGGAGCTGGCATGATTTATCCAAGGCATTTTGTTTGCGAGTAGCATTAAGTTAACCCTCTGCTTCACTACCCGACCTCCCTTTCAGTGTCTCTCTGTGTGTGTGTGTGGGTGTTTTTGTCTGTATTTTTACTCTCTCTCTCTCTCTCTCTCTCTCTCTCTCTCTCTCTCTCTCTCTCTCTCTCTCTCTCTCTCTCTCTCTCTCTCTCTCTCTCTCTCTCTCTCTCTCTCTCTCTCTCTCTCTTTGTCTATGCTTATTTCGTTTTCCATTTTCTACTTTTATATATGTATTTTGTCCAGAGGGCTGGATGTAAAAAAGCATGTTATTGTTTACTCTATTACCCTCTATAAATAAAATTCATTAATTCATTCTCTCTCTCTCTCTCTCTCTCTCTCTCTCTCCTCTCTCTCTCTCCTCTCTCTCTCTCTCTCTCTCTCTCTCTCTCTCTCTCTCTCTCATGCTTTCTCGTTACTGTTAGTGTAGTGTGACTGGTATTGTATTACCGCAAGTAACAAAGTTCACCACATTGACATAATAAAGGCTGTAGATGTCCTAGACCCCGAAAACCTGAAGAAAAAAAAACCAACAACAACTATCGGCCCCACCGGTGTCCAACCTGTCCTTTCTGTCTAAAGCTCGGTGTCCATCTGTGTTCTACCGAGGACCCAGCATGTTTGACAATCGTGTAACAGGTAGCACACGCCTTGTTGTTTTTGACTTGCTGACAGGTTATACACACACACAAGCAGGTCTGCTTCTTTTGGTCTCCCTTCCCCAAGACCCAAACAACATGGGCGACAGCGCGGACCAAAATGCGTACACAACGCACGCCAGTCGGTGTGAATGACATGGCAGCAGGTGTGAGAAAAACACAGAATGAAACAAAACAGATGCTTTGTATTAGCCAGGACACAAGATGTACACCCAGCCTTACTGGCGTGCGTTGTTTACGCATTTGGTCCGCTGTCGCCCATGTTGTTTGGGTCTTGGGGGAAGGGAGACACAAAGAAACAGGCCTGCTCGTGTGTATAACCTGTCAGCAGGTCAAAAACAACAACAAGGCGTGCTCTACCTTTCACACGATTGTCAAACATGCTGGGTCCTCGGTAGAACACAGATGGACACCGAGCTTAAGATAGCCGAAAAGAGAGCACCAAACAGCCTGAAGTTTTTTGATAGCCCTTCTCCAGCTCCAGGCTCACCTAGCCTAGATGGCCACAATCTTCTCTAGATCCTTTGCAGTCTGCCTTTCAGTCGTGCTGGTCACAGCACTAAAACTGCTCAGCCTCTTCTGAAGGTGGTCAAAGATCTTCTTTCTGCCCTCCTTGATGGGTACGGCTTCTCTTCTGTCCCTGCTATTAGACCTATCCTCTTGCCTTTGACACTATTTCTCACTGTACCCTTCTCCTCCGAAGTCGGAGTGTGGCTACCCACGCGGTGGGGTAATTTTTTTTATAAAAACGGTCACACACACAATGTTCTCATCCCTAGCTGGTGCATTTGTACCATAGTGTTCAAGTGCTTCGGCTGTTGGGATGATCCCTGGAGTCTTCAAGCCAGGGTACGACAACAACAACAACAACAACAACAACAACTGTACCCTTCTATACTATCTCGGCTGCTAACATGCCTTTTTCATCTCCGATAAAGCTCTTTCATGGCGGTTCCGTTCATACCTTTGTGGACGTACTCAGGTTGTCTCTGTTATACTTAATGGCTTCTCTTCTCACTCAGCTGGATGGTGAATGGAGTTGACGCCCGGGAGTCATGTGGTATGTGTGTTTAGACGATTTTCGGAAGAAAGAAACTAGGGGAGAGCACTTCGTGAAAATTAGAATTGCTTACTTCCATTACTCGGTCAAATGCCATAGCAACACTGCAACAATGGCGTCGAAGCTTGAAACCGCAGGATGGAGTCAGCGACTTGCAAATTTATTTTATTTTTTAGAAAAATGAGGGGTGTCCAGTATCCACAAACTGAGAGAACTTGCAAAATGTGACGTAAAATATAAATGTCATCAATTTTAAAATGACGCACGGCGTTCTAAGTGATGTAAGTCTAATCAAACACGCGAGCCGAGAGCTGGTGGTCTACCTGAAGGTAGAGTAACTCCCCCTATTTGACCGATTGAATTAGGCAAGATCACTCCCACACCATGAAATTAATCCCCTAATTATTTGCGAACAATTCCTAATACTAATAGGCTGCCATCTTTTTTCTCAAGTCAGAAATAATTGGGCTTAAACAACTACTATGATAATATCAATTTTAAAAATATGGGTCTTTCCTGGTATTGCAGTACCTCCAGGATCGTCCCACTATATGTATATATATCTATTACCAGTAATGTCGCGTAATATGTATTCTACCTGTTCCAGGTCGGAGGACGTTAAACTCATTTTCACTCAAGTCAGAAATCAAATTAAAGTTGGGTGATGGTGGAGGATGGTAATATAATGATGAGTGTGGAATCGATTATTCCAATTTCCGTTTCAAATTCCCGTTCATTTTTAGTAATTATTTCCCTTCCTTTGGTACGTACACACACGTGCGTGCATGCGCGCAC
Source organism: Phymorhynchus buccinoides (assembly GCA_017654935.2). Taxonomy (NCBI): domain Eukaryota; kingdom Metazoa; phylum Mollusca; class Gastropoda; order Neogastropoda; family Raphitomidae; genus Phymorhynchus; species Phymorhynchus buccinoides. The sequence goes on from CM065693.1 coordinate 50,270,136, forward strand.
CCCCTCCTCCCTCCCCCCCCCACCCCCTCCCACCCACCCACACGCACACACCATCCACACCACTACCACCATCCACTTTGTACCACCATCACCACCACATATACAAACCAAATATTCTGCCCCCCCCCCCCTCCCCATCTCATTCCTCTCTTTTCCCTTGTTTCCTTTAACCCGCCCCCCTCCCTTGTAACCCCCACCCCCCCAGTACACACACCCCCCCCCCCCCCCCCCCCCCGCCCCCCGCCCCCCCCCCCCCCCCCCATAAACACACCTCCCCTCCCCCTACTGGAGTCAAGATGAACAGACATCAGTAATTGATCAGTCTGCAAAGATACACGGCCGGACCAAATTG
>CM065693.1:50277987-50279853 GCA_017654935.2 Phymorhynchus buccinoides
TTTTTACCACTCCAATCATGAGTTACCTCCCCTGGCTTTTCAATAATTTTAATCTGTAAACCAGAATGTTATCTCTGCACCATTTCGTAACTTTTTATATCTTTTGGAAAACATTTAAAACTATGTATCCTACTTATACTCATCAAAAGAAGCACCGCATACTCGTCGTGTCTGTTGTAGTGTCTGTATTACGTATGTTTATTATTTTGTACGCTTTTAAAATACATCATTTTAAAGAGCGGCCTCAATTAATTTTGAAGTGTAGCCTCGATTTGAAGTGCGACATTTTGTCAAAATGTGCGACAATTTTGGACCGACAGACAGACCGACCGACAAAGTGAGTTATAGGTTTGTGGCTTGAGCCACAAACAAAAACCTCATCAACTAGTATTCGGTTTCTTCCCCAATGATGAAATTCTGCTTAACGTCCTCCGGTCTGGAACAGACACATGTGGGACATTAGTAGATATAAAGATGGTGGGAAAGATCCTGGAGGCAATGCCCGGAGGCAGTGCAACACCAGGAAAGTCCCGATTTTTTAACAATACAGATGTATATGTTCGGTTTCTTTCCCCACATTATTTTTTTTATTTTTAATAGAAAATCTGTCTTTTGAAGCACACAGAGCGCCATACAGTTACTATCAAGGTTTTTCAAGGTTTATTCAGTTCCAAAAACCCCTATGGGGGTACATGGAAACGAAGAAAAGGAAAAGAAAAAGGAGGAACTAGTAACCAAAAAAGTACAATAAACAAATAGGAAACAAAACAAAGTAAAAGCGAAACCTATCGCATCAATGCAAGTGAGAAGCTTCTTCACAGTGTGTGTACAATAACAAGCCAGAACTTTGTGTATGCTGAAAAAATGCCATCAGAGGGGGGTGGGGGTGGGGTGTTCCAAGTGGGGGCAAAGCTATGGCCGGTTTTGGCCGACTAAGGCCGCGTGCACACATACGCGGAAATTCCGTGCGGAAATCCCATGCGCAATCCGTAAATAAGTAAAAGAAAGAAGGATAAACATTTTTTTTTGTTACGGATTTGGGGAAATTCGGACACGTGCGCAAATTATGTTCCTTCTTTCTTTTTACTTATTTGCGGTTTGCGCAAGGGTTTCCGCACGGAATCTACGCATAATGTGTGTACTGTGAGTGTATAATGTGAGTCAACTTCTTGCCGGCTGGCTTGGGCCGACTTGAAGGCAAGAGGGTGTTGTTGTTGCTGTTGTTGTTGTTGTTGTTGCTGTTGTTGTCGTACGTACCCTGGCTTAAAGACTCCAGGGGTCATCCCATCAGCCAAAGCACTTGAACACTATGGTACAAATGCACCAGCTAGGGATGAGAACATGACGCGTGTGACCGCTTTGATTACCCCCCGCCACGTGGGCAGCCACACTCCGACTTCGGAGGATTTTAGGACTGAGGATGTTATGCTAGGAGCTTGCCATGGCCATAAAGACTAACTATGCATAACTATGCAGAACGTAACATTTTGATGTAGCCTTGGTGTTCTAGCTTATGTCGACTGGTCTCAGTGACACAGCCTTATGCCAAGGCGGGGCACGTACACGCGCGCGCACACATGCGAGTACGCACTCAGACACACACGCTCACACGTGCACACAGATACACACACACACGAAAACACAGACACACATACACGCGCACACATACACACGCGCGCGCGCGCACACACACATACATACACACACACACGCACAAAAGAAAGTCACAGAGAGAGAGAGAGAGAGAGAGAGAGAGAGAGAGAGAGAGAGAGAGAGAGAGAGAGAGAGTCAGAAGAAAAAGTTGAATGGGAGGGGAAAAGGCATCCTTGGGTGTGGGTTGTTTTAAAGAAAGTTCAAAAATTGTAT
>CM065693.1:50280353-50303510 GCA_017654935.2 Phymorhynchus buccinoides
TAATAATACACCTTCTCTCCTTCCCGCCCAATCTGTATCCCAGCTATGATCGCCACGCACGGCTACATTATCAATTTCTGCATCAGACTTCTGTATTGTCCGCGCACTCTCTTTCTCTCGAGCCTCTCTCTGCTTAGTCTGTGTTAGGTAGAAGAGATGTACATGATCTGCAAAATAAGGAAATTATACCTGACAGCAAAAATGGACAATAAAATATCGGATTAATGATTGATGATGGTGGTTCGTTGGCTGACTGATTGATTGATTGGAGTGTAATTAAACCAACTTCAATCGCCCACTGTCGCCTCTATTGGCACCACAATGTAATTTAACACCATGTCACTAAAAGGAATCAATGAGGGTCTGGTATTCAGTGACCTTAATATGTTCTTAATTTTGGGAGGTAAGTCAAAGACTGTCAAGGGGAAGATAAGCATCCGGTCTCTTTTCCCTATATGCTCGTGCGGGACAGAAACACGGAAGCGGAACATGCAAGCCAAAGCTTGAAACAGTAACACATTTTGCACGTCGATAGGCCAGTTAAATTCTCCGTGCAAGACGTCCAGTCTGAGTTTTTGGATAGCACCTCACTGTGAGAAAAGAGTGTACCTGGGCCCCACTAACGATACTACACTAGAGTGTCGCAGCGGTTACACCGACCGAGCTCTAAGTAACATTCCATCTTACCTTGTCGAATACTCTTGGTAAGGGCCAGCCCTATTTATGCATGTCACAGAGGAATTCCCAATATAGCAGCTGAAATATTTTCTTACCCAGGTAAGTTTAATGGTAATATATTTGGCTGAGGAAATGGCTACGGTGTGTGTGGAGGGCCCTATTATAGGCCATGTCGAGCAGAGGAACATCCCTGCAGTATGTCCAGAGTGAAATATTTCTCACCAGGTAAGGTTTAATGGTAAATTATTGGCTGAGGAAGGCTAGCGTTTGAAAGGGTAAATAATCAAAAACTTTTCCAGGGAAATGGGACATACAACATCTGTTGTGGGGCAATGCTGATACGGGGACGGCTTCGCAGATGTGGAGTTGACCGGTTTCCTTCGAGACGGCACCTGAGACAGACTGGTGGAGATAACAACGACCCTGGGACATACCGCTGCTCGCACCTTCAGGCTGCCTTCCAGGGAGCGACATACTCGTCTACACCAAGGCAGAAGTGGGTGTGATTTTACGGCTCAGTCGTTCCCGCAAAAACAAGGGGTCCCAGGGACTCTTCATTGTAGTATACAGGGTCCTAGAGGCGGATAGAGGGTCCAGTGCGCATGCGAATGCTAAAAATATTGTTATAGTGCATCCTAGGACCCCCCTGCACATTCTTTAGCCTTCAATTACAGCCATAGAGTGTCCTAGGGCGGGATTCAGGGTCCCAATATCATTGCGAATCAGGGTCCAGGGACCCAATTAGGGGGTCTATGAAGCACTTACAATCTAAAAGGCCCCTTCAAAAGATGGTGCAGGGGGTTCCAAGGATGCACTAGAAAAAATCCTTTTCAGCATTCGACAAGCCACTGGAGACCCTTACCCCTCTTACGGCGTAACCATACTGTAAGTGAAGGAGTCCCCTTGGACCCCCTTGGTTTGCTGGCACGATTGGGAGCCCCCCTGTGAATGCTAAAAAAATAATGTATCTATGCAATCCCTGGGACCCCTTGCACATTCTTTCCGAGGGTTCTTAGAATTTTAATACTTCATAGACCCCCAAATCGAGGGTCCCCTGTTTTATCTATACTGTTCTGTCTAAGTCAGTTTGTCCCCAGCTGAATTTCAGGAAACCTAACTCGTAATTGTAGGCAGAAGTGAGGTGCTTTCATGTCTCGTCTCGTCTTGTTTTGCCTAAGCTATCTCAGGAAACCTACCTCTCTCACTAATAGGCCCGAGAATGAGTGCCATAGAGGCGAGGTTTCTGCCCAATAGAGTGACGTCCCGTCTTGACCGATTAACTTTACAGGCAGAACACTCCACACACACCATGAAATTACTCAACTAATATTTCCGAACAATTCCTATTATTGGTGAACAAACGTCTCCTGAGAAACAAACATCGTTCGTCGAATTTTGCGAAGCGCATAAACATCAGCTTGTGTAGAGGTTGAGCGCGGCAAACTGTCAAAAGATGTTTTGTTTCTTGGGGGGGTGTACGGTTTTTGTCTCGCGAGAACGAGACGATAATGGGCAGCAACGGTGTTAATATATTTCTTGTTGTCGATTGGTTGGCCCGTCCCTTTAGATTTTGTCAAAATCACTTTCTTTTTCTTTTCTTTTTTGGTTGCAGTTTTGCACCAATCAGACAAGAGCTTGTAACGGTGTTGTTGTTTTTATCAACAAACGTTTCGTACATTCGTTTCTTATAGACCCACTTTTTGGGCGCGAAGCGTTCTGCAACGTGGAGAACAAACAAACCTCTCTACTCGCGAAACTCTCTCCCATGTTCACAGTTGCGGGGTCAGCGCATGTACCTGAGGCAAGACAGACTGGCCAAGCTGAGCGACCTGGAGTGGACAGTGACCAACGTCACGTTGACCGTTCAGGGACAGCTGCACCTCTACTGTCCGCAGAATGGGACCACGGTCAACGTCCGAAAGAAGGCGATCCCATTTCTGTGTGAGTCTCTTGTCCTTTGCCGATCCATATTCGGCATGTATGTTTCTTTGGTTTTTGTTTGTTTGTTTGTTTGTTTTTCTGTCTGTCCCAAGGATATCTCCCGAACCGCTTGACCGAATCGCTTCAAACTTTGTGTGGTGGTGTGTCATCATGAGAGGAAGGCATCCGCGCATAAATTATCGCCGTCATGACCTTGTCTCACTGTCTGTCTGAGAGTGTCTGTCTGTCTCTTTTCTCTCTCCTTCATCATCCGCCTCCTCTCCCCCCCTCCTCTCTCTCCTCTCTCTCTCTCTCTCTCTCTCTCTCTCTCTCTCTCTCTCTCTCTCTCTCTCTCTCTCTGTTCTGTAACCTCATGGTCTGGGAAAGAAAAGTATTTTAACATAAAAACTCCAATTTTCAAAATATGAATTTTGCTATAAAAAAAAAATGTTGGGATCAATAACGAATAAGAAAATTTAGGGGTGAGAGGATTTTTAAGATTAATTAATATGAGGAAACAATATAATTATGCTTCTTCTTTTTTAATCACTCTGGCAGCCATGCATGCTGTAGTATTGTGATATGTGTGGCAATGTTTGTAGATTTGTTTTCATTAAATAAAATGCACACACACACACACACACACACACACACACCACACACACACACACACACACACACCACACACACACACACACACACACAACTACAGGCAAAGGGCTTTTCTTTGGATTCGTTGTTCTTGTTTAGACAGTCTCAGCCTGTGTGCCAGAAAAGGAATCCTGGAAAACCCATGACTCACTTCTTCTAAGGTGTCCTGCGAAACCGAATGAGTTGTTTGTTGGTGAGCAGAAGAGTGCTGTGAAATAAATTATGAATAGGACTATCCTTATACAGTGGAATCTCCCTTATAAGACCTCCCATTATAAGACTCCCTCCGACAAGACTCCACTTCTCTGAGATATTGCCCTTCTTTGTAAGTACAGTGGAATCTCCCTTATAAAGACCTCCCATTATAAGACTCCCTCCCACTTAAGACCTACTTCTATGAGATATTGCCCTTCTTTGTAAGTACAGTGGAACCTCCCTTATAAGACCTCCCATTATAAGACTCCCCCATATAAGACCTACTTCTCTGAGACATTGCCCTTCGTAAGTGTATTAAAATTACATCCCTTATAAGACACCTCCCTTATAAGACCTCATTTTGGATGATTTTTTAAGGTCTTATAAGGGAGGTTCCACTGTATCGACTATCATCAAACTAGGATGTGGGTAGATGGGCGGGTGGTGGGGTGGGGGATCGAGGGGTGGTGTGTGTGTGTGTGTGCGTATGTAGTGCGTGCGCATGTGTTTGAGGACATTTTGTTCGCCGATAATGATATAAATTATGTCTGGACTGGTAGTGGGTTGGTGTGTGTGTGTGTTTACAATTTATATATTTTTAAAAATAGATTGTACATGTTTCCTAATGTTGTTGTTTTTATTTTTATCTTGTCACATATGATATTCACACTGGGGTTTGGCGCGCGTGTGTGTGTGTGTGTGTGTGTGTGTGTGTGTGTTTTGGGGTCGGGTGGGGTTGGAGAGGAGGGGAGGGGAGGTAATTTAGTTATCAATCTTCTGCCACCGAGTCTATTGCTGTCCTAAAACTGTTTGACATTTTCTGACTTCGTTATGATTGTAGTACGATGGTTGTTTTACAACCTTGCCACAACACAAAAATGTGATTTGGATTTACAATATGCGGTGCAGTGGTTTAACAAAAAGTTATTTCAATAAATGTGTTTGATCCTGCTTTCCATGGTTCTCTTGATGTGCGTGTGTGTGTGTGTGTGTGTGTGTCTCTCTCTCTCTCTCTCTCTCTCTCTCTCTCTCTCTCTCTCTCTCTCTCTCTCTCTCTCTCTCTCTCTCTCTCTCTCTCTCTCTCTCTCTCCTCTCTCTCTCTCTCTCTCTCTCTTTCTGCGTTTGTGTGTGAGTAGGGAGTGTGTGTGTGTGTGTGTGGTGTGTGTGCGTGTGCGCGCGTGCGTATGACGTGTCTGTGCGTGTGTAAGTGTTTGTGAGTGCGCACGCGTGCGTGCGTGCGTGTATATGTGGCCTCTGCTCTCAATTGTTCTATTATGACTTCAAGATGGGCTACAATTTGCTTACAGTGTGAAAAGAAGAAAAAAGCCTTGCCCCGGATACATCCCCCATCTTTTCAGCCAAAAGCTTCTTTTTTTTTAGAAGATCCAGCATTGGGCCAGGGCCACCCCCAATGAAAGCCTCCTGATTTGAGAGTCCGTCCGTGTCCGTTACATGTATGTATGTATGTATGTATGCCAGTCAGTGGTTTCCGACCAGTCAGTCGTTTCCGACCATGACAGTCAGATAACAGAGGGGGGGGGGGGGGGGGGGGCAGATACTATTCTGGCAGGGCAGTTTCAGAAATTTAGCCCAGGAAGCCAGAACCACACCCAAATCTTGACCCAAAGTTATTCAGGTTAAAATTTTGAGTGGAACTCGACCGTGCGACAGAGGCAGCGGGAATTCCAGGTAGCGAAATAGCGTGTGTGTGTGTGTGACAACTAATCTAGACAAGGGCTGGGCGAGAATGTGTTTATATTATAGTGGAGATGCCTTGCCCAGGGTACATCCCCACTCTCTCGGCCCAAAAAGGATTTGAGGACACCGCAGCTGGCGTTGAGGAAGGTCCGGCCCCAAAGGCCAACCCCATCCCTTTAGCTGCAGCACCAGAGCCCCGCGGTGCAAAGGGCCCCCCCCCGTTTGGAGAGTCGTGGTCTTCCTTCCACAAGAGACTAAACTGTAGTACCCTGGTTTTCCATTACTGTAGAAAATCATCTGTTGTACAGGTACCACAGGTTACGTGCCCTTTACAATGGGAACTGGAATGGTAGGGGAAAAGATGGGATATCTCTCTGTCTCTGTGACTCTCTCTCTCTCTCTCTCTCTCTCTCTCTCTCTCTCTCTCTCTCTCTCTCTCTCTCTTTCTGTCTCCTCTCTCTCTCTCTCTCTCTCTCTCTCTCTCTCTCTCTCTCTCTCTCTCTCTCTCTCTCTCTCTCTCTCTCCTCTCTGTCGTTGCTATATTACTGTTAGTTGTTGTTTTTTGTTTTGGCGATTTTCCTGTGTCTCAATGTTCATTTATAGTAGTAGTTATGTATTGCATGTTTAGAACCAAGGACAGAATGGAAGACTAGGCCCAGCCTAAATTCTTTTCCTTGTAAAATAAAGTTTCTGTCTCTCTCTCTCTCTCTCTCTCTCTCTCTCTCTCTCTCTCTCTCTCTCTCTCTCTCTCTCTCTCTCTCTCCACTTTCAATCTATTTACAGTGTAAATTTTAAATCTTCAATTGACTCGTTCTCACATCAGCATCAAAGATCGTCATAATAATACTGTATATCTTCTTTTCCTCCCTTGCATATCTTTTGTTCCAAGTAATAATCATCAGCAGCCAGCAGCAGCAGTATAGGTACCATTAATTGATCTCCCTTTCTTTCCCTCACCAAGTGCAGCGCATTTCACGCATGCGCAGCGATCGCGTTTGCAATGAATGAGTGAAAATCCGTTTAACGTCATCTCCGGTCTGAAACAGACACATTAGTAGATATAAAGATGGTGGGAACGATCCTGGAGGCAGTGCAACTCCAGGAAAGTCCCGATTTTTTAACGATAGGGGAAGACGGGGTAAAAAGCGCATGGGCGGGTAAGAAGCCCACCCCAATTATCTCATGAAATGAAGCAAATTTCAGTCTCATTTTGCCCATGAGATGAGCGTTAATGTCTAGCATTCGTCTCATGGGCAAATTTGACTGAAATTTTCTTTATTTCATGAGATAATTGGGGTGGGCTTCTTACCCGCCCATGCGCTTTTTACCCCGTCTTCCCCTACAGATGTATAATCTTGAATAAACAATTAATCGCGTTTGCAAAGGATTAGGGGATATGACTGTGCGTGTGTGTGTGTTTCAAGGCGGGGGTGGGGTGGGGGAGTGGGGTGTATATATGTGTGTGTAGGTGGGTGGGTGAGTGCGCGTGTGTGTGTGTGCGTGCACGACAGGAAAGGATGGGGGAGATTGATTGGAAAAGGCGATGGAAATGTTGGAAATAAATTGAGGGGGGGGGGGAGGGGGGGGGGGGGGGGGGGGGGGGGGGGAGAAAGAGAGACAGACAGATTAGAAACAGACAGGATCAAAAGGGGACCTAACTTAATAGAAGGTCAGTTGTAACTTGTACTACTCAGGGGTGGCTTCCCTTACATTACGTTAGCTTGAAATTCCCAGTTCTGTAAGAAGAAAAGTTCATTGGAATGGGAACTGTGAGTGTGTGTATGCGCGCGCGCGCGCGTCCGTGTGCGTTTGTGTGTATGATTAAAAACATGTCTCCCACTTCACAGTGCCTAAACTACTTAACAGATCTTGATGAAACTGAGTACCGAATATTTCCTTAGGACCTCTAGATGCGGCCTGTGGTGAATGAATGAAAATCCTGAAACAGGTACATGTGGTACATTATTTTTAAATGTAGTGACGGTCCTGGAGGTACTGCAATACCGGGAAAGTCCCGAGGTGTTGTTTGTTTAGTTTTTTAAATTAGATATAAATATATGTAGATATATGTGCTGTTCAAAAGTTCAAAGTAGTGGATGTTTCTTGAATGTATCACGTGTCTCTGGCATTGATTTGTATTTATTTGGTATTTCGTATATTCTACTCACAGAGACTTATCTCTGTGAAATTCGGGCTGCTCTCCCCCGGAGAGCGCGTCGCCGCAAGTGCAGCGCCTACCCAATTTTACTCTAATGTACAACTATATCAGCGTTTCCCTTCTTCAGAGACAAACATTTTGTATGGTACTCACCTCAACCAATACAAATCCAACTGCCAACTACACTCAAGCTTCAGACTGCTGACGAAGACCACACGGGAGAGGTGGTATGGCTTGTACCCACGTGTCGTCATATCCGGCCACAAGGAGCGTGCCATATTATGGGAGACCGCCATCTTAGTCAGTAACTTTGTTTGAAAAATGCCAGATCGATGCTGTTTACACACAAATCTGACTAAGATGGCGACACTTCCGTTGGAAGGGTCGAGATGCGCACGCAGGTGGGGGGGGGGGAGCCATAGAAATATTCAACAAGTGAGTACAACACTTTTGGTCTCTCTGTAGAAGGGAAACATGAATAGTAGTGAATATTTAAAGTTACACTGACCCACCACGATTAAGTCCCTTGATTTTTGTCTGGGTAGCTGTGACCCACATCCAAATGTCCCCAACTTCAAATTGAAGCTGCTCTTTAAAATGATGTTTCGGTTTGAATTTGGGGGCATTTGTATGGGAGTGAGACCTGGTCAAAACAAGATTTCTTTCCAGTTGATTTTGACACGTGATCTGGTTGGTCTTTAAAGACCCCCACGTCACGTGTCACATTCCCTCTTATGCTAGAAAGATTTCTTAAAGACCCAGCACGTCACGTGTCAAAATCACGATTTTCACTTGTTTTCAAATCAAACCCAGCACGTCACGTGTCAAAATCACGATTTTCACTTGATTTCAAATCAAATCAAAACATCTTTATTATCTCTGAAAAGAGAAATTGCGTCCAGGTGCCACGATTATAACATAGACATTGACATTAAACATACAATAAAATACATTGAACGGTTATAATATGGCATAGAAGATTAAAGGTATAGAGCACACATGCATTATCATATTTAAATGCAAAGAAATGTATGATACCTAATTGAACAAAGACCAAAATCACAGTCATAAACGTATTGCACACCTTCAGGGTACACACTCTTTTTCGTCCCCCCCCCCCCCTCCCCTCCCCTCCATACACTCACACTTTACTTAAACACACATGCTGGCGATCAGTAAGAGCCAACAATTTTGAAAGATTCATGATGGGTTTAAGAAATGGATAGAGGAAGGGATAGAAGATTTCTGGGCCCTAGATTTCAGTTTAAAAGTTCTGTAGCGGCGTCCTGATGGTAAAAGATCATAGTGTTTGTTTAAAACATGAGAAGTATCAATTGCAATCTGCCTGGCCTTTTGCTTTGCGCGTCTTTCATACAACTCTTGCATTCCAGTCTCTCTCATCCCAACAACCTTGCTGCACACATTCACTACATCGTTCAACACTTTCTTGCTCCCCACATTCAAACTCCCGAACCAACAAATAAAAGACACAGTGAGTAAGGTCTCAATGCAAGAGCGATAATATGTGTGTAAAATACCAGAATCAATGCCAATATTCCTAAGTCTCTGTAAAATAAACATTCTTGATTGGCATTTCTTGTGAATGCACTCTGTGTTTTTATTAAAAGTCAGTTTGTTGTCTAAAATGGTTCCTAAATATTTATATTCAGTAACTCTGTCCACAGCTTGACCATCAATGACCACACTTGGAACAGGCAGCGGATCCTTTCTAAAATCAACTAACATTTCTTTCGTTTTTACAACATTAAGATCCAGATAATTTTCTTTGCACCAGAGGGAGAATTTGGCTATTTCATCAAAATATTGATGAGAGTCAGAATTAGAAAGATCTTGAATAGCAGAATCGTCAGAATATTTAATTATGGGAATATTGCCAGTACCTTGACAGTCATTTGTGTACAGGGTGAACAGAACAGGAGAGAGGACAGTACCTTGGGGAGCGCCGGTTGAAGTAGAGAGTTGAGAGGAGAGTACAGACTGATAGCGGACTGATTGGGTTCTGTTGAGGAGAAAGTTCACAAGCCAGAGAGTCAGTTTAGGATCAACATGGAGGTCTAACAGTTTCATGGCTAAAAGGTGCGGCTGGATTGTATTAAAAGCTGAGGAAAAGTCAATAAAAAGAACACGAACAAAAGTCTTTGAATCATTTAAATGAATAAAAAAATAAAAAAATAAAAATAATTGGACAAATCATGCCATGAAAAAGACAACTGATAGAGCCAATCTGGCAAAATGGTCTGGGGATGTAACTCTCTTGACTGTGTTAGAGCAAAAATTAGTATATCAGAGTTATTCCTCTTCATCTGACGATGTCATCAGTGATGTCATCAAGACAGTACGCGATACGTTGCATGGCAGTCAAGGGGTTAATTAACTTACCAGCTATAAGAGGGAAAACCGTGATTTTGGCACGTGACGTGGTTCAGATCACGTGTCAAAATCACGGATTTCACTTGTTTTCCCTCTTTTATATAGCTGGTAAGAAATCTTGTTTTGACTAGGTTTGACTCCCATACAAATGCCCCCAAATTGAAAACGAAACATTGTGTTAAAGACCCCCCACGTCACATGTCACATTCCCTTTTATGCTAAGACGGTTTCTTAAGATTTCTTACCAGCTATAAGAGGGGGAAAACGTGATTTTGACACGTGACGTGCTGGGTCTTTAAAGAGCAGCCTCAATTTCAAGTTGGGGGCAATTTGTATGCGGGTCACAGCTACCCAGAAAAAAAAAACAAGGGACTTAATCGTGGTGGGTCAGCGTGTCTTTAATTTAAGGGCCAGACACACGTCAGCTAAAATCGTACGACTGTACGATGCGATTCGATCACGTGATCTCGAAGCGTGAATCACATTTGTTCTTGGATGCCACGTGATCGAATCGTATCGTACAGTCGTACGATTTTAGTGGACGTGTGGCTGGCCATTAAGGAACAAGTTGGCAGCGGTGCTGTAGCCTTGGTGTTCTAGGTTCATCCTCGTTGGTCTTGGGAAAGGAGCAGATGTACCGAATTAGAAAAGCTAGCCATATGAATGTAATCCCAGTGAGTCTGATTTGAGCATAACAAAAAGCACCGATTTAATATACTCTCTCTCTCTCTCTCTCTCTCTCTCTCTCTCTCTCTCTCTCTCTCTCTCTCTCTCTCTCTCTCTCTCTCTCTCTCAACCTAGAACACCAAGGCTGGTTTGTATTCTATGTTCGTATATGTACCAAGGTACTACCTTTATGTTCAAATCTGTATGTGTAATATCATGCCTTGCCATGTTTGTATTCTATGTTCGTATGTACCAAGGACAGATTGGAAGAATAGGCGTTGCCTAAAATCTTTATCCTTGACAAATAAAAAAAGTTTTTTCTTTTCAGTTCTCTCTCTCTCTCTCTCTCTCTCTCTCTCTCTCTCTCTCTCTCTCTCTCTCTCTCTCTCTCTCTCTCTCTCATGTGTGTTTATTTTGTTTGCTCTTGTTTTGTCTGTTATCTTCGTGTGTGTGTGTTTGTGTAGCCTATATGTCGTTGTACATGAGTCAATGGCCAAAGTACATTAAACATCTGAAGTCTGAAGTCTCTCTCTCTCTCTCTCTCTCTCAACATCAAAGGTTATAATCCAGCCTCCTCTGGTTTTCTCACCCCCCCACCCCCCCTCTCTCTCTCCCTCTCTCCCACCCCCCCCCTCTCTCTCTCTCCCTCCCTCTCTCTCAAACACACTCTCTCACATCTTTTGTTCATAATAATCAGCGGGTAATCTCCCCTCCTTTCTTCCGCTGTGGCGCTTTTTACGCATGCGCAGTGATCCTGTCTGAAAAGCATTGAGAGGTGGAAGGAGAGAGAGAGAGAGAGAGAGAGGAGTGTTCATCAAAAGGAGTGGTAAGGGTAGAGGTTGGAGGGGTGTGTGGCAGGAGTAAGGAACGAGAAGTGACGATAATGGGAGAAGATAACCCTATTGTGTTACTACTGTGGAAATGGGAAGAAAGAGAGAGAGGGGGGGGGGGGGGGGGAGGCGCAGTGGAAACGTTGCGGACTACTGGCTGGGAGGCCCCGGGTTGAATCCCATCAGAGGCGAGGCTTTTCTGCCCCCTACCCCTCCCCTCCCCCATCCCTTCCGAGACACACACACACATACACACACACACGTGATGATTTTCGTCTGTCCCGAGAGATGAAGACCATCAATGTCAAAGAAACTCAAACTCAAACTCAAACTCTTTTATTTGTCGTAAAACCATCAAAGGAATTATTGACACAGAAGTAGTAAGTACATACCACGGAAGAAAGAAAATAAACAAAAATCACAAGGTAAAGTTCGTGACAAAGTAAATGCAGCAGATGCAAATAATAATACAACATTTGTATATTCTTGCTAATTATTTACTGCGGACAGCAAAGCATTCATAAATGTATTTTGCTATTTCAGGTTCAAAGGAATTTGATTTCAGTATGAGACTTGGAGACTGAAAATCTGTTAACAATGAAGAAGGCATCTGTCTGTTAATACCATTAATAAGAGCAAGCCGCAAATCGGTATACAGTGTACATGCATCTAGAAAATGAAGTTCATCCTCCACCACGCTACAAGATTGACAAAGTCTGTCTTCTCTTGGGATATTACGATGGCGACCCCTTTCAATGTGAAGGTCGTGTTGACTTAATCTTAAGCGACATAGAGCTGTTTTATGTTTTACGTTCTTGCATGTTGTTAGATATGGCTGGATATTGTAAGACTGTGTGACTATGTTATAGAATTGAAGCCTTGAAGCACCACTGCCTTTAATGGTTTTCCAAAACTGTACATAATATTATTTCAATTTATTAATTAATGAATATCTAAGTCTTTTAATATTAAAAGTGCCCTGATGTTTCCATATATGTGAGAAGCCCAGTGATTGAAGCAAAGATTTAACATATGTTATCCAAGGTGCTTTATTTCGAACTTCAGCTGATATCATATCATTATATGCTCGCTTAATGTAGCTGTCTTTTGGGTACCAATATGATATTACTTGTCCTATTGTGTTAAGTGAGATTGGAAATCTTCCTAGTTCTGCTAGAACGGGTATTTTCATTGTCCTTTTGTGTACCCCTAACAGCCCTCTACAGAACCGAATATGTGCGTTTTCTGATGAACATTTCAGGGAGAGGAAAATAATTAAATTGATTGGGCATTTCAAAGGAATCCACCACCCCTTTGTTCTTTGACATATAATTAAATGGGAACCATACCTCAGCTCCATAGTTGACAATAGGGACTATTAACGTGTCGAATAGACGCATTGTGACATTAATATTTAATTCATCCCCACGTAAACATCGTTTGAGAGCATATGATGCTTTATTTCCTTGTTTGGCTAGATGTTCTTCAGCTTCAGGATGTGGGGTGGGAACGAAGATGACTGATGAGTCCGATGCGGGCCTTGAAGGTTTTGTGACAGTTTGCCGACAGTTTGCCAAACGTTTTGTTCTCTCTCACGGTCTAGCACGCCACTAACTATTAGTTGCATCATGGGAAATGTCCAACTTGTTTTGTTTCAATTCCGGCTAATATTAATTTCTCGCGGGAACGTAACTTTTTGTTTACAAAATGGAAGGCAAAGCCAAGAAAGTTGAGACCAACAAATATTCTTCACTCTACAGCGAAAACATATGGGATAATTTTAGCAAATTAAACAAACACAAGTATTTTTAGTGCTGTTTCTTCATTTTTCATCATGTTAGATGGCATAATAATGTAGTGCAAACTTATTTTTCTGCACACGAACAGACTGACAATAAAATCGAAGTATTTGTACAACCTGTCAGAGGTCTGATTTATCTCCCTTTTGATACGGCAACTATTTTCTCTCTCTGAAAGTGAAGAGTAAGGTTATATTTACTTAGCTAACGTTATTCGCGGTTATTGATGTTTCTTAGACCCCTTTTGGCTGTAACAGTTATTCGCGCGGCGACCGTCCTCTAGAGAAACTTACCCCTGTCTGTCTGTCCCCCACTAACACAGCCTGATGTTTCGAAGCTCTAGAAGCGGAAAGTTTGCTGTCTCTCTGTCTCTCTCTTCCTGAGATCGATCACCCACTGCAATACCTGGTTAGAGTTTACTTTTCTTCTCCTATTCAAGAAGCACATTTCCTGAAAGTGAAACCACCTAAACGTTACTGGTTAGAAGCAATCATCCACCTGGGATAGAATGTATGGAAGTAGTGTAAAGTATTCCACATGGATACTGCTTCTGGATTCGCGAATTATGGCCGCCATGACAGTTTCCAAAATCGATGTTGCTTACAAAGTGGAATACATTTACCAGCTCAGCTAATTATACTTTGTTTAGGGCGCATAATCGAAATATGCAGGCTACAAAGTTATTGGTAGAGTACTAAATTGATTTTTAATCTCAATTTACTATAAAATACTTAAAAACAGACTGAAATTTTCTGGTCAATAATAAAATATTGACTTAAGTATCTTGATTTTTTCTACTCTCTCTCTCCCTGCTATGAAAACACCACCCAACAGCCTCCCTACATTTCCATGCCCCCACCTCCTCCCTTACCCCACCCACCTTTATCTCCTTGTTGTCTCTTTATTGTTTTTTTCTTCGTCTCACGAACTGTCATCACAGTGTTTTCCTCCTTACCCCTGCCTATTAAACATGTGAATAAAACAGGAAAGGTTGCAAGAGGTCTGGTTGGAGTCGCTGGAAATGATACAGCCAGAGACAGGTGAAAGGGCACAACTCGCAAGAGACACCAGAAGATGTTCAACTTCGTTGATGACGAAGAAGGAAAGGAACATGAATCCTCACACAAAGACTTTGGAGGAAAGAGGCTAAAAAGAGACCAAGACGATGTGCAGAAACTTGCCAGTTTGTTCCAAACCGTCAATCCATTCTCTTGCACAAGCCAGGAACTGTCAGCACTGACCACAGGTGATGTGCCCAGTGGTAGTGTGGCAAGTGATCTGCTGTCAGCTGAAGAACCTGCGAATGCAATCATCACAGTCTTTGTCTGAAACAGATTTGTGTGTAGAGCAGTCAGCTTTCATGACAGCATAAAAGCAAGAAAATTCAAAACATTTCACAGCATGTACACAATATAGGGAAGAAGAAAGCCGTTGTGGTTTAGCCAGACAGAGAACTCTTTAGACGTGTCATAACTGCAATGAAAGCAGGAAGGGACATTGACACTGACAGTGTGCTAGAAAAAGAGCTCTGTTCAGTCCCACTTTCTCTTGCAACAGCAGGCCGAAGACTGTGTCTACCAAGGAACAAAGCTGAGCTAGCCAAAATCCTCCAGCATGGCCACCCACAGAATGATACTTCTCCTGCCCACCCAACCTGTACCATTGTTGATGGTATGGCAATGGTCCATGCAAGCAATTTGAAATTGTGCAGGCATGAAGACATTTGGGCAGTGGTGTGACAATTTTGCACATGTGAAACATCTCTTCTCAGATTCGTGTAGCAGGATTGACTTGGTCTTTGATCGGTACAATGAGTGCACAATCAAGTCAGCCGCACAGACTAGGAGCGCTGAAGGAAAGCCAGCTGTCAAACATAAACTGCAGGAAATCAGGCCATTGGCCAGTGGGACAGATTCATTTCTCTGGATGAAAACGAAGTCAAACTGACAGACTTTCTTTGTACAGAACGTACAAGCAAGTTTCCAGATGAGCAAGGAAGAGAGCTGGTGTTGTCTGGTGGGTACACATATCCTGCAAACGTTTGATCCTCATCAGGGAGAGATGTCTCTCAACTGACCTCTGCTGAACATGAGGAGGCTGATATAAGAATGCTCCTTCATGCAAGTGAGTGTGCATACTCCCTGACAGTTGTCATCAGCTGTGACACGGATGTCCTTGTACTTGTTCTCACTTTTTGTCACTGATAAACCACAACTCAGTCTCTACCTGTGGATGCAAACAGGGACACATCGAAAAACATTTCATACTAATTAATCTCACAATTGAACTAATAAACATCAAAACGCTACACTCACACAAGCACTTGAAGGTGAAATAAACAATACACACGGCGAATAAAACCAAATTTTCGTCTTTAAAAAGACTTTGACGAGGTGAATACAATACACTAAACTTAGCAATGACGGCAGTGAATGGATGACGCGTACTAACTATATGACGTGATAATCTGATGACGGTAATGTAAAGGAAAATAATAAATGAAAAGACGTCATCTTCGTCATCCCCTCCTGTCCCTCTTCTCTCTGTTTCTTTACCCCCCACCCCCCACCCTCTCTCTCCCTCTAAGCTAAGCCTCCCTCTCCCTCCCTCTCCCTCTGTTTCTCCCCCCTCTCGTTCTCTGTCTCTCCCTCCCTCTCCCTGTATCTTTCTCTCTGCCTCCATCTCTCACTCTGTCTATCTTTCTCTCCTACCCCCCCCCCCACCTCTCTCTCTCTCTCTCTCTCTCTCTCTCTCTCTCCCTCCCCCTCCCTCTCCCTCTCTCTGTTTTTCTTCGTTCTCTGTCTCTCTCAGGGGGCATCATCATCAGGGGCCATTAATCGAAGACGTTCAGTCCATCAGGATAGCTTGTCTGCAACTGGTGGCGCCAGAACTTTTCTCTTCTTTTCCTGATAGCACTGCTTTCTGATCTGATTTGCTCGATTGCAGCACAACGCATGTCCATGATGTTGTGGTCTTTTTCATTGAAAAGTTTTGCCACCATCGTGTCCTCGTTTCTTATGGGTTGTTTGTCAAGTGCATCTTGTGTTTCTGCGTTAATGTCTGATGTTGTACGTATGTCCATAGAATCGTTTTTGCAGTGTCTGTCCAGTTTCTCCAACGTATTGGACTTTTTTGCATTTGTCACAGTCAATTAGGTAGATGATGTTAGATGACTTGCATGTGAGGTGGTCTCTGATGGCATATGTAGTTCCGTTCCTGGCACTTTGAAACGATCTTGTTGGTTTTAGATGGTGTCGGCAAAGAACACATCTCCCAGAGCATTTGAAACATCCGTGTTGTTCTTCAATGTTTTCTCTGCTGTTTTCGTCTTTGTTTGTTTCCTGTTTGTCAGTTGTTGGTAGTTCTTTTTCTTGAATGGACTCCTGTTGATGCTGAGAGTGAGATATTGGCTGTTGTGGCTGGTCTTTTCTTTGTGTTTGTCCATGTACTGGTGGTGGATCTCGTGGAAGCTGTCGTTGGTGTTGTTGCAAGGGCTTCGGGAGTTTGCTTGGCATCAAAAGACTGCGCATGTTCTTGCAGTTTCTTTCTCCGAGGATGGGCGGGTGAGGGAGAGCCTTTTGCATTCTGTAGCTGGAACATAGAATGGGCATGTAGGCTTTCAACCAGTTTCCCAGTGGAGGATTTTGGGGATTGTGCCTGATGATGACTGGCACTCTTTCGTTGCTTTTGGGGGGTTTGTACTTTAGGGTTTCTTCCCTAGGTAGAGAAGCCACCTTTTTGCGCGCTCCCTCAAGGAGTTGGTCTGGGTAGCCCCTTTTCCTGAAAGCTCTTTTGCCCTTGTTTGGAAGTCCTGTTCCTCGGAGCATATACGCCTCATTCTCAGGAACTGAGAATGAGGTATGCTCCGGGGGCAATGTCTTGGGTGACAGCTGTTGAATGGTAGGCACATATTAGCATTTGTGGACTTCACATGGAAGTCAGTGACGATCTTGTTGTCCTTGATGCTGAGACTGACGTCCAGATATGGGATGTTGGATGTTCCATACTGTGCTGTAAATTTGATGGTAGGATGGAGAGTGTTGATCCATTCCAGGAACTTCAACAGTTCTTGCTCTCCAAGGAACCACAGCATGGCAATGTCATCAATGAAACGTTTCCACGTTGTGTCATCGATGTTCCAAATGAGCAAGGAAGAGAGCTGGTGTTTTCTGGTGGGTACACATATCCTGCAAACGTTTGATCATCATCAGGGAGAGATGTCTCTCAACTGACCTCTGCTGAACATGAGGAGGCTGATACAAGAATGCTAATACTAATTAATCTCATCAATATCACTGACATACAGATATCCTCTCTCCTGGCATTCCATGCCATCACATGATTAGACAGCACAAGCCAGTTTGTTGGCATTTGCAAACGATATGCCTATAGTGTCTTTGTCAACAATCCCCAGCTTCTCCAAAACCTGGGCACTGAAGATGTTCCTGATGATTCAGTTCTGGCTGATGCAGAGTTATTTGCACAAGCACACAGACCCAAGCACACAGATACAATTCATACAGCAAGTTTAATATGGTCAATTTCACAGCTTCAAAAATGTCATGGAGAATCTGCCACCTACACATGAAGCACTGAATCTGCATGTCAGGCAATCTCATTACCAAACATTTGTTTGGAGAAGAGCCCTGGAAGTTCACACACACCTGCCGGCAACTATGGACAGTGGGTGGAAACTCACTGTGAAAGAGAATTGATTTGAAGTACTGGACCCCCAACTTCTGACAGAAGAATATTCCATCGGAATGTACTTGTGCTTCCTGTGCATCACGACTGTGTTTATGTGCTCGCCTTGCCAAACCAAGGGCAATTGAAGAAACACATTCACTGTTGGGTTGCATAACGAGCCAAACAAGGTACAACAAGCATAGGAGAAGACAAGAGACAAACCACCGAGGTTCAGTTCGTCCGAGACCAGAAATGCCCGTTATTAATTTGAAAATACAAAGTTATAACAACTGTTGAAGTTAAATATAGTCATGTAATTGTATAAAAATGTTCAAAAGTTTAACATTACTGGTAATGTGTGAACAGTAACCTCAGCATAGATAACTTTAAATCTTTAAGATGCAAAATCAGTATTTCTGTTTTATTTTGTTTCCTTTTTTTCCTTTTTTTTGTGGGGGTGGGGTGGGAGTGGATGCAGTAACAATGATAATAGCACCAGACAATAAGGTACAATCAGTATTTTTTAATGTTTTATTTCTCATGACAAGTGCACATTTGGGGTTTTGAAACGGTCATACATTAACATCCTTTTACACATCAAGGAGTTATGTTCAGTCAAAAACTTACATTTGCCTTCATATAGGTAAACAAAATATTTTGTTCATGGCACGTGCACATTTTGGGTTTAGATATGCTGATACAGTGACATCCACTTAAACATCAAGGAATGATGCTCAATCGGTATTCTTTTATTTGCCTTCATAGGTAACAGAATGAATGTTATATGAAAAATTACTTTATAATAAAGCATGTTAACGTTTTCTGCATCAAGTTATGCACTGGAAAGTTGTATGCTGGGATTCTGTGTGTTCAATAATGGTATAATTCACATAAATATCACATACATAAGCAGCCATTTGCCCGCAATATGTCAAAATAAGCCGATGTCGTCGGCCATTTTTGAAAGTGTCATGGCGGCCAGGAAATGGCAGACCAAAGCCAACATCCACCCTAGTTACCTTCACATACATCCAGACTAAATGTTTGCTTCTAACCCGAAACGTTTAGGTCAGCAGTGTTTTTGCAAGCAACAGTTCACTGATTCTAGACTATCAAGAAACATGGACAAAACTATATTTCTTTGAGGGTTTAGCAGCAGCAGCAATAGCAGTAGCATTCGAACATCTTCAACTTCATTATCATCATCATCGTCGTCGTCGTCGTCGTCATCATGATCATCACATATCTCCATCATCATCATCTATCACACCACCATCATCATCATTGTTACCATCATCATCATCGTCATCATCATCATCATCGTCGTCGTCGTCGTCGTCATCATCATCATCTGTGTGGGTAGCCCACCAAATTGCCAGGGATTTATCATCTGAGTTTTGTCTTCAAGGGTTTCAAGTGGTGACTTGGGAGAAGAAGAAAAAGAAGAAGAACAGAAGAAGAAGAAAAAGAAGAAGAAGAAGACCGAGAAGAAGAAGAAACAGAAGAAGAAGAAAAAGAAGAAGAAGAAGACGAAGAATTAGAAGAAGAAGAAAAAAAAAAGAAGACAGAGAAGACCGAGAAGAAGAGGGGAGGAGAGGAAGGAAGGGGAGGAAGAGGGACAAAATCATTTGCCCCTCTCTTAAAGACACACTGACCCAGCAAAAGGTAAGTCCCTTGATTTTGTTTGTGGACCAAGTGTGACCCACATACAAATGCCCCCAAATGTAAACTGAGGCTGCTCTTCAAAGTCTCTGTCTCGTTTTGAATTAGGGGGCATTTGTATGTGAGTCACACCTGACCAAAATAAGATTTCTTACCAGGCGATCGAGATAGGAAAACGCGTGAAAATCGCGATTTTCACTCATGGGTGTGGTGTGTCTTTAACGACAGTCGGCCATGGGTAGGGTGTTTCCGTCCTCCTGTCTGGAGGCTCAGTCTCGTGGAGTCTGTCACGTGATCCTTGTCTCGCCTGAACCGAGACTTCTCTCCCAAGAGGTTTCATTTTGCTCGTGTCGCCAAGTGCCTGCGGGGAGAGGGGTGGAGGTGGTTAAGATGGGGGGGGGAGGGGGGGGATTTAAAGACCCACCAGATCACGTGTCAAAATCACGGGTTTCACGTGTTTTCCCTCTTATATAGCTGGTAAGGAATCTTGTTTTGACCAGGTTTGACTCCCATACAAATGCCCCCAAATTGAAAACGTCCCTTGGTTTTTTCTGGGTTGCTGTGACCCACATTCGAATTTCCCCATATTCAAATTGAGGCTGCTCTTTAAAACCGATGTTTCGCTTTCAATTTGGGGTATTTATATGGGAGTCAGACGTGGTCAAAACAAGATTTATTTCCAGTTATAAGAGGGAAAACATGTGAATCCCGTGATTTTGACACGTGAACGGGTGGATCTTTAAAGAGAAGCCTCAATTTCTCAAGTTGGGGGCATTTGTATATGGGTCACAACTACCCAGAAAAAACAAAGGGACTTAATCGTGGTGGGTCGGTGGGTCTTTAAGATAGGAGGAGGGAAGTGAGGGATAGTCCCGGGAGGGGGAGGGGGATAGTGTGAAGAGGAGAAGAGAGGTAGCTGAGGAAAAAGAAAGGGGGGAAGAGTTTGTGTGTGTGTGTCAAGTCAAAGTCAAAGTCAAAGTCAAAAATACTTTATTATCACGTTAGGTGAAATTACAGTGTGGTCTCGTACAAGCACAACACAATCAAAGACATTTGCATGCATGAAAAATGGAAACAAAACTATGGACAAATGAATGACAAATCTTGCTTCGCCAAAAAATTGAACATAATTAGGGTCGATACAAGCGACTATCAAAACATTAAGAACTGCCCTCTTTCCCACCATTTCTATTATCACATTCATTTGTTCACCCCCACCTTACCCCAAACCCCCACCCTCTCCAAGTCACCCCAAGCTTTCACATATTTTGGGTCCCTTCCCGTTCCCAACATTTCATGCACCTCCCTCTTCTCTCTCTGTGTCTCTGTCTCTGTCTCTGTCTCTGTCTCTGTCTCTCTCTCTCTCTCTCTCTCTCTCTCTCTCTCTCTCTCTCTCTCTCTCTCTCTCTCTCTCTCACACACACACACACACACACACACACACACACACACACACACACACACACACACACACACACATACACACACAGGCATAGAGACATACGGACAGACATACACACACGCACGCACGCACGTACGCACGTACGCACGCCCACACACTCACATACACATACAGACACACACACACTACTGTACAGATTGACCAAATATACCTCTAGGCCTAAGCTAATATATAATTCCTAATTATTTGGTCTTAGCAGAGATCTTGTTCAGAAGTTCGACTGACTTAGGGACAAAACTAGCTGAATTTCTAATTGTTCTACAACGCATAGTGCGGAACCGTCTATCAGATGGCAATAGTTCATCGCGCGCGCGCGCGCGCGCGCGCGTGTGTGTGTGTGTGTGTGTGTGTGTGTGTGTGTGTGTGTATGTGTGTGTATGTGTGTGTGTGTGTGTGGTGGGGGGTGTTAATGGATAGAGGTGATGGGACAGTTAGAATAATTATTGTCAGAAGGTGGCATATCAAACAAAACAAAAATAACACACACAGCACTCGCACATAGCAATGCGCAATCGCACATGTTTATGTATGAGCGCCAGCACGCATGCATATGTTACGCCCAATCCATGAAATTTCCCATTTCATGAAATGGGCAAAATGGTTTGCCCAGTTCGTGAAATAGCCAATTTATAACTTGCAATTGAGAAAAGAAATATGAATGAAAAATAGTTTTCGTTCATTAGCACACATAGATCAAGAATTGGTTCAAACGAATGAGAAATCTCATCGGTAGATGAGTTAACATTATTTTATTCAGACTTAATTTGATAAAACGTTTGATTCAACATGTGGCTCAGGCATGCCCCAGCTTAGCATCTGGTCGAGTTGGGGGGCAGGATAGGGGTGCAACTACAATGTAGAAAAGTGTGTTACCATTGAATCAATCTTAATCAGTGCCTGTGTGAATGGGGATTCAAAAATGTGATATACATTGTCCATTTCATAAATTGGGCAAAGCATTTTGCCCATTTCATGAAACAGGCAATTTCACGGATTGGGCGTGACACATATATACACTAGCACGCACACATGCGCGCGCGCACAAACACACACACACACACACACACACAACACACACACACACACACACACACACACACACACACACAAACGCACACACACACACGCACATGTGGCGCGCATATACATGTTGACACACACAAATGTACACACACACACACACACATATGTACACGTGGGTTCGCATTATTGATTAAATTAGATTTACGGAAGATTTACCGAAGAGTGGGTGAGAGAAATAAAGAAATTAGAAATTTGTTGTTGATTGAAAGAAAGTGACAATTGGAAAAAGGCCTTATAATTTAAAATAAACCTTTATATGCGGCATTGTCGTTTTTGGTGACAACGATTGAAAATGTATTAATGGATCAGAAATTTGTTGTTGAATAAAAGAAAATAACAATTAAAAAAAGGCCCTACGTTTAGAAATATACTGGTCTCCAAAAGTTAAGGGCCGGCTTCTGTTTTCAGTAGTTTGATATCTATGTATTGTACACTAAGACAACAATGAAGAAAATGGCAAAACTTAGGCTACTCAATAACTTTCCTTCCTGTTGCACGTGCCTGAACCAGTTTTGCAGACATTGCAGTACAGCAACAGCGTTTTCAGGTACGCTTAAAAAGTGGCAAATTCACGAGAATTTCACGAAAGTTTGGTCTCTTTTCGCTGAAGAATCAGGGCTGATGCAGGTTTCTTGCCTATTGCACGTGCAAGGTATGACTGTAGTGAACACTTCTGAGCAAAAGTTAGACACGAATGTGTATTTAAGGGCGGCAACAAGAGCTCTCAATAAGCATGCCTCCAAGACAGAAGAGATTAGATCGTTCTTCCGGCCCTTAAATTTTGGAGACCAGTATAGAACTTTAGGCAGTGTCGTTTTTTTGTTACCTTAACGCAAGCTCTTCAAACACCATTCTTATTTTCTACTTGCACTTATTGATGGCCTTTCTGTAGTGTCTTAAGTTCCTTTCATTTTATACGTATTACTCTTTAACCCTTTCACCGCCAGCCATTTTCAGCCAAGAAGTACTATTAAGCTTACCTGGGTAGGAGGAAAACAATCTGCAATATTGCAAATTCCTCTGTGACATGTATAACATTAGGCCTATGCTTACCTCCCAAAATTACGAAAATAGGGTCTTCAGATAACAGGCCCAAGATGTGATGCCTTTTAGTGACATAAGTGTTAAACCACTGTGGTGCAAAAATGCGACATTGGCGGCGAAAGGGTTAATTTCAGCAAACGTTATTTTCTAGTTCTCTTTTCATTGCAGTGCACCTTTTTGTTTTGTTTCAAACATTTGCTGAGCATTCAAATGCAAAGATATCAATATGTATGC
>CM065693.1:50304010-50341510 GCA_017654935.2 Phymorhynchus buccinoides
TCTTTCTCTCTCAATAGGTATTTCATGTGTTATAATTATAGGCTAATGTTTATTAGTTTGGAATGTTTTGTTTTGCATGTTTGAGTTATCTTCGTATTACTTTTCATTTGAGACAGGATGTAAAAAAGCTTTCTAGCTTACTCCTTGATCCTCAATAAAATAATTTTGACGTTGACGCACACGCACGCACCACACAACACGCACAACCACATACCATACGCCCACGCACGCACGCAAGAACGCAGCGGCACGCAACGTATCCCCAGCGGGGTTATGTTTCTGACAAAAAAACGTTTCCAATTGAACTGTGTTTTGCAGGAACTTGAACTTAGCGACCAAAGAGGCATGTGTGGAGATGTCAGCTCTCTCTCTCTCGAATCTCTTCTCATCTCCTCTCTCTCTCTCTCTCTCTCGCTCTCTCTCTCCTCTCGTCTCTCGTCTCTCTCTCTCTCTCTCTACTCAGCTCTCTCTCTCTCTTCTCTGGTCTCTCTCTCTCTCTCTCTCTCTATTTTTTTTTCTCTCTCCCTCTCTCTCTCTCTCCACACACACACCACACCACACACCACACTCTGTCTCTCTCTGTCCTTCTCTCTCTCTCTCTCTCCTCGCCAGGGGCTCTCATCTCTCATCTCTCTCGTCTCACACTACACACACACACGTCTCTCTCTCTCTGTCCCTCTTCTCTCTCTCTCTCTCTCTCTCTCTCATCTCTTCTCGGTCACATTTTCTGCTCGTTCATCCCCTCTCCTTCTCCTCTCTCTGTCTCTGTCTCTCTCCTTCCTCTCTCTGTGTCTCTTTCTCTCTCTCTCACTCTCCTGTCCTCTCTCTCTTCTTCTCGTCCTCGAGTATCTCTCTTCTCGTCTCTCTCTCCTATCATCAATCGCCTTCCTCTCTGCTTCTCTCTCTCTCTCTCTCACTCTCTCTTTGTCTCTCTCTCTGTCCCTCTATATCCCTCTCTCTCTCTCTCTCTCTCTCTCTCTCTCTCTCTCTCTCTCATCTCTCTCTCTCTCTCTCTCTCTCTCTCTCTCATGTCTCTCTCTCTCTCTCTCTCTCTTCGTACTTGTATAGTTCTGTCTGCTGAGAGTAAAGTATAGGGACGCCTTGGGGGGGGGGGGGGGGGGTGGGGGGGGGGGGGGGGGGTATCATCTTGTTGTAAACATTGGGTGGCACTGCACTGCAAGCGACGCGCTCTCCATGTGGGAGCAACGCAGATTCACAGAAACGTCTATGTGACTGGAAATAACACCAAAATATTATACAAAACGCCAACAATAATATTTAATAATCTCGCGCAGATTTTGGAGTGTCATTTAAAAAAAAAAAAAAATTCTTACATTTTCGCAACATCAGTCTGTCTAAGGCCTCGTACACAGTTCATGCAAAAAACCCATGCGCAATCCGTAAATAAGTAAAAAGAAAAAGAAGGGTAAAAATGTACGGATTTGTGGAAATTCGGACACGTGCGCAAATACTTATCCTTTCTGGTTTGTTACTAAGGCCGGGTTCACATTAGACGGCGTAAGTTCTGTACGGAAAACCCTAAATAAGTTAAGTGGAAGAAAGAAGGATAAAAGACTAAGCATATAGGGGAAATTCGGACACGTGCGCAAATCTTTTCCCTTCTTTGTTTCACTTATTTACGGATTGCGCACGGGTTTCCGCACGGAATCTCCGCACCCTTAAATCTTCTGAAATACTTCCACTCCAATATTTGATGCGTTTCGCTTAGTCTAAAATGTCAGCGTTTTCACAATAACAACAACAACACTGAAAAGCTAGTCACGCGACAGCATTTTCAAGTCCAGTAACTTTGATGCGCCGTGTCGCATTGATGTGCATTGACGCATGGCGGCATTTTCAGCACGGCAAGGCATTCTGTTCGACGCAGTAGCAACATTTTCAGCTCCAGTGACCTTGACCTTTGACCAATACCTTCATTTTTGAACTTGGCCTCCTCTATGTCCGAAGTTCCTGTATTGCCAAAAAAAATAGTGAGCCTCCTATGTCTCTCCTTTCGAAACGTTATCGTTTAAGGCCGTGTACACATTAGACGCGGAAGTTCAGTACCGAACCCACTAAAGTAAGTGAAAAGAAAGGAGGAACAGTTCACGGATTACACAAATCTTTTCCCCTTCTTTCCTTTTACTTATTTACGGATTGCGCACGGGTTTCCGCGCGGAATCTCCGCATGCATGTGTACACGGCCTTTAACATAGTCAGAGGGCCACAAACAAACAAAAACAGACTACCCTGAAAACATTAACCAGCCTTTGTTTCTCTGACCAGACCCAGCCGTCCCAAGAGCATCCCCAAGAGCACACGGAGGGGGACCTGGTTAGCTTAGAACAAAGATTCTCCTTGGTTTCTCTGACACAGACCCAGCCGTCCCAAGAGCATCCCCAAGAGCACACGGAGGGGGACCTGGTTAGCTTAGAACAAAGATTCTCCTTGGTTTCTCTGACACAGACCCAGCCGTCCCAAGAGCATCCCCAAGAGCACACGGAGGGGGACCTGGTTAGCTTAGAACAAAGATTCTTCTTGGTTTCTCTGACACAGACCCAGCCGTCCCAAGAGCATGCGGAGGGGGACCTGGTTAACTTAGAACAAATATTCTCCTTGGTTTCTCTGACACAGACCCAGCCGTCCCAAGAGCATCCCCAAGAGCACACGGAGGGGGACCTGGTTAGCTTAGAACAAAGATTCTTCTTGGTTTCTCTGACACAGACCCAGCCGTCCCAAGAGCATGCGGAGGGGGACCTGGTTAACTTAGAACAAATATTCTCCTTGGTTTCTCTGACACAGACCCAGCCTCCCCAAGAGTGCACGGAGGGGGACCTGGTTAACTTAGAACAAACTTGAAAATAAGTAGATGACCACTAGGACCAATCGCAGACACACGAAACACAAGACATTCAGGTAGTATTTGGTTCTTATATTGAGGCTCAACATACATACGTTTTTTGTATGATATACGTTATCAATGTAAAAATGAAAGACTGTCTGTTAGTCTGTCAGAGGGGGACCTGGTTAAAACTTAGAACTAACACTCGCGTTGGTTTCTCTGACACAGACCCAGCCGTCCCAAGAGCGCAAGCCCAGTGCAGAGGCAGAGGGGCAGCAGCCCGAGGGGTATCAGAGCGGCTGGGTCAGCGTGGACTACGAGACCCGGGAAGGGTCCGCCAAGCCCGGCAAGGACTACATCTTGACCCAGGGCAATATGGTGGGTCAGCTTTGGAGACGTTCAGTAACGCGCATGCAGTCCTTCCAAATATGGAAAAGATGTCCACGCGTGCGCGCAAGATGACGTCATTCGTTTCAAAATTGTGGGGTGGGTTTTTTTCAGCGAAAGTTTAGAATGTGTTATGTTTGAACCTTTCAAACTGACACTAATAAGCTGACCTCAACCCTATTCCTAATCCTAACCTTGGATTATTTTTTGACAGTTACGGTGCCCAAATTTGGCATGTAGGTGTGTTAGCTTACGGTGATTAGGTATACAGGGTCACTTTTACCCTCTTAAGTATAACCTTGACCTTTGACCTTGAACATCATAGATTGTTTGTTTGGGCCATATATTTTACATTATGGCAGATACAGTTTCCAAATTTGTCAAATAGGTACACTAGCTTAAGATCATTATTATGAAATGCTAAGTATTGTCGACCTCGGCGACCTGGATGACCTTGAGCTTTGACCTTGTATTTTTGCCTGTCACAATATCACATCAAAATACAAAGCGAGTAGAGCCTTGAAGGCTTTGCCTCTTGTTCTTTCTTTTTAAAGCGCCATGAATAGCATTTTCTAGACACGTGCACTGTATAAATGCTAATTGTATAATGTGGCAGACGTTCGAGGAATCGGACTCCGATAAGCTGCTGAAGGTTCCCATCGTCCAGGGCAAGGAGCCCGGGGCGAACGTGGACTTCTACATCCTCCTCAAGAACCCCTCGGAGGGAGGGGGCCTGGGCGACCCCAGCATCACCCGAATCACCATCATGGACGATAATGGTGCGTGCAATGTTGTTGTTGTACCCTGGCTAAAAGACTGCAAGGATCATCCCCCCCCGAACAGCCGAAGGACTTGAAAAAACACGGTGGTACAAATTGCATCAGCTAGAGATGAGAATGTTACGTACGTACGTGTGTGACCGTTTTTGATTACTACCACCCCCCCCCCCCCCTACCACGTAGGCAGCCACGCTCCGACTTTGGGGGAGCGTGCATCACATGCACGCATGGATGAACACGCACGCGCACGCACGCTCGTGCGCACACAGACAGAAAGACACACATACTGAGTGGATGAGGAAGGGTAGGGGTGTGGGGTTAGGGGACCCCAGCATCGGCAGAATCACTATCATGGACGATCATGGTGCCTGCGACGAACAGATGCATGCACAGCATGCACACGGACAGACAGACACACACACGTACGCACACACGCACACACACGTTCGTGTACGCATAAACACGCACACACTCACACACGTTCGCGTACGCGTGCACACGCGCTCCAATGCAAGCGCATTGGAGCATGTTTTCATGCGACTTTTGTGTGACTGATGAGGAAGGAAGGGAGGGGTGGTAAATTTTGACCCAATGACAACTTTTTTGTTGCCACTGGGTTTATCGTGTGCTAAGTGCATGAGCACACGAGACCTCGGGTTTATCGTCTCATCCGAAAGACTCCACGTTCAGACCGCAAGGCCTAGTGCAAAGTGAGAGGAAAAATCCCCTGTACCCAGGTTCGAACTCGGATTTATACTTGACACGAAGCGAACGCGCTACCACTGTGCCACTCTGAGTGAAATTGTTATAATAAACTTCTTCTTAGCATATTTTTTCAGTATTATATACAAGTGCGTTTGCGTGCGTGCGTGCGTGCAGAGCCTGGTGAGTTCTTGTTCGAGGAGCAGGACTACTACGCCAGCCTGAAGTCTGGGGAGGTGATGGTTCGTGTGATTAGGGAGCACGGCTTCAACGGAGACGTCACCCTGGAGTACTCCACCATGTGAGGAGACCCTCACTCTTTTTGTTCCTTTCCCAGTGGCAACGAAAAAGTTATCATTTGGTCAAAATTTACCCACCTCCTCCCTTTCCTTCCTCATCAGTCACAAAAAAATCGCATGCAAAAAAAAAAAAAAAAGGGTGGCGCGCCTCTGGCTGCGACGTGCTCTCCGGGTGGGAGCAGCCCGAATTTCACAGAGACGCCTCTGTGACTATAAAGTACCTAATACCTAATGCCTAATACCAACGTTAAAACCCCATGGGCCATAACGAAAACGACCCTTTGTGGGCGTGGGTGTGTGGGAAGGGGGGGGGGGGGGGGTCAATGACAGAACAGCCCTAGTTGATAAGATGATGATGATGGTGATGATGATGATGATGATACTAATGGTGATGACGATAGTGATGTTAATGATGTAGGGGGTTTAGTAGGTGGTGTCCTGAACAGGCTCCACTGAACTCCGCCGAAGTGACTCAGCAGCAGTGCAGTGTCTCCTCGGTTGGTTGCCACCTGACGGTCTAACGTAGATTCGCTCCCCTTGAACTGCTGGTCTCGCATTCTGCGACCTGAACAAGCCCGGGGTGTGGCTGCGAATTGGGATTCGGGGTGAGCGGCGTGGGAGCAACGCCACTGTACGGCCCAGAAGATGGGACAGCCAAAAAACAACAACAAAAACAACACACAATGGTGATGACGATAATGATGTTCATGATGATGACGATGACTAAGATGATCACGTCGACAATCATGGTAGTGAGGAGGAGGAGAAGGAGGACAACTACGTTGAAACATGAATGAAACTCGCATGTTAACGTTTATTTGGGATAACTGAATATTAAAGCACAAAATAAGGCTCTGTTTTTCGTCAGGTCAGGTTGATGATGATCATGATGATGATGATGATATGATGACGAACGATGGGGTGGTGATAATGATGAAGACGATGGCATTGATGATGATTATGATGGTGGTGGTAAAGATGATAGTGATGATGATGATAAAGATGGTGATGACGACGACGACAATGAAGATGATGATGATGGTTTCAGTGACGGCACAGCGGTAGGGGGCAAGGAGATAACGACAGGGGTGGGTTATAGAGATGACGATGATGACGATGATGATGGTTTCAGTGACGGCACAGCGGTAGGGGGCAAGGAGATGAAGGCGGGGGTGGATTATAGAGATGACGATGACGATGATGATGGTTTCAGTGACGGCACAGCGGTAGGGGGCAAGGAGATGAAGGCGGGGTGGATTATAGAGATGACGATGATGATGGTTTTCAGTGACAGCACAGCGGTAGGGGGCAAGGAGATGAAGGCGGGGTGGATTATAGAGATGAAGATGACGATGATGATGGTTTCAGTGACGGCACAGCGGTAGGGGGCAAGGAGATGAAGGCGGGGTGGATTATAGAGATGACGATGATGATGGTTTCAGTGACGGCACAGCGGTAGGGGGCAAGGAGATAACGACAGGGGTGGATTATAGAGATGATGATGACAATGATGATGACGATGATGATGGTTTCAGTGATGGCACAGCGGTAGGGGGCGAGGAGATAACGACAGGGGTGGATTATATCGAGAGTCACGGCTCTCTGCACTTTGAGCACGGGGAGACTTCCAAACCCATCACTGTACAGATCAACGCATCCGCTGAGGTCTGTCTGTCTGTCTGTCTGTCTCTCTCTCTCTCTCTCTCTCTCTCTCTCTCTCTCTCTCTCTCTCTCTCTCTCTCTCTCTCTCTCTCTCTCCCTCTCTCTCTCTCTCTCCATCCCTCTTTCTCTCTCTCTCTCTCTCTCTCTCTCTCTCTCTCTCTCTCTCTCTCTCTCTCTCTCTCTCTCCGTCTCACCCCCTCTCTCTCTGCCTCCCCCTCTCCTCTCCTTTCTCTCTCTCTCTCTCTCTCTCTCTCTCTCTCTCTCTCTCTCTCTCTCCCTCTCTCTCTCTCTCCGTCTCTCCCCCCCCTCTCTCTCTCTCTCTCTCCCTCTCCCACCCTCTCTCTCCTCTCCCACCCTCTCTCTCTCTCTCTCTCTCTCTCTCTCTCTCTCTCTCTCTCTCTCTCTCTCTCTCTCTCTCTCTCTCTCTCTCTCTTCTTCCCCCACCTCTCTCTCCCTCTCTCTCTCTCTCCCTCTCTCTTCCTCTCCCTCTCTCTCTCTCTCTCTCTCTCTCTCTCTCTGCACTTTGAGCATAAACAAAACATCAAAACTTATCACGCACAGCAACACAAGACCGCATAACATGTGAACACGATAACGTTTGAACGGACGGAACTATGAGGTTCAAATTTTGCATGCTCCTGGGTAGTTAAGATATCTAGGCCAAGGTCGAAAATGAAGGTCAAGGGTCAAGGTCACTGGAGTAAAACATGCTACAGCATTTA
Source organism: Phymorhynchus buccinoides (assembly GCA_017654935.2). Taxonomy (NCBI): domain Eukaryota; kingdom Metazoa; phylum Mollusca; class Gastropoda; order Neogastropoda; family Raphitomidae; genus Phymorhynchus; species Phymorhynchus buccinoides. The sequence goes on from CM065693.1 coordinate 50,311,404, forward strand.
GTCCATGCCTTTTGTTAACACTCAAATCACCAGCATAAACCAATTTAAAGTGATTTATCCATTAGGCTTACATTGTTTTTAGCGCGCGTTCACAGTTACATCCGGATTTTCCGCGCAGAAATAATCAATAAGTAAATAAAATTTAAAAAAGGAATAAAATAATAATACGGATTAGGTGGAAAACGGACACGTCAGTATATGTTTTCCTTCTTTCTTTTACTTATTGATATTATTTCTGCGCGGAAAATCCTGATGTACTGTGTACGTGCCCCTATGGTGGTATGCTACTGGTCAGGTCTTTTTCTATCCCTAACCACTCTCAACGAAAAGAATATTTGCCTGTTTTAAGTAAAGGAAATAACTTGCAACTATAATTAGCTCTCTGTGGAAAGCTAAAAAGGGGCCTGAATGTGGGGAATGTGTGCGTCTGCGGCGCCGCGCGGCTTATGATATAGCGTCTTAAAGACCCACCACGTCACGCGTCAAAATCACGGTTTTCACATGTTTTCCCTCTTATAGCTGGTAAGAAATCTTAGCAAATCTTCCAAGCATAAGAGGGAATGTGACAGGTGACGTGGGGGGTCTTTAACGCTCGAGTTTGTTTGTTTGTTTGCTTGTTGCTTGCTCTTCCGAGCAGGTGTGTGTGTGTGTGTGTGTGTGTGTGTGTGTGTGTGAGCGTGAGTGTGTGTGTGGGCATAATTATGTGTATGAGTGTATGTGTAGAGATTGTGTTCGGCTAGAGGGGGGGGGGGGGGGGGGGGGGTGAGGGAGTGAATGTGTGCGAGTATGTGTCTGTGAGTGTGAGTGCACGTGTGTGTTTTTGTGTATGTGAGTGCGTGTGTGCGTGCGCGCGTGTTTGTGCAAGTGTATGCTTGAGTAAGTGTGTGTGCGTTTCAGTGAGTGAGAATGTGAATTTTCTGTGTGTTTGATGAAATGTGTGTGGGTCCGTGTCTGTGTGTGTGTATGTCTGTGTGTGTGTATGTCTGTGTGCCAGAACGCGTTGACTCGCGTGCGTGCACGTACGTGTGTGTGTGTTGTGTGTGCGTGTGTGAGTGCTTCAATGCTGAGTGCTCGATAAAAAGGGAATCAGTACTAAGGTCGAAAATACATTTCGTCCTAAAGTCGAATATACATTTCGTCCTAAGGTAGAATATACATTTCGTCCTAAGATCGAAAGTGCTCAGTTCGTCCTAAGGTCGAATGTACATTTCGGCCTAAGGTCGACTGCAACATTTCGTCCTAAGGTCGAAAGTGCTCAGTTCGTCCTAAGGTCGAATCTACATTTCGTCCTAAGGTCGAATCTACATTTCGTCCTAAGGTCGAATGTATATTTCGTCCTAAGGTCGAAAGTGCTCAGTTCGTCCTAAGGTCGAATCTACATTTCTACATGTCTCTGTCGATTTATGTCTCATTCTGTCTGCCTCTCTCTCTCTCTCTCCTCCCTCCCTCTCTCTCTCTCTCTCCTCCCTCCCTCTCCTCCCTCTCTCTCTCTCTCACTCTCTCTCTCCCTCCCTCTCTCTCTCTCTCTCTCACTCACTCTCTCTCTCTCCTCCCTCCCTCTCTCTCTCTCCCCCCTCTCTCTCCCTCCCTCCCTCTCTCTCTCTCTCTCTCTCCTCCCTCTGTCTCTCTCTCTCTCCCTCCCTCCCTCTCTCTCTCTCCCTCTCTCTCTCTCCCTCTCTCTCTCTCCCTCTCTCTCTCTCTCCCTCCCTACATATACGCGCGCATGCATCTACCACTCATCACCCGCCCACCCGCTTCACAAATGAAAAGGTCCACCCCACCACCACAAAAAAAATTTACTCCCAGAGCTGAGCACTTTCGACCTTAGGACGAAATGTTGCAGTCGACCTTAGGCCGAAATGTATATTCGACCTTAGGACGATCTGAGCACTTTCGACTTTAGGACGAAATGTTGCAGTCGACCTTAGGCCGAAATGTATATTCGACCTCAGGACGATCTGAGCACTTTCGACTTTAGGACGAAATGTTGCAGTCGACCTTAGGACGAAATGTACATTCCGACTTTTTTTTTCGACCTTCGTCCGATCTGTGTATCATTCGACCTTAGGACGAAATGTATTTTCGACCTTATTCCTGTAACCCGATAAAAAGCGCTATATAAGTGTCCTTTACTTTTTTTTCTTTTTTTTCTCTCAGGTGTCCAGTAATTTCATCATCACCATTCGCAACCCGAGTAACGGAGCTAGAATAGGCGTCTGCAGTGCTGTGGTGGTGCACATAAATAAAGGTGTGTGAGTCAAAGTCAACATTTTATTGGCTCACTCGTGTTAACGTGTTAACGAAGTTAACACGAAGTGAGTCTATAGTATGATAGTTGTTCGGTTGTGTGTATGTGTGTGTGTGTGTGTGTTGCGTCCGTGGCCTAATCTCCAAACTTTAACGTTGGCATTTTCTCGGGAAATAGAAGGCATACATTGTTCAAACTTTGCACACATATTGATGTCTATGCAAGCTTTCAAACAATGATGACTTTGAATAATCAAATACTTAAAACAACACTGTAAACAGATAACAAACATATAACATTTTAGATTAGTGGGTTAGAGAGTATTCAACAGGCAACATGAGTTAAGAAACTCATCAACACTGAAAGCCTCGATAGCTCATTGGTAGAGTATCTGTCTATCATGCCAATGGTTCCAGGTCCGATTCTCTGCACGGGCACTTTTTTTTTTTATTGTTGTATCCATTAACGATAGTTTCATTTGTACTTTAAAATTTTATTGGCAATCTTGTACTTTAGACACCCCCTCAATCTTTGTTGTTGTCCCACATGTTCCTGTTTAAGTGAGCCTTGAAAGCTTTGCCTCTTGTTTAGAGATCAATCAGTCAATCAATCAATATTTTTATTGTCCATTTTACAGGAAATTCTTCAATTTTACAATGAATAAGCAAACATGTATGCTTTTTTTTCATTAATGTGTGTGTTCGTGGGCGGGTGTGTGTGCTTGTATATGTGTGTGTGTGTGTGTGTGAATTTGTGTGTGTGTATGTATGTGAATGTATGTGTGCGTATGTGAATGTGTGTGTGTGTGTATGTATGTGTGAATGTGTGCGTGTGTGTGTGGTGTGCGTGTGCGTGCACGCATCACTTTTATTTCTTTTCATGTTATAAGTTATAAAAGTCCATCAGTAAATTAATTTGGGTGAAGGCGCTTTATTATTATTAAGAACCCCTCTTATAGAGGAGTTAGTAAAAATTTACACACACACACACCCTTTCCTTCCTCATCAGTCACATAAAATATCGCATGCCAAAAAAAAATGGATGGCACGCATGTGGCTGCGATGCGCTCTCCAGGTGGGAGCAACCCGAATTTCACAGAAACGCCTCTGTGACTAGTAAAATAAAGTACCAAAATACAAAATAGTAGTTGTAGTAGTGGTAGTAGTAGTAGTAGTAGTAGTAGTAGCAGCAGCAGTGATGTCCCGAGCCCCCGGTCATAGGCCTTTGACCTATTAAAATTTGAAATGTTAGGTGTCCTCCCCTGTCTCCAAATGTCTGATTACATTTTTGACACTGGCATCCTTACTCTTACTGATTTCTGCAAGAGCCAGGACAATTATCCTATTGATTTATCTTGTTTCAGGACAGTTTATCTTATCATTTTTTTAATCCTCGGTACATCAGTGATGTAGTAGTAGTAGTAGTAGTAGTAGTAGTAGTAGTAGAAGTAATAGTAGAAGCAATAGTAGTAGTAGTAGTAGTACGTGGGCCCATCAATAAATAATGTCATCACAGTTGTAAAGTAGCAACTCAACGGTGAATTTACATGAAACTTCTACATTCTATAAAATACCCATCTCCGATTAAGCAATCACAATGTCAAGAGTTTTGGTTTCAATTCCAATACTTTTTATTTGGTACTTTATTCTAATTATTGTCGTATTTAAATTTTCCCCAAAAAATGTTTTTGTCAGCTGGACCGACCTCTACTTTCGGTATAGTGGAATGAAGTTACATCGGGGGTGGGGGGGGGGGGGGGTGGGGGGGGGGCGGGGGGGGGGGGGGTGTTTAGAGGGCCAGCCACACTGCATACGATTCGATTCAGTGCGATCTGATGTTGACATTTTGTGAGTCATGATTGACGTAAAGTTCTACTGTCTGCATCAATCTGATGAAATCCTACTAAGTTATGTTCACTATATCAGGGCTCCCAATCGCCCCGCAAAACAAGGGGTCCCAGGGACTCCTTCACTTACAGTATAGAGGGTCATAGAGGCGGGATAGAGTGTCCCAGTGGCATTACGAATGCTAAAAAAATTTTTTTTTATAGTGCGTCCCTGCACATTCTTTTAGAGGGTCCTTTAGAATTGTAGTGCTTCATAGACCCCCAAATGGGGGTCCCTGGGAGCCCTGCTATTTTTTTGTAGTCTCCCGTACTACACGAATCTGATAAAATATCTTATTTTTTTGTATCGGGACGTTTTATTTTGATTCGTGTTTTGGGGGGTCTTACGTGAGTATTAGTGAACGAGGAAAAGAACAAGGTTGGAGTTATTTTAAGACGGAAGTATTTCACGCGAATCGTGTACTCACAGACGCCTGTCACGTCACGATCGTATCTTATTGGGGTCAAATCGTATGCAGTGTGGCTGACCCTTTTTGTTTTCACTGTGGGTTGTTTTTTTTATATTGAATTTAAGCTGTTTATTCGGTTTTGTGTGTGTGTGTTTTTGTACAGTGGAACCTCCCTTATAAGACCTTAAAAAATCATCCCAAATGAGGTCTTATAAGGGAGGGGTCTTATAAGGGAGGTAGTTTTAATACTTACAAAGAAGGGCAATGTCTAAAGGAAGTAGGTCTTATGTGGGAGGGAGTCTTATAAGGGAGGTTCCACTGTAATCGTGTGGGTAGTTTGCACGGTTAGTTGCACATCGTTTGGCTGTGTTACGATCTTTGTTTTTCAGTTGTTGTTTTTTCTTTTTTGTTGTTGTTTGTTTGTTATTTTTTAATACGTGTTTCTGTTATGGTGATGATGATGTGGTGTTACAGTGGTAATGATGATGATCAAATCAAATCATAATTCTTTATTGTCTTTTGAAAAACAAAACAAAAATACAAAATTGTTGTTCAGCATGCGCATGAGCGTGATTAAGGTGATCTTCTCTTTCTTTTATTTCTTCCATTGTTTCTTCTTCTTCTGATGATGATGATGATAATGATGATGACGGTAATGATGTTGATGATAGTGGAGATGTTCATGATGATGATAGTGTTGACAATAACCGTGTTGAGGATGTTCATTATGATGATGACGATGATGATAATGATATTGATGATAGTCATGATGTTCATAATGATGATGATGATGATGATAACGACGACGATGTTGATGATAATAAATGTTGTTGATTATGAGTATACATGATTGCTTCGTATAGTTTTAGTCTGAAGCCGTAGAATAAACTGCGAAGAACTTCAACGGAAGAGAACAGCCTTTCTGTAGATACCAGATCAGTACACTCCCACACCTTGTCCAGGGTACCCACTCCACCAGTGGTTCTTTTGTTTGTCTCTTTGCCTTGTCCATACACCCCCACTCCACCAGAGATGCCTTGTCCAGGTACACCCCCACTCCACCAGTGGTTGTCTTTCATTGATATGCACCCCCACTCCACCAGTGGTTGTTTGTCTTTCATTGAGATGCCTTGTCCAGGGTACACCCCCACTCCACCAGTGGTTCTTTGTCTTTCATTGAGATGCCTTGTCCAGGGTACACCCCCACTCCACCAGTGGTTGTTTGTCTTTCATTGAGGTGCCTTGTCCAGGGTACACCCCCACTTCACCAGTGGTTGTTTGTCTTTCATTGAGGTGCCTTGTCCAGGGTACACCCCCACTCCACCAGTGGTTGTTTGAGATGCTTTCATTGAGATGCCTTGTCCAGGGTACACCCCCACTCCACCAGTGGTTGTTTGTCTTTCATTGAGATGCCTTGTCCAGGGTACACCCCCACTCCACCAGTGGTTGTTTGTCTTTCATTGAGATGCCTTGTCCAGGGTACACCCCCACTCCACCAGGGTACACCCCCACTCCACCAGTGGTTGTTTGTCTTTCATTGAGATGCCTTGTCCAGGGTACACCCCCACTCCACCAGTGGTTCTTTGTCTTTCATCCTTGTCCAGGGTACACCCCCACTCCACCAGTGGTTGTTTGTCTTTCATTGAGATGCCTTGTCCAGGGTACACCCCCACTCCACCAGTGGTTGTTTGTCTTTCATTGAGGTGCCTTGTCCAGGGTACACCCCCACTTCACCAGTGGTTGTTTGTCTTTCATTGAGATGCCTTGTCCAGGGTACACCCCCACTCCACCAGTGGTTGTTTGTCTTTCATAGAGATGCCTTGTCCAGGGTACACCCCCACTCCACCAGTGGTTGTTTGTCTTTCATAGAGATGCCTTGTCCAGGGTACACCCCCACTCCACCAGTGGTTGTTTGTCTTTCATAGAGATGCCTTGTCCAGGGTACACACCCACTCCACCAGTGGTTGTTTGTCTTTCATTGCCTTGTCCAGGGTACACCCCCACTCCACCAGTGGTTGTTTGTCTTTCATAGAGATGCCTTGTCCAGGGTACACACCCCCACTCCACCAGTGGTTGTTTGTCTTTCATTGAGATGCCTTGTCCAGGGTACACCCCCACTCCACCAGTGGTTGTTTGTCTTTCATTGAGATGCCTTGTCCAGGGTACACCCCCACTCCACCAGTGGTTCTTTCTCTTTCATTGAGATGCCTTGTCCAGGGTACACCCCCACTCCACCAGTGGTTGTTTGTCTTTCATTGAGATGCCTTGTCCAGGGTACACCCCCACTCCACCAGTGGTTCTTTTCATTGAGATCTTTCATTGAGATGCCTTGTCCAGGTTGCACCCCCACTCCACCAGTGGTTCTTTCTCTTTCATTGAGATGCCTTGTCCAGGGTACATCCCCACTCCTTTGGGGGTTGTTTTTCTGTTGGGTTGACAGATGAGTTGATGGAGAGCTGGGGCAGTGGGTGGGTTGCCTCGTGCCTCCATACTGGTCGACCCCGCCCCCTCCACGAGCCTCTCTCTCCGTGGGGGATACGGAGGGGGTCTTTCGTTTTAAAAAAATAGTTCCCCCACCTTCTGGAAGTTCTGTGCTTGTAACTTCCTTCTAATCTGCCACTCTCTTTGACTCTGCCTTTTCTCTTTGCTTGGATGCCGGTCATCTACTATCTTTCTGACTTATTGGCCACTCTCCAAATAACGTTTCTCCTTTGACTCTGCCTTTTCCCTTTGCTTCTGCCGGTCATCTACTATCTTTCTGACTTATTGGCCCGTTTCTCCTGCCCTTTTTTTTGCAAAGCATCTTCCAAATCAGAATGTGTCGGCTGTGCGCAGCGGGGAGACCAGTGAAACCTGAAAATGGACACATACCTACTTTACCCATTGTGGCCATATGGCCTGGGAACGCAGAAGACGACGAAAATGGTGTTTTACGTCCTCTTGGTCCGAATCAGACACACATGGGACATTTGTAAATACAAATATGGTGGGAACAATACTGGAGGCAATGCCCGGAGGCAGTACGAAACCAGTAACGTCCCGATTTTTTTATTAATACAGATAGGTGTAGCGGTAACCACGCCTACGGCTACCTCATCGGCTACCTTCGCAGGGAACGCAGAAGAAGAAGAAGAAGAAGAGGGAGAGCGTGGAAGATCTTTCTTTGTTCTTTATCTTTCATTCAGATGTCTTGCCCAGGGTAGTGCTACATCCCCACTCCACGAAGTAGATTTGTCTGTTTGTTGGGTTGACAGATGAGTTGATGGAGAGGGTGGAAGATCTGTTGGATGACGAGGTGGAGGAGAAACACATCACGTGGTCAGGACAGTTCGCACAGTCAGTGCTTGTGTGTCTGTGTGTGTGTGTCTGTTTCTGTGTCTGTGTGTCTAGTCGTGTGTCTGTGTGTCTCTCTCTGTGTATATATATATATGTACGTGTGTCTGTAGATTGGGAGACATATATGTTATTATGCTCACAAGACGAATGCTCACAAGACAAAATGCTCACAAGACAATTTCTCACAAGACAAATGCTCACAACTTTAACGAAAAAGACGGCAAATGCTCCCAAGACAACGTTTAATTGCATGAATTGGTCTAAATATGAAAACAATAAGTATGCACAATTTCAGTCACGATCCCCTCCTTCCCCCCTCATCCCTCTCTCTGTCTCTCTCTGTCTCTCTCTCTCTCTCTCTCTCTCTCTCTCTCTCTCTCTCTCTCTCTCTCTCTCTCTGTCTCTCTCTCTCTCTGTGTCTGTCTCTCTCTCTCTGTCTCTCTCTCTCTGTCTGTCTCTCTCTCTCTGTCTCTCTCTCTCTCTGTCTGTCTGTCTGTCTGTCTCTCTCTCTCTCTCTGTCTGTCTCTCTGTCTGTCTCTCTCTCTCTCTCTCTCTCTCTCTCTCTCTCTCTCTCTCTCTCTCTCTCTCTGTCTGACTGTCTCTCTCTGTCTCCCTCTCTCTCTCTCTCTCTCTCTCTCTCTTCTCTCTCTCTCTCTCTCTCTCTCTCTCTCTCTCTCTCTCTCTCTCTCTCTCTATTACATTCGCCTACTTGCCTTCATTATTCACATTCCATCCCATTCACAAAAATACACGTTATGTCCCTCTCTCTCTCTGTTTATGTTCATCTCTCTCTCTTTCTCTCTGTGTCTATGTTCATCTCTCTCTCTCTCTCTCTCTCTCTCTCTCTCTCTCTCTCTCTCTCTCTCTCTCTCTCTCTCTTCTCTCTCTCTCTGTCTCTCTCTCTCTCTCTCTCTCTCTCTCTCTCTCTCTCTCTCTCTCTCTCTGTGTCTCTCTCTGTCTCTCTCTCTCTCTCTCTCTCTCTCTCTCTCTCTCTCTCTCTCTCTCTCTCTCTCTCTCTCTCTCTCTCTCTCTCTCTCTCTCTCTCTCTCTCTTACATTCGCCTATTTGCCTTCATTATTCACATTCCATCCCATTCACAAAAATACACGTTATGTCCCTCTCTCTCTGTGTCTATGTTCATCTCTCTCTCTCTCTGTCTCTCTGTGTCTATGTTCATATATATATATATATATCTCTCTGTCTATGTTCATCTCTCTCTCTCTCTCTCTCTCTCTCTCTCTCTCTCTCTCTCTCTCTCTCTCTCTCACACACACACACACACACACACACCACACACACACACACACACACACATTCGCCTACTTGCCTTCATAATTCACATTCCATCCCATTCACATAACCACACGTTATGTCTGTCTCTGTCCGTCTCTCTGTCTGTCTCTCTCTCTCTCTCTCTCTCTCTCTCTCTCTCTCTCTCTCTCTCTCTCTCTCTCTCTCTCTCTCTCTCACACACACACACACACACACACACACACACACACACACACACACACACACATTCGCCTACTTGCATTCATTATTCACACTCCATCCCATTCACATAACTACACGTTCTGTCTCTCTGTCTCTGTCCGTCTCTCTCTTTCTTTCTCTCTCTCTCTCTTTCTCTCTCTCTCTCTCTCTCTCTCTCTCTCTCTCTCTCTCTCTCTCTCTCTCTCTCTCTCTCTCTCTCTCTCTCTCTCTCTCTCCTCTCTCTATCTCTTTCTCTCTAACACACACACACATTCGCCTACTTGCCTTCATAATTCACATTGCATCCCATTCACATAAATACACGTTATGTCTGTCTCTCTCTGTCTCTGTCCATCTCTCTCTCTCTCTCTCTCTCTCTCTCTCTCTCTCTCTCTCTCTCTCTCTCTCTCTCTCTGTCTCTCTCTCTCTCTCTCTCTCTCTCTCTCTCTCTCTCTCTCTCTCTCTCTCTCTCTCTCTCTCTCTCCTCTCTCTCTCTCTCTCTCTCTCTCTCTCTCTGACGGTAATGATTATGATACTATTGTTGAGAATGATGACGACGATGATGATGATGCTATTGATGATGATGATGATCTTGATAATGATGAGTATGGTAATGGTGACGATGATGATGATGATACTGAGGATGATGGCAAACACGCTTATGATCATAATAATGATGATGATATTCATAATAGGGGAAGGTCGCCAAATACTGAACACTTAAGGACAAAACGCTCTCACTGTTCTAAAACAACAAAATCTGCTTCAGTTAAGCAATCATTTATTAAACCACACACTAATCGTGTCACAAACAAAAAGAAAATTGCAAAATCTTTGCTCAGAAAAAAACTGGCAGACTTTAAAAAAACGGCAAAAATGTTCGGTATAAAGAACCCTGATCCCTAAATCCGAACACAACAGATCTAATATCTGAACATATGTTCACACACAGAGAGAGAGAGAGAGGGAGTTAATAATAAATGACACACACACGCACACGCACACGCACACGCACACGCACACGCACACACACACGCACACACAGTGTTCGGTATAAGGCACCTCTTGGTGTTCGGATATAGGATTCTGATATCAAACACACACACACAGTTGTCACGAGTTTGTGACATTGTTCTTCTGAACAGACAGAGAAAGGCAAAGTCTACCACTCGATCACAAAGGACCCCGAGATCTTTCTCCTTCTTTTCACCTAATCGAGACAACCTACTTGTGAAATCCGTGCAACCCGTGTTAGCTCTGACCTCTCGCGAGACTCCACATTCAACTGGCGACTTCGTGAGTTTTAGACCGGTCAAACGTCACTCCATACTTTTCCTTCAGTTAAGCAACATCGCTTCATCGCTTCATCCTTTCTCCTTTTCATCGTTCTGTCCACCTACGGCCGCCCAGTGCTGAGGTGTGGTGAGGGCCACGTCCCTGAAGGATCCTGTTATCAATTGTTTATCCTGCACGAGTCCTAGACGTGGGGATAGCGAAGCTGTAGAGCTTCGGCTGACATCGTTTCTCCTCTTCATCCTCATCGCCATCTTCACCCCTTTTTATTTGGTTCCTCATTGTCCTCCCTTCCCCGTCATCGTCCCTGGCGTTCACTGGAGTCCTGGAAGAAAGCTGTGGCCGGTCCGGAACCCCTTCCACCTGCTCGCGCTTACCCCGAGCCCTTGGCGAGACCAGAGCTGCGACTGTCTTGTGGGGAGGATTCTTCTTCTTCATTCCGCCACTTGGAGGTTTGTCCTGATCCTGAGCCTGAACCTGACCTGACCTGTTGCTGCCTGGTTGACCGCCCGGTCAACCGCTCTTTTCTCCGTTTCCGGCTGTGAGAGGCCGCCCGCCTTTCTGTCTGGCCCCGTGTTAGGCCCGATCTGTGGGCCTGTCTGTGCGTTCGGGCCAGGCTTCGACGTTCCTGTTGAGGAGTCTGGGGGCGACCTCTGCCGTCTCTCATCTTTTGTTTCTGCTGCTGTAGCCTGCCCCAGGAGGGGGAGCAGTTTTTCTACTGACTTTTGTTTTCCCCTTTGTCTTCTTCTTCGGACGCTCTGCTGTTTTTGTTGGACTTCTTTTCTTCGTCTGCCCTTTCGTCGTTTTTCCCTTCAATTTTGTGTTTCTGCATACAAACTCTCTTTTAGTTATTCAGTTAAGTTGCCGGCTTTAGCTTATTCTTTGGACAAACTTTTGAATGCCATGTATATTGTGTAGATAATTTGTTAAACATTGAGTATTGAATTGTGTAAGTGTGTGTGTGTGCTTGATTACAATAAATAGTCTTGTTTTGTATTGTACTTCTGGTGTGCGCGTGTGCCTTCTCCTGCGAGTTTGTCTGTCTGGGCGTGCGAGACTCTCCTCGGGGTTCGCGATTTCCCTCTCCCGATCTCTGATCAGGATCGAGCGGGGGATTTCGTGACAACAGTGTTCGGTATTAGGCACCTCTTGGTGTTCGGATATAGGATTCTGATATATACTTGCAAACGTTCATCTTACGTTTAATGGAGGGAATAAACACGTGCAAATACACTGTGATTTGGTTAAAATAAGGTGCATAATTACAAAATACATATTGTTTATCTCACCAACGGTGTGATTTGGCTGTGCCTCTATCATTCCTGAAAGGAAAAATTAGAACAAAGGAGCCCAAATCAACAAAATCCTTACCGTTTCCTTTTGCCGCCACATGCAGCCATGTTGCTTCGTATTTGTACTCAAGGGAAGCTACTCTTTGCTCCTCTGTGGAAAAAATTGTGAGTTTTATATCCCTTGGGCCCAAATCGACCTGTTCAGATATAGGCACCTGTTCAGCGTTTGGCGACCTTCCCCTAATAATGACAAGGATCACGACGACGACGAGGATGATGATAGCGATGTACATGATGACGATGATGATGATGATAATAGTGACGATGATAACGATTCAGAGCCATGTCGTTGGAACCGGGGAAGGACGACGAAGGCAACGTGCTTCCCCTGAAATGGAACCACTACGTCATGCATTTCCTGACCTTCTTCTGGAAGGTCTCCTGTGCCATCATCCCGCCCACGTAAGATCAGAGAGAGAGAGAGAGACAGAGAGAGAGAGAGAGATCAGAGAGAGATGGAGAGGGAAGACAGAGACAGACAGCCAGAAAAATCACAGTACCCAATGTATTTCCTTACCTTCCTTCTGGAAGGTCTTCTGTGCCCTCATCCCGCCCACGTAAGATCACAGAGAGAGAGAGCGAACGAACGAACAAAATTGTATTTATACAGGGTAATGAGATAAGTATGCATACTTTTTACACCCAGCCCTGGAGAGAGAGAAGGAGAGAGAGAGAGAGAGAGAAGACAGAGAGAGACAGCCAGACAGACGAATCACAATCATTACCTTGACTTTTTCTGGAAGGTCTCCTGTGTCCTCATCCCACCCACGTAACATCAGAGAGAGAGAGAGAGAGAGAGAGGGGGGGGGGGGGAGGGAGAGAGAGAGACAGTCAGACGTCCTCATAACAGATCCATCCTGGGAGCCTTGCCCTCTCTCTCCCCCCTCCCTCTCCCTCTGCCTCTATCTCATTTCTCTCCCCTCCAGTTTCCTCGTGTTTATTTCCGGATCATGTCCATTGTCCTTTTTCCGTGATTATTTTCTGTTACTGCGTCCTCACGACAGGTCCATCCTTGGAGCCTTGCCCTCTCTCTCTCTCCCCTCCCTCTCCCTCTCCCTCTATCTCATTTATCTCTCCTCCAGCTTCCTCATGCTATTTCCGGATCATGTCCATTGTCCTTTTTCCGTGATTATTTTCTGCTACTGCGTCCTCACGACAGGTCCATCCTTGGAGCCTGGCCCTCTTTCTTAGCCTCCCTCCTCTTCCTGGGAATGATGATCGCTCTGATGGAACAGGTATCAAATTTAGCTATCTGTGTGTGTGTGTGTGTGTGTGTGTGTGTGTGTGTGTGTGTGTGTGTGTGTGTGTGTGTGTGTGTGTACGTGTGTACGTGTGTGTGTGTGTGTGTTGTATACGTGTGTGTGGTACATGGTTGTGTGTGTGTACGTGTGTGTGTGTGTGTTGTATACGTGTGTGTGGTACATGGTGTGTGTGTGTGTAGTGTGTACGTGTGTGTGTGTGTGTGTGTGTGTGTGTGTGTGTTGTATACGTGTGTGTGTGTGTGTGTGTGTGTAGTGTGTACGTGTGTGTGTGTACGTGTGTGTTGTGTGTGTTGTGTTGTGTGTATGTTGTAGTGTGTGTTGTGTTAATTGTGTGCATGTTGTGTGTGTGTGTGTGTGTGTGTTGTGTACGCGTGTGTGTGTTGTGTGCGTGTGTGTGCAGGGCTCCCAGGGACCCTCATTTGGGGGTCTATGAAGTACTAATATGCTAAAGGACCCTCTAAAAGAATGTGGAAGGGGTCCCAGGGATGCACTAGAAACATTCTTTTTAGCATTCGCAGTGCCACTGGGACCCTTTATCCCGCCGTTAGGACCCTCTATACTATAAGGGAAGGAGTCCCTGGGACCCCTTGTTTTGCTGGACGATTGGGAGCCCTGGTGTGTGTTGTGTACGTATGTGTGCTGTGTGCGTGTGTGTGTGTGTGTGTGTGTGTATGTGTGTGTGTGTGTGTTGATGCTTGTTCTCGCTTTATGTGTTTGCTATTTCTATTACTCGCTTGTTTCCTTCTTTCTTTCTTTGTAAAGGGCCAGGCACACGTCCACTAAAATCGCAACGACTGTACGATACGATTCGATCACGTGATCTCGAAGCGCCAATCACACTTGTTCTTGGAGACCACGTGATCGACTCGTATCGTACAGTCGTACAATTTTAGTGGACGTGTGGCTCGCTTTATTTTTTAAAAAGTAGTGCTCCATCATACTCTTAGCTTCCTCTTGTTTTGGTGATGATGGCGATGATGATGATTTGTGTGATGAAGACGATGACGATGACATGATGACGACAACGATGATGCTGATCGCGACATAATGACAAGGGTAACGACGATGATGGTGATGAAAATGACGAAGATAGCGGATGATTATTATGACGATGATAACAACAGTAATGAAAGTAACGACGACGACGATGATGATGATGATGATGACGATGGTGATGTTTTCAGCTAGGCAAGCCTCTGGACTGTGAAATGGGGCTGGAGACGAGCGTGGCGATGATAATAAAAATGACGACGACGATGATGATGATAATGAAGATGATGATTTCTGTTGGGCAAGCCAGCTGGGCTGTGTGGTGGGGGCTGGAGATGAGCGTGGCGATGATAATGAAAATGACGACGATGATGATGATGATGATCAAAATGAGGACGATGATGATGATGATGATAATGAAAATGATGATGGTGACGATGATTTCAGCTGGGCAAGCTACCACGCTTTGAGATGGGGCTGGAGACGAGTGTGACAATGAGAATGAAAATGACGATTATGATGATGATGATGATGATGATAAACAAAATGATGATGATGATGATGATCACAGATGGGCAAGCTACTGGGCTGTGTGGTGGGGCTGCAGACGAGTGTGGCTGGCATCACCATCATCGCCCTGGGCACCAGCCTCCCAGAAACTTTCGCCTCCAGGACTGCCGCTGTGCAGGACGAGAACGCAGATGCTGCCATCGGCAACATCACAGGTATCTGGGACACACTGATAGCCTGAAGAGAAGCACCCATGTAACTGGGACACACACATAGCCTGAAGAGAAGCACCCATGTAACTGGGACACACAGATGGCCTGAAGAGTAGCACCCATGTAACTGGGACACACACATAGCCTGAAGAGAAGCACCCATGTAACTGGGACACACAGATGGCCTGAAGAGAAGCACCCATGTAACTGGGACACACAGGTGGCCTGAAGAGAAGCACCCATGTAACTGGGACACACAGATGGCCTGAAGAGAAGCACCCATGTAACTGGGACACACATATGGCCTGAAGAGAAGCACCCATGTAACTGGGACACACAGATGGCCTGAAGAGAAGCACCCATGTAACTGGGACACACAGATGGCCTGAAGAGAAGCACCCATGTAACTGGGACACACACATAGCCTGAAGAGAAGCACCCATGTAACTGGGACACACACATAGCCTGAAGAGAAGCACCCATGTAACTGGGACACACAGATGGCCTGAAGAGAAGCACCCATGTACCTGGGACACACACATAGCCTGAAGAGAAGCACCCATGTAACTGGGACACACATATGGCCTGAAGAGAAGCACCCATGTAACTGGGACACACACATAGCCTGAAGAGAAGCACCCATGTAACTGGTACACACACATAGCCTGAAGAGAAGCACCCATGTAACTGGGACACACAGATAGCCTGAAGAGAAGCACCCATGTAACTGGGACACACAGATGGCCTGAAGAGAAGCACCCATGTAACTGGGACACTCAGATGGCCTGAAGAGAAGCACCCATGTAACTGGGACACACATATGGCCTGAAGAGAAGCACCCATGTAACTGGGACACACAGATGGCCTGAAGAGAAGCACCCATGTAACTGGGACACACAGATGGCCTGAAGAGAAGCACCCATGTAACTGGGACACACACATAGCCTGAAGAGAAGCACCCATGTAACTGGGACACACAGATGGCCTGAAGAGAAGCACCCATGTAACTGGGACACACAGGTGGCCTGAAGAGAAGCACCCATGTAACTGGGACACACAGATGGCCTGAAGAGAAGCACCCATGTAACTGGGACACACAGGTGGCCTGAAGAGAAGCACCCATGTAACTGGGACACACACATAGCCTGAAGAGAAGCACCCATGTAACTGGGACACACAGATGGCCTGAAGAGAAGCACCCATGTAACTGGGACACACAGATGGCCTGAAGAGAAGCACCCATGTAACTGGGACACACATGGCCTGAAGAGAAGCACCCATTCTTCAGGGTATGTGTGTGTGTGTCTCAGTTCATGGGTGCTTGAAGCTTCTCTTCAGGTTGTGTTTGTCCAAAGTACATGGGTGCTTCTCTTCAGGTTGTGTTTGTCCAAAGTACATGGGTGCTTCTCTTCAGGTTGTGTTTGTCCAAAGTACATGGGTGCTTCTCTTCAGGTTGTGTTTGTCCAAAGTACATGGGTGCTTCTCTTCAGGTTGTGTTTGTCCAAAGTACATGGGTGCTTCTCTTCAGGTTGTGTTTGTCCAAAGTACATGGGTGCTTCTATTCAGGTTGTGTTTGTCCAAAGTACATGGGTGCTTCTCTTCAGGTTGTGTTTGTCCAAAGTACATGGGTGCTTCTCTTCAGGTTGTGTTTGTCCAAAGTACGTGGGTGCTTCTCTTCAGGCTAGGTGTGTGTTCAACTTTCTGCCATCGGCAACATCACAGGTGTATATGTACCAGGCTAGGTGTGTGTCCCAGGCACATGGGTTCAGATTAAGATGATAATTATAGCCCCGTCGACAGCTAAGGCCATGTCAGAACTGTCACCACGTTAAATCTTACCGCCTATTAAAAAAAATATAAAACAAAGGTAAAAACAAAATCCAAGTCATAGGTACATGGGTGCTTCTCTTCAGGCTAGGTGTGTGTCCCCGTTCATGGGTGCTTCTTGTCAGGTTGGGTGTGTGTTCAGCTTTCTGCCATTGGCAACATCACAGGTACATGGGTGCTTCTCTTCAGGCTAGGTTTCCAAGTTCAGCTTTTCTGCAGCGGCCTCTGCTTTTTTCTTCTGCATTCCCAGGCTATTAGGCCATAATGGATATGGAACAGGTGTGTCCAGTTTTTTGTTTCCGCTGGTCTCCTGGCTGCATGCAGCCAACACATTCCAATTCTGGAGGAGCTGAACGGCCACATCACAATGTCATGTAGACATTATTCATTGTCATCTTCTTCATCATCATTACTATCATCATCTTCATCGTCATCCTCGTCGTCATCAATCACACACACACACACACACACACACACACACACACACACACACACACACACACACACACACACACACACACCACAGCGCGCTCGCGTGCATGCAAGCACACACACAATGTGACATACACACACATACGCTTTGAAGTTTGAAGTTGGCTTGAAAAAAGTCCTGAAACTGAAACTGAAACAGCTGTGCTGTTCTGGGTGCCTGAAGACGATGATGTAATACTCCCTGCCCCCATCTCTCTTTCCCTCTCCTCTCTCTCTCTCTCTCTCTCTCTCTCTCTCTCTCTCTCTCTCTCTCTCTCTCTCTCTCTCTCTCTCTCTCTCTCTGTGTGTTGCCACTGTGTGGGTTGTTGAACACACTCCGCTGCTGACTAACCCGTTGCAGGCAGCAACACTGTGAACGTGTTCCTGGGCCTGGGCCTGCCCTGGGTGCTGAAGACGACCCACGCCCTGATCTACGGCTACACATTCAAGGTCAAGACCGACAACCTCACCCAAAGCGTCCTCCTCTTCGGAACGGCCGGCTGCATCTGTTTGGCTACCATTATGATCCGGAGAAAGGTTAGTTGGGGGGGGGGGGGGGGGGGGGGCTAGAAGAAGGAAAGAAAGAGAGACAGACCGACAGACAATCTCACCCAAACCGTCCTCATCTCCAGAATAGCCGTCTGTATTGCTACCATTCTGATCCGGAGAAAGGTTCAGGGGGGTGGGGGGGGGGGGGGGGGTGAGAGTGAGAGATGGGGAAATCAGAGAGAGAGAAAGAGAGACTCGTTTCAAAGTCAGATTTCTCTGTCTGTCGTGCTTGCTATCTGGAACTCTGTCCCATTGCTTCTGTACGTCACCTTCTCTCTGAAGATGCTACTAAAAACTCTCATTTCCGCCTTTGTTCTCTCTCGTCTGGGCTGTTGTAATTCTTTTCTTTCTGGTTGCCCTCAGAACCTAATCATCAAATTGCAGAAGGTTCAAAGCAACGCTGCACGCCTTGTTTTACGACAGTCTCAATCTTTTCATGCCACTCCCATGCTTCAGTCTCTGCATTGGCTCCCTGTTGAAAAACGGATCGATTACAAGCTCTCTCTCTCTGTTGTGTTGTATATCCCTGAACGATCTTGCTCCTTCCTATCTGGCTGGTCTTCTAAATGTCTATGCTCCATCTAGACAGCTACGCTCCTCCTCTGACTCTCATATCCTTCAGATCCCTCGTTACCGTTTCAGGACTCTTGGCGAGCGTTCTTTCTCTTTCTCTTTCTCTTTTGGAACAAGCTACCTCTTTCTCTCCGCAGCTCAAACTCTCTGCCTTCTTTCAAGTCTTCTCTCAAAACCACTTTATTTCGATCCTAATTTGTGTCCTCCTTCCATTTCTACTGACCTTCCTCCTCTGTGTGTGTGTGTGTGTGTGTGTGTGTGTGTGTGTGTGTGTGTGTGCATGTGCGTGCATGCGTGGCTGTGTGTATGTGTGTGTTTCTGTTTGTGTGTGTGTGTTTGTGTTTGTGTGCACATGTGGTGTTCTTGCTAGTGATCTATATTTCTAAATTATTTACGCTATTTATTATTATTACTACTTTGGAACCTCCATTATAAGACCTTCAAAGATCATCCAAAATGAGGTCTTATAAGGGAGGGGTTTTATAAGGGAGGTAATGTTAATACTTGCAAAGAAGGGCAATGTCTCGGAAAAGTAGGTCTTAATTGGGAGGGAGTTTTATAATGGGAGGTTCCACTGTATTATTATTATTATTTATAGTATCATTAATATTTTTTAAATTATTATGCATCTTATTATTTTGTAAGCGCTTATGGCTTTTTTAAGAGAATAAGCGCAAAGAAATGCTTATTATTATTATTATTATTATTATTATTATTATTACTGTCAATGTTGTTGTTGTTGGTTTACCCTGGCTAAAAGATTCCAGGGATCATCCCAATAGCCGAAGCACTTGAACACTATGGTTCAAATGCATCAGCTAGGGACAAGAACGTTACGTGTTGTGGCCGTTTTCTGACTACCCCGCCACATTCAGTCTTTAGGGTATATTGGAGACTGATGATGTTATGCTAGGAGCGTGTCGTGGCTTAAAGACAAATCTCCCCACATAACCACGCATAACATGACATTTTGATGTAACCGTGGTGTTCTAGCCTATGTCAATTGGTCTGACACAGCCTTAACCCTTTCAACGTCAGCCATTCTTGAGACAAAATTTACCATTTAACTTACCCAGGTAGATACAAGATTTCGTCTGCAATATTGAGGATTCCTCTCTGACATGCATAAAATAGGGCCTGTCCTTACCTCCCAAAAATGAAGAACAAAAGGTCACTGGTTGACAGACCCTCATGTGATGCCTTTTAATGACATGGGTGTTAAATCATTGTGGTGCCAAAAGGCGACAGTGGCGATGAAAGGGTTGTAAGCCAAGGCGATATTATTGACGAGATAATAAACAACACCCCCCCCCCCTCTCCCACCCAATCTGTCTATCCGTCTGTTTGTTCGTTCGCACTGTTCACTCACTCGTTGGTTGTTCCTCCTCTCCCTCCCTCCCTCCTCCCCCTCCCTCCCTCCTCCCCCCTCCCTCCTCCTCAGGTATGTGGTGGGGAGCTGGGGGGCAGCTCCTGGTCCAAGTGGTTGACGGTGTGTCTGAACACCACCATGTGGGTCTCCTACGTGGTGGTCATCTGCCTCCACGCCTACGGCAAAATCCGCATCGCTGAGTTCTAAGACAGTAGGGGGGGTGGCGGCTTACATCGGGAGGGTGAGGCATTTTCAAAATGGATTTGTTCTCAGCATGTCTGCGCATGTGCGAAATCGATCATGACGTACCATGAAGTTTTTATCTTTTGTGTATTCGACACTAAATTGACCCTAAGCCTATTCCTAAGCCCTAACCCTAAGCCCTAACCCTAAGCCTATCCCTAGCTCTTTGCACATGCGCAGACATATTGAGAACAAATCCATTTTGAGAATGCCACAAGGGTTTGCCGTTGACACACAGTTTTGCTTTATGGAGAATACTTGGAGTTGACTGTTTTTACATCTGTTGTTTTTTTTAAATTTATTTGTATGCCTACTGCCAACTTACTATTGGTTTTAACAAGTTTTTATTCGATCCAATTCAAAACGTAGTCACAAAAGAATGCATTCAGAGCATTAAGCTTTTGAATTAAAAGCTTGTTAAACCGCGCTCCTTTAAATTTACAATGCACAATCCACTGACTAGATGATTTACAATAATGCTGATCAAAATGGAAGAAATTGTTAAGCGATCTTGATTGCATCTATATCCTCATAATGCAATGCTGAATAAAGAAAATAAAATAATTTGGAATGGTAAAACTTAAGTTTCGAGTTCTAGCAACAACAAAAAATATATATTGTAGTTCGTTGGGTGAAAATCAGACGTACGTTACTATCACAAATAGGAATACTGTATTTTTCGGATCATTAGGCGCTGCTGTGTATAAGGCGAATAGGGCAATTGTCATGAAAAATCTGGAGAGAAAAAAATAAAGCAAAAGGCGCCCTCGTTTATAAGGCGCCTCGCAAAATAAACTCAAACTTTAAGGTTGATAGCACCTTCTGACTTTTTTTCTGGACGAATTGTGGAGTTGGACAGAGTTGGACAAATCTTGTACTTTAATCAACCCCCTCTCCACCCCCACCCTCATGTTTACGACCCTCAATCTCAGAGTCTGCTTCTTTCAGTTTGGTTACAGTCATCCCTAGGCTGATCCCTACTAACCCCGTCCCTTTTTTTTCTTCTTAAAACAAATGGTAGAATACTGCTTCAAATTCAAAATTGTCCATGCGAATGTTTGAGGGGTGACTGAATTAGTACAAGATATCCCAGAGTTCAGTTACGGAATGTCTTGCTTTGCCTTTTCTTTACCTGGTTTTTGTGTGTGTGTTTACATTTCTTTGCATGCCTACTACTAGTCATAAGTATGGAGATTTCAGAGTTGTACAGAGAGAAAGAGAAAGTATATTGCTGAGTTTTGCTGTTGGATAGAGTTGGGTTGTGGAATGCCTTGCTTTCTCTTTTTCGTTGGTGTTTGTTATTGTTGTTGATTCCTTCGTATGTCTCCGAGCATCATCTCCGGCATTGCAGAGTTCTAAGCCAGCCCAGAAAGACACGGTGGGAGAGGGGGGTGAGAGAGAGAGAGAGAGAGAGAGAGAGAGAGAGAGAGAGCTGAGTTGAATTAATTTTATTTATGGAGGGTAATATAATAAGCAAATAATACATGTTTGTTTTACATCTAGCCCTCTTTTTTTTTTAATTAAGAAGGCACGAACAAAGTAAAAATAAAAGAATGCAAAACGCGATCATACATAACAAAACGCATAATAAAAATCGGACCTAATGTTACACGAACACACATACGAAAGAGAGAGAGAGAGGGGGGGGGGGGGGGGGGGGGGGGGTGGGGGGGAGGGGGGGACACAGAGAGAGAGGGGGGGGGATGGAGAGAGAGAGAAAGAGAAGTCTGAAGTTTTTAGTTTTTTATTGATTAGGCCTCTCTGCCCGCATCAATATTTTTTATCAATAAATAAATGTAAACTAGAACAATAAAATCATTGCGCATACATATAATCCATACATTGGAAGAAAATAATTTGAGATTGGGGGTGGGGTGGGGGTGGGGGGGGGGGGGGGGGGGGGGGGGGGGGTCATGCTGCGCTTTGGATGGTTTCGTTGTTGTTGTTGTTCTTTCATTGCATGGTTTCTGGTCCTGTTTAGAAAGGAAGGCAGAAAGAGAGAGAAACGGAAACTGTTGTTGGATGTTAAAAAGTTGAACGACGTTTGTCACGGCAATGCGTTTGATCTGCCTTGTTGATGTTGTTAGTATCATATCCTTACATGCCTAAGGTCACCTACAGATTCCAAGAGAGAGAGAGAGAGAATACGAATGTTTTATTGAGGGTAAAAAGGATAAGCTACAATAGCTTCTTTGCACCTTGCCCTCTCACTCACACATTCATACCATGCATCAAGCAAAGAAAATTTGACATAAACACAATCAAGTCAAGAAAATGGAACAAAAATTGGCACATGAAATAATTGAAAAAGATATCAAAAATGGGAATTAAAGCAAACATGGATAATGCTTAACAGTGGTGAACTTGAATTGGTAGTTTAAATTGAGTACGAAAAAAGGGAAACAATTTTGAGACAATGACAATTTTTCAGAATAAAACCACTTTTAAGGAAGAACAAAAACAAACATTATAAGAGAGAGAGAGAGAGAGAGAGATATATATTTATAAGAATCTAGGCATAAGCTGATAGCATTGGTAACGTTTGTAGTAAAATTCATTAATTAGCGTTAATTAGAGAGAGAGAGAGAGGGACGGAGAGAGAGAGAGAGAAGGAGGGTGGGAGAGAGAGAGGGAGTGAGAGATACAGAGAGAGAGAGGGATAAAGGGAGAGAGAGAATTTGACAATTTTTGACAAGTTTATGTTCAAATGAATAAGGGGAAGGAACTTATCGTAATTAACTCCCTTTTTACCAAAGTTATTTATGGTACCGATTCGCCTAGCAAAGTGAAAGTAGTTGCCACAACAATACAGACCCAAGTTCATCCTCCAAAAAGGATGACCCAGACCTGCTTATTATGACAACCACCCACACAGTACACAACAATACAGACCCAAGTTCATCCTCAAAAAAGGATGACCCAGACCTGCTTATTATGACAACCACCCACACAGTACACAACAATACAGACCCAAGTTCATCCTCAAAAAAGGATGACCCAGACCTGCTTATTATGACAACCACCCACACAGTACACAACAATACAGACCCAAGTTCATCCTCAAAAAAGGATGACCAGGCCTGCTTATTATGACAACCACCCACACAGTACACAACAATACAGACCCAAGTTCATCCTCAAAAAAGGATGACCCAGGCCTGCTTATTATGACAACCATCCACACAGTACACAACAACAGTAAAATTGAGGACATGTCTGTTGTCCAGCGACATTTTCGAGTTTTCATGGTCATTTCTAATTCTATGAATTGACGAGGATTCCTATCTATGTGTGTGTGTGTGTGTGTGTGTGTGTGTGTGTGTTGACAGGTTGTAGGGGAGAGAGTTGTGGGGCAAATCAGTGGGCGTCAAGGTGCTGACGTCAGGATTTCTACTGCTGCTGTGGCTTATCTACGCAATCCTGTCCAGCTTGATAGCCTACGGCATCGTCAAGTTCTAGACTGTTCTGCTGATCGTGTCAATATTTTTTTCTTTAAATTAATTTTCTACGTTCTGTGGGGTCTTTAAAACAATTTCCGTTCTGTGGGGTCTTTAAAACAGTTTCCTTTCTGTGGGGTCTTTAAAACAATTTTCCATCATGTGGGGTCTTTAACATCTTCGTTCCCTGACCGATGCTGAGTAGAATGGTGAATAGCGGTCCATCACACTGTAGTATGTGAACTGTGTACAACCCTGTCGGAATTGTACTGACTTTTCTTGTCTTTCTGACAAGAAATAAAGGGTAGAGTGTGTTTGATGCAGAAAAAGATTTGGAAAAGTGTGTATACATGTAGGTAGGGTCTACCTCATAAGGGGGGGAGGGGGGGGGGGGGGGTATGTGATAGGGTGACATTTATTTGTGATGGTGTGTTGTGGAGGGAACTGTGGCGGGGGGGGGGGGGGGGGGGGGGGTATGTGATAGGGTGACATTTGTGATGGTGTGTTGTGGAGGGAACTGTGGCGGGGAGAGGGCTACAGAATTATGCTAACCTTGATAACAAAATCGGAAATAGAGTACTAACAGGTCTGCGCGATGGTTGGGTACATGCGTACCCCCCCTTAAAATCGTAGAGCTTGCAAGCAAATCACGTCATGCTTGCGTCATTTGTTTGCGTCATTTTGAAGGGTACGCAACCCCTCTTGGTACTCTGTATAATATTTGTGACCCGAGATATTGTTATAAAAAAAATATAAAAAAATTGTGCAATATCGTCATTTATTGCTATGAAGGGATAATCGGAGATTTGATAACACAAATTGAGATATATTTTCGTCATTTATTGCTATGAAGGGATAATCGGAGATTTGATAACACAAATTGAGATATATTTTCAGAGTTTTTAGCTGCTGTTGTGGACAGGCATTTTGATTATGTAAGCTACAATTTGTAAGATACAATGAGAGAGAGAGATTTCTACCAGAGTCAATGCTGTAACGTTCTGTGTTCATTCGTAGATATGGGCTATTGTTGTGAAAAGATATTTGGAGTTGTAACGCACAGATTTTGAGAGGTAGCATTATGACCCGTTGTTAACATTCGTTGATACCCCCCCCCCCCCCCCCCATCCCCAGTATCCCCACGGGGAGAGACTCGTGGAGGGGGCGGGGTCATCCAGCTCCCCTTATGGAGGCACGAGGTATCCACCCACTGCCCCAATGTTGTGATGCAAACTTCGATCTGTGAGACGCGCATACCCATTCAGGGGCAACACTTTTCCCTTAGCAACAATGGCGAGGCCTGTTTTGATGCATCATCTTGAAGCTACAATTGCGGCTTATCAGAAACGCAGCTTAACTACATACAAGCTGGGAGTTTAAGGCAAATCGATATGAGTCACATTTGTAAGCTAAAGTTAATAACTAAAAGCCACGCTTACGAGATACACTTGAGAAAACGAACCCAGCATAAGCCACGGTTGTGAGATACTCTTACTTTCTGAGAGATCAGCTCAACTTGCGAGCATCAATATGGGTTTAAGCCACAGTTGGGAAGAAATAAGCCGCAGTTGGGAAGAAATAAGCCACAGTCGAGAAGAATTAAGCCGCAGTTGAGAAGAAATAAGCCGCAGTTGAGAAGAATTAAGCCGCAGTTGAGAAGAAATAAGCCGCAGTTGAGAAGAATTAAGCCGCAGTTGAGAAGAAATAAGTCGCAGTTGAGAAGAATTAAGCCGCAGTTGAGAAGAAATCAGCCGCAGTTGAGAAGAAATAAGCCGCAGTTGAGAAGAAATCAGCTACAGTTGTGAAGAAAATACGCTGCAGCTGAGAAGACATTTGTGAAGAAATAAACTGCGGTTGTGAAGTAAATAAGTGAAGGATTAAAGCTGCTGTTGGGGAAAAAAAACTAAGTTGCAGTTGGGAAGAATGCAAGCTGCAGTTGGGAAGAAATAAGCTGCAGTTAGGAAGAAAATAAGCCGCAGTTGGGAAGAAATAATCAAAGGATTAAGCTGCAGTTGGGGGAAAAAATAAGTTGCAGTTGGGAAGAAAGAAGCTGCAGTTGGGAAGAAATAAGCTGCAGTTGGGAAGAAAATACGCCGCAGTTGGGAAAAATAATAAGCTGCAGTTGAGAAGAACTTAATAATCAACGCATGATATCAGATACATCGTGAGATGCTAGCCCAAAGTGGTGAGACCCAATTTTTGATGTCAGCTCTTGCTTGTGAAGAGGGAAACTACAGTCGTGAACGTGCAAGCTACAGTCGTGATTCACATTCAACACGCTATATGCTGCAATCGCGAAAACATGTTTTAAAAAATGTCATATTATACAGTTCCCCTTCATCTCTTGGAACTGTAGCCAGCAATTAATTCAGACACAAATTTTGAGCGGTTTTTGTTTTTAATATTCGTATTGAAATTGTTGATGGGTTTTCTTTGGATGAAATATACGTTCAGCAATTTTGTTTTGTTTTGCTCTACGTTTTTATCTTCTTTTTTTTAATGTTTGATTTACCTTTAAAGATTTGATAGCATCCAATTAATGATGTACTGATGTCAGGAAAATGTAACCTTCTTCGTGTGTGAAGTGTATATAGTATACACATTGTTGTTGGTTTCTATTTTCAAAACGGTGAAAACCCGTGACAATGACAGTGCATGCTCCATAACACTTTCTTTTCCAAAGGTATAAACTATATTCTCTTTATCTTGTTTGTATTCTTCTTTCTTTTTTTTTTACCGAATTAGCGATTTAAAAGAAGGGAAAAACCCAGTTGATGAAAGAATGCTGATGTTATAAGGTATTAAGCATCAGTAGTTTGCAGCTTAAAGAAATTGTAATTGATATATTTTTTTATTTGTGAAAGAACACACAGAAACCTGAATCAACAATGTCCTTCTCCTCAAACATGCACAAAATAAAAAGTTTCACTTTGAATATGCTTTTGAACTTGTGTGTGTGCATGTGTGTGTGCGCGCTTGTGTGTAGGTCAAGTCAAAGTCAAAAGTCAAAAACGCTTTGTTATTTCGTTAAGAGTTTTTGTTTGTTTCTTTACAATGTAGTCTCATACAAGCACAGTAAAAAAAAAAAAATCAAAGCACACCATTTTAGTTCGCGGAATCCGAAATCATCCGTCCAAGGGGAGATAATCCATATTAGGCCGTCAGGAGGCAACCGCCAGAGGAGACACTGCGCAGCTGCTGAGTCGCCTCAGTAGAGTTCAGGAGTCTTTGAACAGGGCCTTGATCACTTCAACAATGTTGTTGTCACGATCGCAGTCTGTCATAATCCTTAGCGCCAAACCCAGTCAAAAGCTTTCTGTCTCCAACTGACCAACTGACCCCCAAGAAGTAAACAGCACTCTTCCGCCCCCCTTCCACCCACTACCTTTGCCCCCGTCTCCTACCCTCCATTCTCCCTTCATCCTCCCCCCCCTCCCAATGTTACTAAGATAGGTTGGGATGGGGATACGGGAGGGGGGGGGGGTATGAGTTGCTGGGCCTAACTATTTCTTAGGCGCATAACGGCAGCATGACGCATCCGCGCTCATTATTGACAGGAAACTGTCTGAGTGATCGAAGAAAGAGAAAAAAAAGAAGTAAGATAGGTTGCAGCTGGACGAATCTTGGCAACATGCTGGTCGTGCGCTAAACGTGCGCTGGCTGGCCAGGTCATAAAAAGCTTAGAATAGGGCATTCTCTCCCCGCGTTCGTTGATTATGCCACGGTGTGGCCCTATCAACTATAGATGCAGATGCAGATTGAAGTCGATCTTCACACTAATGCCAAAGATCTTGGGGTGGCTGGCCATGATTGTAATATTTGTATGCATATAATGTATGTATGTTAATACGATAACGTTTGAACGAGGGGGGGGGGGGGGGCTAGGAGGCTCAGATTTTACATGCGCATAAGGGTCATTGATCAAAGGTCAAGATCGCTCGAGGAAAATATGCCGTGCAGCTGGTGATATAGCGTCTTAAGCGCTCTAGGGTCGTTGTTGTTGCTTAAACTCTCTTTAGTATGACTGTCAGTGTTTTGCTAAAGTGGCTTATCAAGTGCTTGAGTGGCTTTAATATGTAGTTTGGGGCACTGCTTCGATTTCCGCTCTGCCAATCAAGGGAAGAAACTCTGTGTGTAGCTTGACTCAATTTATCTTTTGGCTGTGTTCTCTCCCTTACATCGTCTCCTTTTAATTTTCCATGCCCCCTCACTCCACTCCAGACTGAAACTGACAAGACACAGACAAACAAACACAGAGAGAGAGAGAGAGCAAACAGCCACAGAGACAGACATCCAAAAACTGAGAGACGGAGACACAAAAACGGAGTGGAAGAGAGAGAGAGAGAGACAGACACGAATTCAGATATCAAAGACAGAAGACAGACATAGAGAAAAAGGTCGAAAAGAGACAGACATAGAGAAACAGAAAGGGACAAGAAAACGGAGAGGAAGAGAGACATAAACGGACTACAGACAGATCAAGGACAGAGGACAGGCATACACAGCAGGGATAGGGGCATAGAGACAGACAGAGATCAAAGAGAGACAGAGACAGAGAAGGCAGATTGAGACGATGGTGACACAACAAAGCAAACCGCACGCACCAAAACCGGTGACTGATACAGAGGACCGTGAGAAATCGATGCGCTGTCACTCCGGGGAAGAGGGGTGGCTTCCCTTGCAGGAAGTATCTCCTCAGTTCACTCCCTTCCCTTTGCTTATTGTTCTCTCTCTCTCTCTCTCTCTCTCTCTCTCTCTCTCTCTCTCTCTCTCTCTCTCTCTCTCTCTCTCTCTCTCTCTCTCTCTCTCTCTCTCTCTCTCTCTCTCAAGGACAGATTGTAAGAATAGGCATCGCCTAAAATCTTTATCCTTGTCAAATAAAGTTGTCCTCTCTCTCTCTCTCTCTCTCTCTCTCTCTCTCTCTCTCTCTCTCTCTCTCTCTCTCTCTCTCTCTCTCTCTCTCTCTTCTTCTTCTTCTTCTTCTTCTTCCAATATAGTTGTCAAGGTCAGTTCTGACCATTATTACAACTGACAAGGTCGAAGAGAGATAAAAACAACTAAAAAAACAATAAAAAAACGAAGGAGAGAGAGAGAGTTTTGGTGGGTAGACAGCCAGACAACCGGCCAGACAGGGACCTCTCTCTCTCTCTCTCTCTCTCTCTCTCTCTCTCTCTCTCTCTCTCTCTCTCTCTCTCTCTCTCTCTCTCTCTCTCTCTCTCTCTCTCTCTCTCTCTCTTTCCTTCTTTGCCTTTTCCCCATCCCCACCCACCCTCCCCTTTCTCTTCTCCTCTCTGCTGCATGGTGTTTAGGGGGTTCGTATAATATATATTACATATACTGTATAAGGGAGATAATTAGTCGCTATTTTGGGTGGAATAGACGATTTTCGGAAGAATAAAAACCTAGGGGAGAGCATTTCGTGAAAATTAGAGTTGATTACCTCGACCTACTCAAAGCCATAGCAACCATGGCGTCGAAGCTTGAAACCTTCAAACCGCAGGATGCGAGTCAACGACTTACAAACATTATTATTTTATTTTATTTTTAAATGAGAGGTGGCCAGCTAGCCACAAACTGATAGAAGTCAGAAAGATAGTAGATCATGACAGAAAGCAACGGGAAAAGGCAGAGTCAAAGAGAGTGGCAGATTAGAGGAAGTTACAAGCACAGAACTTCCAGAAGGTGGGAGAATTTTATTTTCTACTCTTCAAAATTGAAAATAATGCTCTAATTACTCATTTTCGGTGAACATTATTTGATGGTTTAATGAAGAGGACCACTCATTTCACACAAAAGCTACTCATTTCAGCCATCCAGACTACTCGAGACTTGTGTAGGGGGTAAACGGGTCTGCCACGGGGATAGACTCGTGGAGGGGGCGGGGTCGTCCATCACCCCGTATGGAGGCACGAGGCATCCACCCACTGCCCCAACGTGGACTTAATTAACTGGACCTTAGCTGATTAGCCTAGCTGTTCCCCAACTAACCCGATGACTACTGTTCCTGGATAATTGGAATGTAGCTGAGTGACTTGGCGAGTGCTAAGACCACACATACAACTCAAGTCTTCTTCTTCTTGCATTATAGCGTCCTCCATCAACAATGTGATGATGATTATGATGCTTACGACGTACGTGTGTGTGTGTGTGTGGGGGGGGGGGGGGGGGGGGGGGTTCCAACTAAACAGGGGGTGTGGAAGACTTGCTGCCCAGGATCAGCTCAGACTGGGGGCGGATTGGAATGGCAGGGGGGGAGAGGGGGGGGGCCATCCAACTAAACAGTAGACTTGTGTGGAGGACTTGCTGCCCAGATGATCAGCTCAATGCGGGATTGAATGGGAGGGGGCGAGAGGGGGGGTGGGCATGATTTTTGGGGGAGAGGCCCGGACAGGGGGGGTACGGAGTTGAGACAACGGAAAGGGAGGTTGGGGGGAAAGGGGGGGGGAGGGGGAGGGAGGAAAGAAAGGGGGGGGAGGAGGGAGGAAGCAACGAAGGGGGGGGGGGGGGGGGGGGGAGGAGGGGGAGGGGGGGGGGGGGAGGTTCAGATCTGGGATTTGAATTCTTCCACCAAGGCCGATGATATTGCCTCAGGTGGAAGAGAGTTCCACTCACTCACAGCCCTGGGAAAGAATGAGTACTTCCTGTGATTTGTTTTACAGGCACTAGG
>CM065693.1:50349010-50359010 GCA_017654935.2 Phymorhynchus buccinoides
AATTAAGGATACATAGAAACGAAATTAGGGACACGTAGAGACGAAATTAAGGATACATAGATACGAAATTAGGGACACGTAGAGACGAAATTAAGGATACATAGAAACGAAATTAGGGACACGTAGAGACGAAATTAAGGATACATAGAAACGAAATTAGGGACACGTAGAGACGAAATTAAGGATACATAGATACGAAATTAGGGACACGTAGAGACGAAATTAAGGATACATAGATACGAAATTAGGGACACGTAGAGACGAAATTAAGGATACATAGAAACGAAATTAGGGACACGTAGAGACGAAATTAAGGATACATAGAAACGAAATTAGGGACACGTAGAGACGAAATTAAGGATACATAGAATCGAAATTAGGGACACGTAGAGACGAAATGAGGGACACACAGAGACGGGGATACATAGAGGCGAAATTAGAAACACATAGAGACGAAATTAAAGACACGTAGAGACGAAATTAGAGACACGTAGAGACGACATTAGAGACACTTAGAGACACGTAGAGACGGGGATATATAGAGACAACATTAGAGACGAAATTAGAGACACGTAGAAACAAAAATAGGACACATAGAGACAAAATTAGTGACACGTAGAGGCGAAATTAAGGATACATAGAGACGAAATTAGTGACACATAGAGGCCAAATTAAGGATACATAGAGACGGGGATACGTAGAGACGACATTAGGGACACAAATAGACGACATTAGGGACACATAGAGACGACATTGGGGACACATAGAGACGTCATTAGGGACACATAGAGACGGGGATGCATAGAGACGAAATTAGAGACACGTAGAGACGAAACTAGAGACACGTAGAGACGAAACTAGAGACACGTAGAGACGAAATTAGGGACACACAGAGACGGGGATACATAGAGACGAAATTAGAGACACATAGAGACGGGGATACATAGAGACGAAAATAGAGACACATAGAGACGAAAAGTAAGGACACATAGAGACAGGGCTACAATGCTCGGGAACCGTCCTGAACGCAGCAACATGCTGCTAGATGCAAAAAAACAACCCTCATCATTTCTGATCATCCATGTTTTGCCGCTAGCTCGTTTGTTTTGTCGAGAAAGAAATTAACGAGAGCTTGTCTGGGGAATTGTCTGATAATTGGTTTAATTACGGATGGAAATAAAACTCTGGGGCTGGACGTGGAAAAGCTGTTGTTATAGTTGAGGGAAGTCTCTATTTATGAACAGGTTGTAAAAAAAAATTAAGGATGAGCTGACAGGAAGTCATTCTTTCTTCTCTGGGTTGCTTCCCTTTACTTGAAACGTGACGCAAACGTTTCGTTTCTGTCTGTCTCTTTGTATGGGTTTTGTTTGTTTTTGTGTCAGTCTACCCGTCTCTCCGCCCGTCGGTCCATTTCTGCGTCCCATTGGTGATGGGCAACCCAAGAGATATAACACACGATGTGATGACATTTATTATGGGGATTTGTTTGAGTGTTGGGAAAGGGAGAGAGAGAGTGTGTTGTGTGTGTGAGTGAGAGAGAGAGAGAGAGGGGGGGGGAGAGAGAGAGAGGGGGGAGAGAGAGAGGGAGAGAGAGAGAGAGAGAGAAAGAAAGAGAGAGAGAGAGAGATCGGGGGGGGGGGGGGGGGCGTAAAGGAGAAACACCCATTGAGGGGGGGGGGGGGAGAAGGTAGAGAGAAGAGAGACAGATATAGAGAGACAGAGGCAGGACACACACACAGAGAGAGAGACAGACATGGAAAGGAAGAGAGATTGAGATAGTGAGAGGGGGGGGGGGGGAGGAGAGAGAGATAGACAGGTTTTTTTTTCTCTTAATGACAGTCTGGATCGATCCCTTTCTATTTCTGTTTCACGTTCATTAGTCTCTCTCTCTATCTCCTCTCTCTCTCTCTCGCTCTCTCTAGATCTCTCTCTCTCTCTCTCTCTCTCTCTCTCTCTCTCTCTCTCTCTCTCAGCTTTCTCTCTCTCTCTCTCTCTCCTCTCTCCCTCCTCTCTCTCTCTCCCTCTCCTCTCCTCTTCTCTCTCATCTCTCTCTCACTCTCTCTCTCTCTCTCATCACTCTCTCTCTCTCTCCTCTCTCTCTTCTTCCTCTCTCTCCCCCCTCTCTCTCTCTCACTTTATCCTCACTCTCTCTCTGTCCCCCTCCCCCCCACCCCTCTCTCTCTTCTTTCTCTCTCTGTCTATCCCCCCCCCCCTCTCTCTCATATTTCTTTTAATCACCCCCCCTCCACCCCTTTTTTGTTACCTCTGACTCTCTTTCTCATGAGTCATGTTTCAGGTTTCCTCAAACAAGGAGGGGTCGTGTGCTGGGGGGGGGGGGGGGGGGGGGGGGGGGGGGGGGGGGGGAGCAATAACACTTTTTTTTTAAAAAGGGAAAACAAAAATGCTCTTGTTGACATACATGCCCGTTACAAAAAATAACTACCATCGAAAAAGCCTGTTGACACAGCTAAAGCTCGGTGTCCATCTGTGTTCTACCGAGGACCCAGCATGTTTTGCAATCGTGTGACAGGTAGCACACGCCTTGTTGCTTTTGACTCGCTGACAGGTTATACACACAAGCAGGTCCGCTTCTTTTGGTCTCTCTCTCTCCCAAGACCCAAATAAAACAACATGGGCGACAGCAACACAACGCACGCCAGTCGGTGTGAATGACATGGCAGCAGGTGTGAGAAAAACACAGACTGAAACAAAACAGATGCTTTGTATTAGCCAGGACACAAGATGTACACAGAGCTTAACAGCGACCGAACAGCAGAATAATATACAATATTATAAAAATGTCAATGTCTGTCTGTGTCGTATGTCTGTGTGACTGGTCGGGCTGCAAGCCGGCATGCGCGCATTTTGTTGGCAGTTAAGGCTCGGTGTACATCTCGTGTCCTGGCTAATACAAAGCATCCGTTTTGTTTCATTCTGTGTTTTTCTCACACCTGCTGCCATGTCATTCACACCGACTGACTGGCTGTGCGTTGTGTACGCATTTGGTCTGCTGTCGCCCGTGCTGTTTTATTTGGGTCTTGGGGGGAAGGGAGACCAAAAGAAGCAGACCTGCATGTGTGTATAATAACCTGTCAGCGAGTCAAAAGCAACAAGGCGTGTGCTACCTGTCACACGATTGTCAAACATGCTGGGTCCTCGGTAGAACACAGATGGACACCGAGCATTAGGATGGAGTGTTTGAAATAAAGTGACGTGCATGTGAAGCAAAGCGAAGGATGCCCGCAGAGCGCTAGGAGCAAATAAAAAATGAAGTTTGGACAGGGAGTGTCAACAAAGAGTGTGTGTGTGTGTGTGTGTGTGTGTGTGTGTGTGTGTGTGTGTGTGTGTGTGTGTGTGTGTGTGTGTGTTGTGTTTGTTTTTTGGGTGTGTGTGTGCTTGTGAGTGTGTGTAACGGTGTTCCCTTGTCAGGGCAAAGATAAACACAGAGAGAGAGAGAGAGAGAGAGAGAGAGAGAGGAGAGAGAGAGAGAGAGAGAGAGAGAGAGAGAGAGAGAAAGAGATAAGAAAGAGAGAGAGAGAGAGAGAGAGAGAGAGAGAGAGAAGAGAGAGAGAGAGAGAGAGAGAGAGAGAGAGAGAGAGAGAGAGAGAGAGAGAGAGAGAGACATACAGACACAGACACAGAGAGAAACGCACACAGAGAGACAGACAGTCAGACAGAGAGACAGACAGAGAAAAAGACAAAGACAGACACAGAGAGAGAGAGAGAGAGAGAGAGAGAGAGAGAGAGTGAGAGAGAGAGAGAGAGAGAGAGAGAGAGAGAGAGCAACACTGTTGACATAGTCTCTTGAATGAGGGGACGGGGAGTGGGGGTGAAAAGGGCATGTTGTCAATGTTTGATCACCCTCACCCTTCCTTCCATACCTAACACTCTCCCCCCCACCCAAATCCCCTTCGCCTTTTCCCCCGCTCCTGTTTACAAAACAGAAGACATAATAGGATAAGACATGGATTGGGTGGGGGTGGGGTGGTGGTGGGCTGCGTGGGGGAGGGGGAGGGGGGGGGGGGGCAAATACAATCGCAGAGGAGGATTCCCACTCAATTACGTATCCGGGGATGAGCATCAATCGCGCCTGGTGCCTATATTCCGCGATTGATGCATCATGGAAGTTAAACTTCGTTTGACCATAAAATCAAAACCAGAAAAACAAGAGGGCATCGCCGAGCGGCAGCAACGCATTGTAAGTGCATCGCCGAGCGGCAGCAAAGGCATTGTGACAATGCAAAACCCGGCCAGAGTTATGTCCTCCCCCCCCCCCACCCTCCCCCCCTCCCCCCCCCTCCCCCCTCCCCCCCCTCCCTCCCCCCTCCCCCCCCCCCCCCCCCCATAAACACACCACTTTCCACCCTTACAGAACGCATAAAATACATAGCCCAAAATTTGAAGCGATTCTGTTCAGTAGTTCACGAGATACAGCTGAATTTGTATACAAACTTCCTTGCACCATGGTACACCACCAGACAAAATTTGAAGCGATTCTGTTCACTAGTTCACGAAATAAAGCTGGGGGAAATTACATAGCCCAAAGAAGGAAATTTCGGTTTTCATGGTCAAACTCCTAGGTCAAGGTCAGCACGGTGTTGATTAACGAAAGGAAGCTTCCTTTTCAAGCTGTCTACCCCTCTGCCAATTTTAATCAAAGTCCAAACAGTAGTTTTTAAGATAATCGATACACAGGTCGACACACAGACACACACACAGACACACAAACCAATCGCAAAACCCCGGCCTCTGGCCGGGTAATAAGCTATGCACATTGTGGCGGTACCATAGCCGATGAGGTTTAACCGAGGCGTGGTTACCGCTACACCTATCTGTATTATTATAAAATCGGGACTTTACTGGTTTCGTACTGCCTCCGGGCATAGCCTCCAGTATCGTTCCCACCATCTTTGTATTTACAAATGTCCCATATGTGTCTGTTTCCAGACCGAGAGGACGTAAAACACACCATTTTTCGTTCAAGAGGCAAAGCCTTCAAGGCTCACTCGAACAGGAACATGTGGGACAACAACAAAGATTGAAGGGGGGGGGGGGGGGGGGGGGGGGGGGGGGGGGCGGGGGGGGGTTCTAAAGTGTTCCGGGGGTTCTAAAGTATTGCCTAAATTAAAAAATACAAATGAAACTATCGTTAATGGATACAACTTTTTTTGAGAATCGGACCCGGAACCATTGGCATGACAGACAGACTCTCTACCAATGAGCTATCGAGGCTTTCAGTGTTGATGAGTTTCTTAACTCATGTTGCCTGTTGAATACTCTCTAACCCACTAATCTAAAATGTTATATGTTTGTTATCTGTTTACAGTGTTGTTTTAAGTATTTAATTATTCAAATCATTATTGTTTGAAAGCTTGAGCAAAAAAAGCGATTTAAAACTCTGTTTCTCTGTATCTTTCTAAGGAAGGTCAGCTCTACCTTCTGGGGAGGGGGGAGGGTTAGAGAAATCATTTGAAGGTAGAATGACACCCCCCCCCCCCCCCCCCCCGTGGGGTATACCGGGGGTTGGGGGGTTTTTTTCGGTACAAATAGTTCCCCCACCTTCTGGAAGTTCCTGTGCTTGTAACTTCCTCTAATCTGTCTCTCTCTTTGACTCTGCCTTTTCCCTTTTTCTTACTGTCATCTTGTTCTATCTTTCTGACTTTTTGGCCCATTCTCCTGCCTTTTTCTCCCCCCCCCCCCCCCCCCCCCCAAAAACCCCCCAAAAAAACCCACCCACAACCTTCCATATAGTTTTCTCCTTTGAGCTCCTCCGAAATCGGAATGTGTCAGCTGAATGCAGCGGGGAGACCAGTGAAAACTGGAAAACGGACACATACTGTACCCATTGTGGCCTTTGGGCCTGGGAACGCAGAATAATAACACGAAAAAAAGTAGGATGACAGTTTTGACGACTGTTGTCCACATTGATAAACGCCTCATCTACCCAGATCCTACCCGCACTGCACTAGTGGAGATGATTAATTAAAATCAAAGCTTCTGCGATGCAATGTGATGTGCGCGTGGTAATGGCGGGAAAGCATTTTTCTCTGAAAATAGTATAGGTTTTCAGGAGATGCTGTCTCTTGGTGTACTCAAGGGATTCAAAAAAGCCCTCTATGATGATCAGGAAGCAGTTGCTCTTGACGATGATGGATTTGTTGAAAGGGCGTCTCTTTAACCCTTTCATCGCCAATGTCGCATTTTAGCACCACAATGGTTTAACACCCATGTCACTAAAAGGCATCAAATCAGGGCCTGTTATCCAAAGACCCTATTTTCTTAATTTTGGGAGGGAAGGATAGGCCTAATATGATACATGTTAGAGAAGAATTCCCAAAATTGCTATAAAAAAAAATCCTCTACCCAGTTAAGTTTAATGGTATTTTGGGGCTGAAAAATGGCAGCCGAAAAATATTATTAAGCTTAGCTGGGTAAAAAAACAAACTGCAATATTGCGAATTCCTCTGTGACATATATAGAACATTAGGCCTATCCTTACCTCCCAAAATTACGAAAATAGAGTCTTCACATAATGAATTGATGCCTTTTAGTGACATGAGTATTTAGTGTTAAACCATTCTGGTGCAAAAATGCGACATTGGCGGTGAAAGGGTTAAGTTTAAAACCCCTTGTGACATTTGATTTTTTTTGCATTCACTTTTCTCTGAATTCAGAGAATTCTCTGAAAAGTCCCATGCCTTTGATATCGTTCGAAATAATCGTTTGAACCATAGACTGAAAACTGTTGGATCATTTCACTTAGAATCTGAAGGGGGAAAAACTATTGTGCCAAGCATTGTAAGTAATATAGCTTTGTAATACGATCTTTGTTTTAATTAACTGTAAGATGGGGTGTTTTTTTCAATGTCTGATTGATTTTGGTTTCAAGTAGTGGACGTTTGGCTGTTTATTACTGATGTTTTAGCTTGATTAACTTAATATTTTTCTTTTCTTTATCTTAATCAAATGTGGCAAATGTGGGGTGTTTTTTTCAATTTGTCCCCCAATTTCACGTGCTTATAATTGTCAACGAGGCGAAAATGGAGTTTTACGTCCTCTTGGTCTGAATCAGACACATATGGGACATTTGTAAATACAAATATGGTGGGAACAATACTGGAGGCAATGCCCGGAGGCAGTATGAAACCAGTAAAGTCCCGATTTTTTATGAATACAGATAGCTGTAGCGGAGACCACGCCTCGGTTAAACCTCATCGGCTATGGCACCGCCACAAGTAAGTGTAATTGTCAACGAGTTTAATGATAAATTTTATAATTATGCTCCGTTTAATTAAATTAACTTACTCTGTTTGTTTGGGCGTCAATCGTTAATTATTTTCTGTTTCAAAAGCAGGCGTGTCTATAGTATACAAGATTGGATAACGAGTTCGGTTGTTGCTGTTGTTGTTGTTTAACATAGTCCATCAAAAGCAACTGCAACAAACCTACTCACATAGAGAAAGATTTATTAACTCTTTCGTTCCTGAGAACCGCTTTTGAGGTTGAATGGAAGCAACTGCAGATTCCTAGCTTTATAGAGCTCCCTATCTCCCTATTCCTGGGTTTCCAGAGAGAGTAAAACTGTCTAAAGCGGTGTTATGTTATTGTGAATATGCGGCATGTTTTCAGCAGCCTGTTCCTCTTTCATAAGCAATACTTGTCCCAGTAAGAAAAGGGGAAAACCCCTCATTGCATTGCAATTATAGAAGAGCAAAGTAATAACAGTTGCATCATGTTGCATGATCTCACGAGCAAAAGAGGCCCGTAGGAATCAACAGGATACAATTTCTCAGCAGCTAAAGAGGGTCTCAGGAATGAACAGAAGTTGAAACTTCTCTAAATACAGAAACCAAAGAGCTAAGAGGTAGACAGGCCAATAAGAGAGACAGACACACACATACAAACAGAAAGACAGACAGACAAACAGATATTAACAGATAAAGCAATTTTGTTCCCCATCACCAATCCCATGAGCCAACAGTATGAAATAGAAATGGAGAGACTCGACAACTGACTCAACAAATTTGAGATGTGTAAACACTTTACATAAATCACACCCACAAACCAAAAAGTTTCGCGACAAACGAGTATCGTTACTTGTAAAGAAACGGATCTGAAAAAGAAAAGAAAAACACTTAAAAAAGAAAGAAACTTCTAAAAAAAAAGTCCTAGTCCTAAGGGAGACAATTTTAGGGCAAGTAAAGAGAATCAATGGAGGTTATTGACGCAGGCTGGGTCAACAAGGGCTTGTTGAAACAATCCCTACAGTAGGGGAAGTAATCCTATCCAGTCCTTCATATTTGTACTGCATCGCTTTTCTACTCTTGACGCCCCCTCCTCTCTCTCTCTCTCTCTCTCTCTCTCTCTCTCTCTCTCTCTCTCTCTCTCTCTCTCTCTCTCTCTCTCTCTCTCTCTCTAACTTACCCTCCGATGCCATTTCCCCCTAAGTATACATTATTTTAGAAATGTTTGTTTGTCTGTCTGTCAGTCTGTCTGTCTGTCGGTCAGTCTGTCTGCATGTCTGTCAGTCTGTCTGCATGTTTGTCTGTCTGTCAGTCTGTTTGCATGCATGTCTGTCTGTCTGTCAGTCTGTCTGCATGTCTGTCTGTCTGTCAGTCTGTTTGCATGTTTGTCTGTCTGTTTGCATGTTTGTCTGTCTGTCGGTCTGTCTGTTTCTGTTTTCTTTCTGACTCTTTCTGGACATCATTGGCCGTAGACCCCCCAACATTCAAATATAATGTTCTTGATCAACATCACTCCAGACAAAGGAAACTGAGCCACCTTAAAACAATACAAACCTCTGCCGATAGGGAAAACGGACAGGGTTTCTGAAAACGTAGAGATTGTGCGTATTTACGCACTAGAACTCTCAAATCACCCCCTAGAATCTCAAACTATGCGTGAGATTTACAAATGCCCCCAAATTGAAAACGAAACATCCTTTCAAAGAGCAGCCTCAATTTCAAGTTGGGGGCACTTGCATATGGGTCACAGTTACCCAGAAAAAAACAAGGGACTTAACCGTGGTGGGTCAGTGTATCTTTAACGACCTCGTGGCGTGGTGTAAGCTATGAATATGGCGTTATAGTAAATGCGAGTGAATAATAGGATCGCAACGATTCCATAATCATGCGCGAGAAGAGTATTACGACAATGTTTTATACCCTACCCTTTCCTCTAATATAAACCTACCACTTTCCTACACGGATATAATAATAATAAGAAGAAGAATGGTTATCTATAGAGCGGCTTAACTCCCCTTGCTGGGAGCTCAAAGCGCTGAACAACGGCCTAAACACTAACATACAGATAAACATACACATTAAAGACAAGCCAAGAATAATCAACATGAAGACAAGTTTCAATGAGTATAAACATTAAAAATAAGTGAGACTGTTAATACAAAATACATGTATTAATCTCTCTCGCCCTCCCTCCCCACTCTCCCCCAACCCCCCCTCCTCCCCCCTCTCTTTCCCCCCACACATACGCACGCACGCACGCACGCACGAACACACACACACACACACACACACGCACGCACGCACACACACACACACACACACACACACACACACACACACACACATACTGCAGGTTCATATAATCAAGGACTACGTGGATTAGAGGTGAGAGTATGAGGTTTCAAAAAGATGAGTTTTCAGAGAA
This sequence comes from Phymorhynchus buccinoides, assembly GCA_017654935.2. Taxonomy (NCBI): domain Eukaryota; kingdom Metazoa; phylum Mollusca; class Gastropoda; order Neogastropoda; family Raphitomidae; genus Phymorhynchus; species Phymorhynchus buccinoides. Next base: position 50,358,680 of record CM065693.1, read on the forward strand.
GTTTTGAAAGATTGGACAGAGGGAAAGTGACGAACACTGTGTGGTAAGCTATTCCAGACCGAGGGAGCAGAGTACGAGAAAGAAGATTCACCCGGAAGGATTTAGTTTTAATACGGGGAGTGGAGAGCAGGCATGAGTCGGAGGAAGATCTGAGATGTCGGGTGGGAGTGTAGGTTTGTACAATGTCAGTGAGATACTGAGGGGCAGTTCCATTAATAGAGTTGAAGTTGAGGCATGCGACCTTGTACTGAATTCGAGCAGAAATTGGAAGCCAGTGAAGAGTGTGAAGTAGTGGGGTGATATGCTGTGTCTTTTCATTTTTCGTACTACC
>CM065693.1:50366510-50384010 GCA_017654935.2 Phymorhynchus buccinoides
TGTCTTCTCTGTCTTTGTCTCTCTGTCTGTTGTCTGTCTGTCGTCTCTCCTCTCTCTCTCTCTCTCTCTCTCTCTCTCTCTCTCTCTCTCTCTCTCTCTCTCTCTCTCTCTCCTCTCTCTCTCTCTCTGGCCTCAAATCTCAATCCTTGCGTAATAAAGTTTTTCAAGTGTCAAGTGTCAAGTCTCTCTCTCTCTCTCTCTCTCTCTCTCTCTCTCTCTCTCTCTCTCTCTCTCTCTCTCTCTCTCTCTCTCTCCTCTGTGTGTCATTCATTTAACGTCTATCCACTAATCGTGATATTAGACGTGTGTGTGTGTGTGTGTGTGTGTGTGTGTGTGTGTGTGTGTGTGTGTGGTGTGTGTGTGTGTGTGTGTGTGTGTGTGTGTGTCCAAACACACACGCGTGCGTGTGCATGCCTGCCTGCGTGTGTGTGTGTGTGTACGAGAGAGAGAGGAGAGAGAGGAGAGAGGAGAGAGAGGAGAGAGAGAGAGAGAGAGAGAGAGAGAGAGAGAGAGAGAGAGAGAGCGAGAGCGTGCGCGTGTGTGTGTGTCTGTCTGTCTGTCCGCGTGTAGGCTAGGCTATGCGCGAGATATTTTGGTTTCAACAATATATTTCATTCTTTTACCCAATGCTGACTTTGCTCCCCCCCCCCCCTCCCCCTCTTCCCCCTGCCACTCTCTCTTCCTTCCTTTCTTTCATTTCCTGTTGTTTTTTTCTCTTTGAATGTCAGATCTATTCTTTATTTTAACGACAATTCTGCGTTTCTGTCTTTCTTTCAATCTTTTTCTTTTCTTTCTTTTTTTTCTGTTTTGTTCGTCATCAACTTTAAACTGTAAACCAAAATTAAAAAATAAAAAAATAAAAAAATAAACCCAGTTTAAAAGATAATTTCGGTTGACCGACCAGTGTTCACTCGCTTGTTTACAGATGCCGTGATTCAAGACTGATATTAACAAAAAGAAAGAAAGAAAGAAAGAAAGATTTTTTTTAATGACTGAATGAATGAAACAACAGAACAGGAAGTCAAAGCTCACTGGACACTATCTTCGTCTTCTTCTTTTTTTATCCCTTCTTCTTCTTCTTCTCCTTTATTCCTTCCTCTCTCCATTTTGTCACGAACAACGTTGTCTTGTCACCGGGCAACCCGTTGGCACAAAGCCGTTTGGACGGACGGCTTTGCAGTCTCGCTATCCGTTTCATTTCCGGATCGAAGTTTTTATTGACTGAAGGGGGCGTAGCTTGTGAAAGTATTTTTGACGAGCAGGTGACCTCATTACGGTATGCGCAAAGTTCTGGCCAATCAGAAATGAGTTTTCTTTTCTTTGAGAGTGTGTATAGTTGTGTTTCCGGATCGAAGTCGATCATGGTTACAAGCTGTTCATCTTGGCTGCTGTGTTTTGCTTACTTCAGGGTGAACTCTCTCTCTCTCTCTCTCTCTCTCTCTCTCTCTCTCTCTCTCTCTCTCTCTCTCTCTCTCTGTGTCTCTGGTGGGAACGATTCTGGAGGCAATGCCCGGAGGCAGTGCAGAACCAGTAAAGTCCCGAATTATTAACAAAACAGATGTATATTATCTGATCTCTCTGAAAGTAATGTTCATTTTGTATAATCAGTATAGACTGTACAAGTACTGTGTGTTTTTTTTAATCGATTCTTGTCATCAGTAATATATTGTGTAAATATAGACAAAGAAAAATGGCACGGTTGTTTTCCTTTCATCTTTAGCGTTTTATTATTTTATATACCCCCCCCCCCCCACCCCAGGGGTGAAGAGAGAGAGAGAGAGAGACAGAGACAGAGACAGAGACAGAACTAAGTAATTTAGAATGAAAAGCAAAGTTCGACAAAATATTAACAATGACATAGCGCAATAATCCATAGAAAATGCTCTTAGCGCTTTACAATGACAAGATAGGAAGACGACGTAAGGTATACTATTGAAATAAAAACAAATCATCGAAATTGATGACAAGTAACAAAAGCAAACATCACTGATAGAGGAACACTCCGCAGTTACTCCTACTTACATGTTAGGCTCGGTGTACATCTTGTGTCCTGGCTAATACAAAGCATCTGTTTCGTTTCATTCTGTGTTTTTCTCACACCTGCTGCCGTGTCATTCACACCGACTGGCTGTGCGTTGTGTACGCATTTGGTCCGCTATCGCCCATGTTGTTTTATTTGGGTCTTGGGGGGGAAGAGAGACCAAAAGAAGCAGACCTGCTTGTGTGTATAACCTGTCAGCGAGTCAAAAGCAACAAGGTGTGTGCTACCTGTCACACGATTTGTCAAACACGCTGGGTCCTCGGTAGAACACAGATGGACACCGAGCATTAGGTGATTTCAAGGGAGATAGGCATATACACAAAAAGTATTGATGTAGAAAACAAATCGTCAAGAAATCAAAGGCATTAAAAGGAAAAATAAAGATGTAGATATGTACTAGATAAACCTGAGCCTTCGTTTGTAGATTATCCGCACTAAGCACTGAGTGTGCAAACGCAACCCATATTTATGAAGAGTACGAAGTGGACGCTTGATAGGCCGCGAGGCCTAGGCTGGTGAAGCCAGTCCCTCTACTATGCTAAACTATACTAGTACATTAAAGGCTCAAATCACTAATGCAGGCTGTGTCACAGAACGAAAATGGTGTTTTAGGTCCTCTCGATCTGGAACAGACACATATGGGACATTTGTATATACAAAGATGGTGGGAACAATACTGGAGGCAATGCCCGGAGGCAGTGCAACACCAGTAAAGTCCCGATTTTTTAACAATACAGATAGGTATGGCAGCAACCACGCCTCGGTTAAACCTCATCGGCTATGGTACTGCCACAAATAGTAAACAAAAAAGTAATGTATCACAGTCCGTGTGTTGTCCCCTTTATATGGTGGTGAGAGAGAGAGAGAGAGAGAGAGAGAGAGAGAGAGAGAGAGAGAGAGAGAGAGAGAGAGAGAGAGAGAGCAATGAACAACGAACAACTGTTTTTAACGACCAGGCCGTCTGCCCATGTCACGGGGGAGGGGGTCGCGACAATGGGACATCCTAGCAATGCAAAAAGATAGATATATGACAATTAGTTCAAAGATGATATTAATAGAGGAAATAATTATCACATTGCTTCAATTACGATTTCTAAAGTGCATCAGACAGGTACACTCACTGCAAGGCTACATTATGCATCTTAAGAGTCACACATCAGCAAAGGCCAAAGCTGGCTTAAAAGCAGAAGGGTGGTTAGGCCTAGATTGTTTTATATTATGATTTTTTTTAGGGATCAGCTTTTCTCTAAATAACTAACATTTGGGACCCATTAATACGAGAGGTTCCAGGTCGGAGGACGTTAAACTGATTTTCATTTCAGAGAGAGAGAGAGGAGAGAGAGAGAGAGAGAGAGAGAGAGAGACGAGAGAGAGAGAGAGAGAGAGAGAGAGAGAGAGAGAGAGAGAGAGAGAGAGAGAGAGAGAGAGATCGTCTATGCAGAAGCAAGCTTGTAACTTGCAAGACGTTTTGCTCATCATGCTTCCTAATCAATCTCGACAACAAATCTCTCTCTCTCTCTCTCTCTCGATCTCTCTCTCTCTCTCTCTCTCTCTCTCTCTCTCTCTCTCTCTCTCTCTCTCTCTCTCTCTCTCTCACTCTCTCTCTCGTTAGGCCCAGCAAGTCCGACTTCGGCTGGAGGAAATGCTTTTTGAAAGCATTTCATGAACTAATAGGGCAGAGAATGGACCGGTAAGGCAGAAATATAGTCAATGACAGCAAGCAAAGGGAAAAAGGCAGAGTCAAAGAGAGTGACAGACTAGAGGAAGTTACAAGCACATAACTTCCAGAAGGTGGGGGAACTATTTATGCAAAAGCCCCCCCCCCCCCCCCCTTATCCCCACGGGGGTGGGGGTTAAGAAATAATAAAGCAATTAAATTTGACAGCAAAGCTATGAAAATGTAAACGTCTGAATCATGACAATATCACATTGTGTTCTTTGCTCGAGGCTATACGAAAGAGAGTATGTACTTTGCGAATGAGGACGAGGAACTGTGTATTAATCTCTCTCTCTCTCTCTCTCTCTCTCTCTCTCTCTCTCTCTCTCTCTCTCTCTCTCTCTCTCTCTCTCTCTCTCTCTCTCTCTCTCTCTCTCTCTCACTCTCTCTCTCTCTCTCTCAATTAGTTCTAACACATGTAGGCCTCCCCCCAAATAAAAGAAAGAAAAAAAGAAAACGAAAAAAAAGGTTCCCTATCGAATTGTTATTGTTATTGTTAGAAATTCTTTTAATTTGATCAAAAGCTTGTTTCCAAAATCTTGATTCATTGGTCTTTCTACTTCATGAAAGAAAGGTGACTTTGTGTGTGTGTGTGTGTGTGTGTGTGAGTGTGTGTGTGTGTGTATTTGTTCAGTTTTAAACGCAACTCATGTTTCTGATATTATGAAGCCGTTTGAAAGAGAAAACAGAAATGCAAGAAGAAAGAAGTAAAGATATTTATTTTGGGCTGTGTTCACTTGGAGGCGATCTTGTTGAATAATCGTCTCTCCCCTCCCCACCCCCCAAAAAAAATGACAGCTCGCCATTGCACGATCGATATTTACTCGGCGATATTTTCGTCTAGACTTCCATGTGGGAGTATTTCAGATGACTTTGAGTGACAGATAGTATATTCACAAAATATGCATAATTACAGTCAATAGGGGCGGTCTTGTAACGCCTGCAGGTGTGAAACTATTTCTGATTGGTTATAAGCTGTGCATAGAGAATGAGCTCACGCGGAGGACTTGGTCTGTCTCAGTGCGGGATTTAGCCAATGAAACAAGGGCTTAGATGACGGGGTCTGTTTGCTCTTTCCCATTGTTACCGCCAGCTAATGCGGCGGGCTAGATTGTATGCAAGTGTGTGGTTCCAAGCAAGCTGTTCACACGGATTTTTTTCATCCACGAAGTGTATTTCCACTCGAGCTAGGCTGTGTTTGGATTACCACGAAGCAAAGTGAAGAAATCCATTTCATTTTCTTGTGCAAATTCGTGGCATAGTTACTCCATCGATAGCACCCAAACCTAGCAGACGTGGTAGTGTCAAGCGAGCGAGTTTGAGTAAACCTTTCTCCAAGCTCACTCACTCCACACCAACTTGACCCCCCGACTACTTTTCCATCCATCCATGATGGCTGCGCCTGAAACGAAGCCGATTTTTACTTGTAGTCGTAGGCCTAGTCTAGTAGTGCAGTCTAGCTAGCTAAGGAAGCTTTTTGTGTTGAAGTGCTTGTGAGTGTGATCACCTTCTGTGCGACGTTTGTTGTAGGCCTACGTTTTTCAGTGTGAACTTCAACTCGAGTGTTCGCTCTTGTCTAGATCTACCTACGAACGAAGGATTTTTGGATTTTCCTACCTTCATTCAACTTCAAGCTTCTGTGTTTGGATTGTAGCTACGATCATGTTTGCCGGTAACCGTCATCCGGTAAGTTCAGTTGGTATGGCTTTGCCTCCTAGGCCACTAGTGCTAGTTTAGCCCAGAATGTACTGCAAGTATTCTAGCTCATAATAAACACACTACCCACTCTCTCTCTCTCTTGCCAAACGGAAAGCGTCTCTCTCTCTCTCTCTCTCTCTCTCTCTCTCTCTCTCTCTCTCTCTCTCTCTCTCTCTCTCTCTCTCTTATTTGATAGGCCTACCCCTTCACAGTTCAGTGAGGGGCCTGAAATATTCGCATTCGCAATGCGGCATTCTCTCTCTCTCTCTCTCTCTCTCTCTCTCTCTCTCTCTCTCTCTCTCTCTCTCTCTCTCTCTCTCTCTCTCTCTCTCTCTCTCTCTCTCTCTCTCTCTCTCTCTCTCTCTCAAGCTAGCAATTAAAAAAATGTAGCCTATTCATTGATTTATTGTTTCACATTATAGGCCGAGGGCATCACACAAATAGGTGCCTATTAAACCTAAAAGTGTAGCTCACTCAAAATCCACCTTGAGCCATGGATCCATATAAATCAACATTTCTACTTCAGTAGCCTAGGCCAAGTAAATGCCTTCTGTCTAGAGAGCTCTACAAGTTTGGAAATTATGATTATGCTCAAACTGATTAATAATAATCTGCTTCTTTGTTCAACTTGACATCAAACTTGGTGCAGGTTCATTTGTCAGGACTGACACGACAGATAAGATGAGTCATTGCAAGTTGTCAAGTCCAGTAGCCAAGTTTGTCAAGAGTATGATATTTAGGCCTACCAGTTGCAACTGGATAGGCCTATAATTTAGGCCTATGGGATGTGGGATTGAAAATCTGATAACAGTTCATGGAGTTCAGATAGGACACCCCCCACCCCGTGGGGATACCGGGGGATCTTTTGTATAAATAGTTCCCCCACCTTCTGGATGTTCTGTGCTTGTAACTTCCTCTAATCTGTCACTCCCTTTGACTGCCTTTTCCCTTTGCTTACTGTTATCTGCTATCTTTCTGCCTTTATATCGGTCCATTCTCCTGCCTTTTTTCAAGAAACACTTTCCAAAACATTCCCTCCAGCCGAAGTCGGACTTGCTGCCAAGGCCTATCTATTTCTTAGTTGTAAAGGTGCATAACGGCAGCATGACGCATCTGGGCTCATAATTGACAGGAAACTGTCTGAGGGATCAAAGAAGAAGAACAAGAAGAAGAAGATAGGAAAACTGCATGTTGAGCCAGGACTGGTTTGGTGCTGGCAGAGAGTATAACTGGTGCTAGCCAGCTGGGTGCCTAACGGTGCTAATGAGGCCCTTGAACCACCAGCCAGTTGGTAGCTGTAGGGTGGTAGGCCTAGGGGAGATCTCTTCTTCTTCCAGTTGGGGATGTTTATCCTGCCCCGCACTCACCAGTCTTCATTCAGACCATTAATAGTGCACAGGATGCATGACTATGTGAATTTTGTGTCATCCATCCCACGGCCTACTCGTAACGAATAGTGAGATGGGCTTTAATGTGTGCGCAAGATCTTGTGCATGCATTCGCACACGGGACCTCGTGTTTTTGAAAATTCTCATCCGAAGGACTTTTTCCCCAACTGACGTCAGGTACCCATTTACACCTGGGTGGAGTGAGGAAAATAGGAGTAAAGTGCCTTTCCCAAGGACACACCACTGTGAACCGAGCTGGGCTCGAACCCCCACACTCACAAACCTGACAGATTGCGAGCTAGCGACTCAGACTTACCAACTGAGCTACAGCGGCTCCTGATCTAGGGCCTAATGGACAAAAAATAAATACCGGTAGCTATAAAAAAAATGAATGGAGCCCTCTATGAGATCCCATCCTCATTGCTTCATTTTTATTTTGATCCATTATTTTTGTGCACTCATTTTCTTTTTTTTTCTTTTTTCAAAGAATGATTATAATATATCCATAATATCTTCCTTTTAATAATGTTGCCTTTAATCAGAATCAGTTAATGATGGATAGTGAAAGTGCCTTAACTGAAAAATGTATGAACTAGAACAAACATAATTACTAATCAAACCTACTTGCCACCCGCACCCCCACATTCCCCCACCCCATCACCCCCCACCCCCCCCCCACCCCCCCTCTCTGTGTGGCAGGGCCCCCCTCACCAGCCCCCTGGCCAGCCGTTCAAGTTCACCGTGGCTGAGTCCTGCGACCGTATCAAAGAGGAGTTCAGCTTCCTGCAGGCCCAGTATCACAGGTGAGGAAACACTCTCATCTACTATAATAATAATAATAATAATAATAATATTAATGAATAATGCTTATATAGCGCATAATCTTGCAAAGCAACTCAATGCGCTTTTCACTCACCATTCGTACAAACATTTCTAACAGACTGCTTCACATCTCTATGAAAATGAATACATTAGAGAATAACACAACACACTAAACCCACCTCCCTTCAATACTACTAATAATGTTAATTTAGAACTATTGTTCCTATTCTCCAGTTGGAGCTCAGGCTTATAAACTGGTGCAGCTTATATATGAGTGCTTCTCCAATACTGCTAACAAATGGGGGTGGTTGTGATTCAAGTCGAAATATTTAAGAAATAATTGATCAAGCATTTTTTTTTTACTTAGATTTATTCTAATATTATTATTTTATAAATCTGTGTAGTTTTTAGTGTTTCCACAAATTATTTTGTTATGATTTTAATAAAACGAGTGAGAAATGATAAGAAAATGGCGTCGGAAAAGAGGAACTGAACAGTTAGTTTGTTTACTTGACTGTACAGCAACAAAAAAAACTATGTTGGAGTGGAAAAAATGATTAAATTGAAAGTCCAGGTGTAAATCAATTTATTAAAAGCTACAGTTTAAATGAAAAATATCTGTTGTTAATAAAAAGCAAAACTGAAAATTGCGTTGCGGATGTATCATGGGGTGTCCCGGCTGATGCGTCCGAAACATCAAGCTCTCTAAAGTTACAATTCACTCAAATGCAGCATTCAACACCATTTATCAAAGCATCTAATAGAGAACAACAGTTTCGGTAGAAAATCTGAGTAAGAATGTTTCAAAAATATATTTATTTCAAAATTTGAGCTCACGGTGTCCCCAATGATACATCCGTAACGCATATTTTGGATCATCGAATGAATTCTTCCTTGCACGCTTCTAAAAGAATTGCGCATGACGTATGACTTCCTTGTGAAATGTTCTCTCAAACCGATGACATTAACACATAGAATTCACTGCAAGGCTTCAATAGTACGCAAAAATCGGCTACGTGTCCCGACTTCCTAACCCTGTTGCATCTGAAACGCCAAAAATAGACAACGCAAGGGCAAAGAAATACAGAAACTCCATGTCTGCAGAAAAAAAGGTAGCAGTAAGCAAGGCTTCAGCTGAAAGAACACGCAAGTGTAGAGCGACGAAAAAAGAACAAGGTCTTCCATTGAATAAGAAAAAAACAACACCATCTACCAGAGCTGCTCTACATCAGGTTGTTAGTGTTGCGCAAGCGCTCATTCATCACCAAGTGGACTTTGTTTTTTATTCTTTATTCCCAGTTCTCAAATGCTCATTCAGTCATTTCACGCTTATCATGCCTCAGCTGATCATATTTAAATCGAAAGACTGTATTCTGGATCAATAAAAATGAAATCCCTTTCAGTAGAAAAAAGTCGAAAAATAATTCAAGAAACTGGTGTCCCATGTAACGCTGAAACACTTATTAAAATGTTTCAATATTCAAGAGACCATTTCAATTTGAATATTGTTTACTATGCATATTAAAGCACTGCATTAGTAATATTGATGGCAATTAATAAAAACATTTTTCTCTTTCATGTTGTTCAGATAGAGAATATTTTGTGTGAAGCGTTTCAGACGCTACGGTGTCCCATGTTTTCATGTCACCTATTTTTTAGTCTTTATTCCCAGTTCTCAAATGCTCATTCAGTCATTTCATGCTTATCATGCCTCAGCTGATCATATTTTAAGTGAAAGACTGTATTCTGGATCAATAAAAATGAAATCCCTTTCAGTAGAAAAAAAATTAAAGAAACTGGTGTCCCATGTAACACTGAAACACTTATGAAAATGTTTCAATATTCAAGAGACCATTTCAATTTGAATATTGTTTACTATGCATATTAAAGCACTGCATTAGTAATATTGATGGCAATTAATAAAAACATTTTTCTCTTTCATGTTGTTCAGATAGAGAATATTTTGTGTGAAGCGTTTCAGACGCTACGGTGTCCCATGTTTTCATGTCACCTAGATATTCACAAATGCAACATTTAAAGATAATACCCATGTCATGTGATTCATGTGTTTAGAGTGTTAAAAACAGCCACGGTCTTTGTGTTTTTGACATTCTGTGTACTAGTGGTGTCCTGCTGATGCATCTGAAACGTTGAACCTTACCCCCCTCCTTTACAACCCTCTACCAACAACACAAGTAGTAATATTTATTTTTTTGTTTAAAAATATAATAGTCCAGGGTGAGAGCTATCCAGAACAGCCATTGGTAAAGCTATAAACTCAGTTAAATTTTTTACACCATTTTCCCCCTTTTTGACATCAAGATTGGAAAACAGCTCATATATATGTGAATAAATACCTAACATTTTGTCAATTTAAGGGATGCGGCTATATACAGGTGCATCTTATAGTCCATTTTTTACGGTAGATCTTGTAGTAATATTACTAATAACGAACAACATGACAGGTGAAGAAACACTCTAAAACTCTCATCTGTAGATCTTGTAGTAATAGCGAACAACACCACAGGTGAAGAAACGCTCTAAAACTCTTATCTATATAGATAGATCTTGTAGTACTTAATAACGAACAACACCACAGGTGAAAAAACACTCTAAAACTCATATCTATAGATCATAGTATTTAATAATGAACAATAATAAATAATTAAGTGCAGTGCCTTTGACACATGTTAAGATTCTGTTTTGGCACTGCACACCCAGGAGCGAAGCTGTAGAGAGTGAGAGAGAGAGAGAGAGAGAGAGAGGAGGGAGGAAGATAAACAGAGAGAGATAGGGGGGTGATAGAGGAAAACATAGAGAGAGGGATGGAGGGAGAGAGAAAGAGAGATAGACAGAGAGAGAGAGAGAGAGAGAGAGAGAGAGAGAGAGACTCAACTCAACGACAAGTCATCAGCTAATAAACAATTCATCAACTCAACCATTTCAATAGCAACAATGTCTAGCTCTTCCGTCAAGGATGTGTGATTGTGATATAAACAAAATGAGCAAAGACAAAACAAATATAAACTTGCAATATTCTGCATGAAATTAGTATTTTGTGCATGTCTATTCATCAGAAATACAAATGACGTCATAACGTAATGAACTAACATGGCACTTTACGTCAGTATTGTTGCCTTGCAGCGTCATAATTATACGTCATTTGTTTATGTGGATGAGAGAGAGAGAGAGAGAGAGAGAGAGAGAGAGAGAGAGAGAGAGAGAGAGACTTTTCTGTTCATCTTTCTCTTTACTTTTCCTTATTCTCTTTTCTTTCCTCTTCTTCTCTTCTGCTTCTTTTTTTATGGTCACCCCATAAAGTGTGTGTATTTACTTCTATAAAAAGAAGCTGATCAACACCACAGAGAGAGAGAGAGAGAGAGAGAGAGAGAGAGAGAGAGGACAGACAGACAGATAGACAGAACCGTGAAAATTTAAAAAAAAATGGTTTTAACTGTCAAAGCTGAAATGTTGTTATTCAAAAAGTTCATTATCATGTTTAGAAAGTAAAACTGAACCTACCCACCAATTTTCATCAAGATCACTGCAAAACTAGAAAATAACGGTTTTCAACTGTCAAAAGTTAAATGTCGTTTCTGAAAAGGTCACTATTATTTCCAGAATGAAAAGCTGAACCTACCCACCAATTTTCATTACGATCACTGCAAAACTAAAAAATAACGGTTTTCAACTGTCAAAAGTTAAGTGTCGTTTATGAAGAGGGTACTATAATTTTCAGAATGAAAACATGAACCTACCCACCAATTTTCATTACGATCACTGCAAAACTAAAAAATAACAGTTTTTAACCGACAAAATGTTAAGTCTACTTTCCAAACTTGGGGGTTATGTTTGTTAACAAAAAAAAGTATCTACTTCAAAATTCTACGACATTCTGTGAAATAGTTTGGATGAAATTGACGGAAAGGTGTTAAAAACAGAAAATAACTGCCATTTAACGGTTATTTTGTTAAGTTTTATTTCTGCAAAATAGTTTAAGACCATCACGGTGACGCAACGGACCTAACATCCAAATATCATTAACTTTCTTGACTTTAACGCGGGACGGACTGACTGACAGACACACAGACAGACAGACACGGTCCTTCTTTGGCTCACTGTGCTGTGGGATACCAAGTCGCTTCGCTCCTGATAATAATAATAATGTTAATTTAATATTTCTATCGCGCCTATTCTCCAGTTGGGGCTCTTGGCACTTCACAAAAATAATACAGTGGAACCTCCCTTATAAGACCTTAAAAAATCATTCAAAATGAGGTCTTATATGGGAGGGGTCTTATAAGGGAGGTGATTTTAGTACTTACAAAGAAGGGAAATGTTTCAGAGAAGCAGGTCTTATGTGGGAGGGTCTTATAAGGGAGGTTCCAATGTATATTAACCAACACACACAGTGACGCGCACACGCACACACGCACACACACACACACAACACACACACACACACACACACACACACACACACACACACACACACACACACACAGTGACACTCGCTCACAAACACACACACACGCATGCACACACACACTCTCTCTCCCTCTCACTCCCCCTCTCTCCACAGACACACACATATGCACACACGCACACACACAAAAATTACATGAACGTTCTGCACACACACAACAACAACAACAACATACAGTATTTATACGGCGCTGAATCTTGATATAAATCAAATCAAAGCGCACACACACGTTAGCATTCAAAGCGCATTCAAACACAAACGCAATACAACGCGAACACACACAGATAACATAAATGGAATATAGCAGAAACAGACCTAATGGCAAGAGAGAGAAGATAACGAGAGAGGAGCTTTAATGACGGGGGAACAGGTGGGTTTTGAGGTTAGCTTTGAAAGCAGAGAGAGTCGGTCGCTGACGGAGGGAGAGCGGAAGTTTGTTCCAGGAGGTCGGTCCTGAGACAGCAAAAGAGCGCCGACCAACAGTTGAAAGCTTATACCTAGGGATCTGGAGAGAAAGAGGGTCAGAAACTGAACGTAAAGTGCGAGCTGGCACACGCACACACACGCACACGCACACGCACACACACACACACACACATACACACGCACACACAGGGGCGATCATGGAAGAGCACTCGCACACAGGTAAAGGAAAGCTCTAAAAACTGGCGTAACGATGAACTGTCATTCTGTATGCCGTAGTACAGAGTGAGACTGAATACTTGTGCAACAAAAAGCTACAAGTTTGGTCTAGTAGTACCTTAAAGATGCCAAAGGGATTGGTTTGTCTTTGGGGACCTTCCCCAATCAGGGCTCCCAGGGACCCCCATTTGGGGGTCTATGAAGCACTAAAATTCTAAAGGACCCTCTAAAAGAATGTGCAGGGGGTCCCAGGAATGCACTAAAAAATCTTTAGCATTCGCAATGCCACTGGGACCCTCTATCCTGCCTCTAGGACCTTCTATGCTGTAAATGAAGGAGTCCCTGGGGCCCCTTGTTTTGCGGGACGATTGGGAGCCCTGCCAATGCCAGCTGTCCTCAAATGTATCCTTTTTTTTGCTGAGAGAGTGGGGATGAACCCTGGGCAAGGCTTCTCCGCTATGAACAAATTCTAGCCCAACCGTTCAGAATAGAGAGCTGCTTAGCTTGTTGTTGCCTCTTTTTCTTTGTCAATGATCACTGCTTCCTGTGACAGGAGTGCAGATGCGTCATGCTGCTGTCATGCACCTAAGAAATGTTTAGGCCCAGCATGCATGTCCATCTCTGGCTAGGCTGGAGAAAATCTTAGTGTATCTAGAACAAAGGCAGGAGAATGGACCAGTAATAAGGCTGACAGATAGTAAATACTAGATGATGGTTTAAAGCAAAGGGGAAAGGCAGAGTGAGAAAAGAGTGACAGATTAGAGGAAGTTACAAGCCACAAAACTTCCAGAAGTTGGGGAAACTATTTGCATGAAAGACAATACACACTCTTTACCCACCGCACCTCCCTCCTCCCCACCCCAGTATCACCATGTGGGGAGGGGAGTGGGGGTGTTGACTTATTATGCTAAAGCTGTGACCTGCCCTTAATTTTATGAAGTTCTACTGAAGCTTAAGTGGGGAACTAAACGTTGTAGTTGTTAGTTTCTAAATTCAGTATTAAACCGATTAACTTCATAAAATTAAGCACTGAGCACTATCACTTCTTTGTGAATCATGTCACTCTGTGTGTGTGTGTGTGTGTGTGCGCGCGCACGTGCGTGTGAAACTCCCCTTCAAGCATAATGCACTACCTTAAGTTAAGCAGACTGCATTCATCCGTTCCTCTAAATTTGCCTGCATCAGCATCATCATGATGTCAACTTTTTTTGTGTCCTTTTTTTCTTTTCTTCTCTGGCTCCACTCACTAATTAACTAGCTGACCTGTAGATGAGGTAATCTCATTCCCCCCTAAGTTATCTCCCTGGCTAAAAGCTGGAGAATGTTATGTTCGGACCTCGTGAACAACAAGCTTGGCTTTCCGTTTTCTGGTTCTGTTTGTGAATCCGGTGTGTGCCAAGTCCTGTAATAGGAAAATAAGACAGTGGTGTACAGTATCCATTATCAGAAACCGTCTTGCCAGTTTGTAACAGTTTTCAACTGATTCAGTGATTGAATCAACCACTGTCACTCTCTTTGACTAGAGCTGCCTTTTCTCTTTGCTTACTGTCATGTTCTGATTAATTCATCAACAACAATGAGCAATCGACGACCTTGTCAACGAAGCAAAATACATTCTATGAAAAAAAGGATGGGACTAAAAGCCTAACGGCTATAATCATCTCGTCCCTATTATCTGATCTGATCTGATCTGATATGATCTGTCTTTTCTGATTTACTGGTCCATTCTCCTGCTTTTGTTATAAATATAGAAACGCTTGCAAAGATTTGCTCCAGCCGAAGACGGACTATGTTGGGCCTAACTATTTCTTAGTAAGGCACATAACGGCAGCATGACCCATCTGCACTCATACAACAGGAAACTGTCTGAGTAATCAACAAACAAAGAGAACGATAGAAATAATTTCATTTCTAAAAAGTGTTTTGAGTGAAAGGCATTTTGTCGTCTGTTGTGGGTTTTTTCCTTCCGATTAATACTTCCAGGATTGAACTAGAGAGCTTGAATTTGGATGATCATAATATTAATTGATATCGTATTGCAAGTTGTAATTAAACTTGCCAGTGCCATGAAGCATTCTTGTTAATCGTTTAGATTTTAAAGAATAATATTCAAACAAATCACAACATTGTAAAAAAAAAAGAAGAAGAGGAGTTTTAAGAATTAGTATCTTAAAAAAAGAGAACCTAAGACTCTCACTCAATATGAGCTCTGTTTGAACAAAAATCATGCCACAACATGTGCCTGCTTTTTAAATTAACAAGCTGCTCTGCATTATGATTTATAAATAAAGCGAGATTGTGTGTGTGTGTGGGGGGGGGGGGGGGGGGGGGGGGGGGGGGGGGGGGGGAAATACATGCCGAATAGCTAAGGCAAGCCAGGCGCGATTAAAAGCCTGGCCTCTCGCATGACTGCCATTCAGAGGATTAAAACTGTTATGAACGCAGTGCCACGCTTGAATGACACCCCTGGCTCAGCTTAATCAGCCTTCACCGAACAAGAGAGAGAGCGCAGAGATAGAGAGAGTGGAGAGGGGAGGAGAGGGAAGAAAGGACGGAGGGAGAGGGAGAGGGGAGGGATGAGGAGAGAGAGAGAGAGAGAGAGAGAGAGAGAGAGAGAGAGGAGGGATGAATGGAGAGAGAGAGTGTGTGTGAGATAAAGAGTGGAGAGTGGGAGGGGTGGTGGAGAGAGAGAGAAAGTGGGAAAGTCTAAGAGAGAGTGAAGAGAGAGTGGAGAGAGAGACAGGGGGGAAAGAGTGGAGAGAGAGAAAGTGGGAAAGACTAAGAGAGAGTGAAGAGAGAGAGAGAGTGGAGAGAGAGAGACAGGGGGAAAGAGAGCTGAGAGACAGGGGGAAAGAGAGTGGAGAGAGGGGGAGGGAAAAGTGGAAAGGGGAAAAGACTAAGAGAAAGAATGAAGAGAGAGTGAAAGAGAGGGAGAGGGGAGGGGGGAGGTGATCCAATTGGATTAGGGAGATGGTAGTAGGTGGAGGGTGGGAGGTAAGGTTAGTGGGTGACCTCCTGCTCCCTGGTACAGTGGTAGTATAGTCCTATGACACAGTTGAATGATCAGCTGTTGTTTCCTTTTGAATATCGGGAACTTTGTCGTTAAAAAGAAATTTAACTTTTTTTAGTCCCCGAGCCGAAGGTTCGTTTTTGTCTGGTCCGTGACCGTCCATCCGGCGTCCGTCCGGCTATTCGTCCGTTTTTCTCAAAAACTATTCAGTCTATCATCTTGTGCATGCGTGCTTTCGCACACAGGCTGGGGCTTCGGTTTAAGGTCTCATCCGAAGGACCAGGAGATAGGAGTAAAGTATCTTTCCCAAGGACACAACACCGCGAGAACGGAGCTAGGTTTGACTTCGAGCCAGCGCATTCGCAAACCCGTCTCAATCATCCTGTGTTTTTTTATAAATTTGCTGCTTTTATTTCGTGGTTTTGTTTTTGTACCTGTTATTTACATGGTAGGTAGGGACGGAGGGATGGGCCAAACAAGTCGAGCCGTGAAGCTTTTAAAAACAGTCCCATCTTTTATGTATTTTCTGGTAATTTTTCCTTTCGGTCAAGGTTGATGCAGCATAAATTTTCCTAATAAAGCATTATTAGTCATGAATAGCTTATAAAAACTTTTTTAAAAACTGGTATTACTAATGCATCCAGACGATTTTTAAACATGTTAGTATAACTACTATAAGGTGCACATTTTATATCAGTAGGCAATTTGTTGTATTATTTGGTCTGGCTATTTGTTTGTGGCTCAAGCCACAAACCTATAACTCACTTTGTCGGTCGGTCTGTCGGTCGGTCCAAAATTGTCGCACTTCAAATCGAGGCTACACTTCAAATTGAGGCCGCTCTTTAAAATGATGTATTTTAAAAGCGTACAAAATAATAAACATACGTAATACAGACACTACAACAGACACGACGAGTATGCGGTGCTTCTTTTGATGAGTATCAGTAGGATACATAGTTTTAAATGTTTTCCAAAAGATATCAAAAGTTACGAAATGGTGCAGAGATAACATTCTGGTTTACAGATTAAAATTATTGAAAAGCCAGGGGAGGTGACTCATGATTGGAGTGGTAAAAATAGACCGCGTGCCACAAACTTTTGCGATTTCGCGCTTGTTATTATATAGTGCTGCAACCAAAGGGGTTGGTTGGCACACAGTCACACAAATAGCTTAACTTTGGGGGGGGGTTAATAAAATAAAAATAATGTGAAAGTAGCTCAATTTTACTTGAATGTTTTGCTTCTTCTTAAACCCGCGACCGGACTATGAAAGAGGGGAGGCGCTAAGCGCGCGCCACATTTGAATCACAGCTCGCGATAGAGACAGTTCGCCCTTCTTTGTTCCCTGTTGTGCGAGCCGCCGCGAGGCAGAGCTTTTCTGACGAGCAAGACCCGATCCCTGGGATCGGGTTGTTTTCCCTTTAAAGGGACAAAGGTATGTGATAACAACCACTGACAATCAGCATAGCTTTCATCCCTCCTCCCTCCTCACAACCTCACCCCCCACCCACCCCCCACCCCCCACCCCCCCTTCTTTCCTCAATTTACACCTGACTGGTTCGGAAGTGACTAATGGGTCCCCTTCTTGTGGGTGCAGGGGTGAGGAAAAGTGTGGGGGTGAATAATGGGGTGGGGTAGGGGTGGTGGGGGTGAATGATGGGGTGGGGTAGGGGTGGTGGGGGATGTTGTTGGGGTG
>CM065693.1:50389010-50401510 GCA_017654935.2 Phymorhynchus buccinoides
TTTCCATTTAGATAAAGGTTAGTCAGTATACCCCACCCCCACCCGCCCTACCCCTGATATCATATAGTAAAAAGCCAACTGTCCGTCCGTGTGTCTGTGTGTCTGAAACACGAAACGGGCCTTATAACTCCGCCGTTTTTCGACCGATTCGCTTCAAATTTGCTGTGAGCCCTCACGGGGCGATGGCAACGGCAACCGAGGCGGCCGTGTCATTTGCGCGGTTTTGCAAATGCGCGAAACGCGCATCCGACGGCCTTTCGGCGCCCGTATCTCCGGTATTTCTGGACCGATTGCCTTCACATTTGGCAGATATATGACCGGGGACGGTGACAATCAATGTGCCAAACCGGAAGCGAATCCATTACTTAGGCGCATAACAGCAGCATGATGCAAAACGGGCCTTATAACTCCGCCGGTTTTCAACCGAATCGCGTCAAATTTGCTGTCAGGCTTGCTGTCACCGGGGCAAAGCCTGGCAGCAAATTTGAAGAAAATCGGGAGAGCGCGTCACTCTCAGAGCAGCACCAACGGGAAGCGTGGCTTTATAACTCTGCCGTTTCTTAACGAAATCGCTTCAAATTTGCTGTACTCAGCGTTACCAATACTTGGCATTACCGTTACTAGGCGTTACCGTTACTAGGCGTTACTGGTACTCGGCGTTGCGCTAGTAATGATGAAATGTTAAATATCTGATACTTATTCCACAAAATCAATACAACATGCGCATGTATTTTATTTTTTACTGCCATGTAATCTTATCTTTTTGTACATACTTACTTTCACGGTCATGAGACAAGAGAAAAAACCTAGTCAAAATACCTTTCCCAATGTATGATGATTATGATGATAAGGTGATGAAATGTGATAAGTTTGATTTTTGATTTTTTCATTCTTTTCTATATTCTTTCTCTTCTTGATGTTTGATTTTCAGTTCTTTACTCTTTTTTCTTGTTTATTCTTCTTGATGTTTGATTTTTAGGTTTTCATTCTTTTATATTATTTCTTCTTCTTGGTGGTTGATTCTTTGAATTATTTTTTTTTAACTTCCTCTCGGTCTAGAACAGACACATATGGGACATTTGTAGATACAAAGATGGTGGGAACAATACTGGAGGCAATGAACGGAGGCAGTGCAACACCAGTAAAGTCCCGATTTTTTAACAATGCAGATAGGTGTAGCAGCAACCATGCCTCGGCTAAACCTCATCGGCTATGGTACTGCCACAATAATGCAACACGAGGTTGATTCTTTTTTGGTTTTCAATTATTTCATAATCTTTATTCTTCTTGATGGGGTGTTTTTTTCTCCATTCTTTTATAATTGTTCTTTATTCTTTTTGATGTTGGATTAATTTTGAAGCAAACATATAAATTACATTCTGTTGTCTTGTTGATGTTTGGATTGTTATTGTTTTATTTTCGTGGTTTTTTTTTTAATCATCTTTCTTCTTTTTGATGTTGTTGGATTTTTATTTTTGTATTCTTTTATTAGTCTCTCTTTTGTTGTGGTGTTATCCTTCTTGTCGGGTGTGTGATGGATATTTGGCGTGAGTGCTGTGTGCTGGTTTATCATTCCCCTGGAGCCTAGCACAACAGAGACAGACGGGGACATTGATCGCTAAGCTACTACAGTATCGTCCTCGGATAGAACTAGGCCACACAGAGAACAGAGAGACTGCTGATAGCATCCCTCATCTCTGACTCTCTCTCTCTCTCTCTCTCTCTCTCTCTCTCTCTCTCTCTCTCTCTCTCTCTCTCTCTCTCTCTCTCTCTCTCTCTCTCTCTCTCTCTCTCTCTCTCTCTCTCTCTCTCTCTCTCTCTCTCTCTCTCTCTCTCTCTCTCTCTCTCTCTCTCTCTCTGTCTCTCTATATTCTATCTCTCTCTCTCTTTAATGTTTATTCATTTGATTATTTGTCATGTTATACTTGCCATGTTATGATAGGGGCTGTGGGCCTAAATCATTAAAACATTTCGGAGTTCGGAGTTCTCTGATTGTCTCTCTCTCTCTCTCTCTCTCTCTCTCTCTCTCTCTCTCTCTCTCTCTCTCTCTCTCTCTCTCTCTCTCTCTCTCTCTCTCTCTCTCTCTCTCTCTCTCTCTCTCTCTCTCTCTCTCCCTCCCTCCCCCTCTCCCCCTCCCTCCCTCTCTCTCTCTCTCTCTCTCTCTCTCTCCCCCCCCCCCCCCCCTCCCCCTCTCTCCCCCCCCTATGTTTTTGTCAAAAGCATTCAAGTTGAGAGAGCTACTGATATAATAGTTTTTGATGCTATTTTCCAGAACTTTCCTTTCATTGTTTCAAATATTTATTGTCTCCCCCTTCATATGAGCCAAAGGCCTTTCTGAATAAAATGTCCAGTGTTCCTGTGCTCTCTCTCTCTCTCTCTCTCTCTCTCTCTCTCTCTCTCTCTCTCTCTCTCTCTCTCTCTCTCTCTCTCTCTCTCTCTCTCTCTCTCTCTCTCTCTCTCTCTCTCTGTTGACTGACTCTCTCTGACTGACTCTCTCTCTCTCTCTCTCTCTCTCTCTCTCTCTCTCTCTCTCTCTCTCTCTCTCTCTCTCTCTCTCTCTCTCTCTCTCTCTCTCTCTCTTCCCTTTCTCTGTTCAATCCTCATGGATCTATTCTTCCATGAATTACGCCTCATGACAACCACCGCTTTTCAGTCACTTTTTTCACTTTTCAATCACTGGCATGCTCAGAATGTTCATGTCAAAAAGAAGCAAGAGACAACGCAACAGTGTTTGTGATTCGGTGTCAATGCGATGCGATTGAGTGACGATGCGATTGAGTGACGATGCGATTGAGTGATGATGCAATTGAGTGATGATGCGATTGAGTGACGATGCGATTGAGTGACGATGCGATTGAGTGACGATGCGATTGAGTGACGATGCGATTGAGTGACGATGCGATTGAGTGACGATGCGATTGAGTGACGATGCGATTGAGTGACGATGCGATTGAGTGACGATGCGATTGAGTGACGATGCGATTGAGTGACAATGCGATTGAGTGATGATGCGATTGAGTGACAATGCGATTGAGTGACAATGCGATTGAGTGACGATGCGATTGAGTGATGATGCGATTGAGTGACGATGCGATTGAGTGACGATGCGATTGAGTGACGATGTGATTGAGTGATGATGCGATTGAGTGACGATGTGATTCGTGATCATTCCCGTGAAACACTTCCGTCTAAGAATATTTCTACTAATTTTGCTCTGATAATGAATTATGCTCAAGTAGACCCAATACATGAATTTCACGTGAATTATAACTTTCATCGTCACAATCGCATCGCATTGACACATAATCGTATGTAATGTAGCAGGCCCTTTAGTTGTTAAGCGGCAGATGACAAAGGAATCGTGGGAATCGTCATCACCACCATCATCATCATCATCGTCACCATCATCATCATCGTCACCATCATCATCAGCAGCATCACCACCATCATCATCAGCATCATCAGCATCAGCATCACCACCATCATCATCATCATCATCATCGTCACCATCATCATCAGCATCACCACCATCATCATCAGCAGCATCATCATCATCATCATCGTCATCGTCACCATCATCATCATCATCATCGCCATCATCATCAGCAGCAGCAGCATCACCACCATCATCGTCACCATCATCATCACCATCATCAGCATCACCACCATCATCATCATCAGCAGCAGCAGCATCACCACCATCATCATCGTCACCATCATCATCAGCATCAGCATCACCACCATCATCATCGTCACCATCATCATCGCCATCATCATCATCAGCATCACCACCATCATCATCAGCACCATCATCATCATCTCCGAAGAGTTATGGCCCGCACTGTTGTTGTCATGTAGGATGAGAACCATAAAATATTCTCGGGTTCTGGATGCAGTAACTGAGATAGCTGGCATTGTCTCATCTTCAGCTCAAAACAATTTTCCACAATCACGTCGATTGGTTTTGTCATTATCACGAAATATTTGTCGCTAAGAGGAACAGGAAAACGTTGAACCGACACAATATTATGCGTACAAAAACGTGCATGGCAATGCTAAATTTAGTGACAGAACAGAAATAGATTGTAGGCACTCTTTCTACAGAAAATTATCAAATATCACACAAAACAAGGAATTATACTTGAACCGCAAGCAAGCCGTTGTGGTCGATGGAGCCCAGTCCTGTCATGTGCGAGTAAAATCCGGCCTGCCCCAAGGGACTGTCCTGGGACCATGTCTCTTTCTCACCAATATTAACGACTTACCCTCCAAGATCTCATCCCCATCTCGATTATTTGCTGACGATACAGCTGTGTACCGATTCATCACTTGCAGCGATGACCCGGCCAAACTCCAAGAGGACCTTAGGAAGCTGGAAGACTGGGAAAGACTGGGATTTTTCTTTGAACCCCAATATAATTATGTCAGTTATTGCCGGTTACAGCAGGTGGACATCATTGGCAGAAGAAGAACCTTAAGTTCTGGTTTTTTTACATCCATTTTGTAGAGCATTTTAAGCCCCGGGCAGATTTCAGGCATTACTAGTATAAGCGCAAATATGGAATCCGCTGTTTTTTTAAAAAAGAATCATAATTGATGTGAATGTTGCTATGTAAATTATGAAGTACCCGGTGGTAGGATAAATGATGATGTTTGGGCTTTTCAATTTGTGTGTGTTTGTTGTAATTTTTTGGAATTAAAAAAAAAAAATTGGGGGGGGGGGGGGGGGGGGGGGGGGGGGTTCTTGACACTTTTATTGGCCGCTGAAAAGTTATTTACCAATGCTCATTTTTTTTACATTTTAAATTGGGGGTAATATTAAGCAAGTAACAAATTCACATTAAATTTTAAGTCTAAAAGAGCCAATGAATGGGCTCAGCACCTTAGAAGTGTCTTCATTGTTTGTTTGTTTTAAATGTTAGATTTGCTCAGTGGAATTCTTTATTCCCTGCTAGCAACAAAGCTTCCTGGTAGAGAGACCAGACAACTGCTTCAATTAAGGACGCCCGTGTGACAGGCATGCGACGCAGCAAGTCGTTTGAGTGAAACATAACTCTCTCTCTCTCTGACTTGGGGAAAAGGATCCGATTCCAGAATTCTGGTCCTGGAAATTAAAGACCTTTGATTCCCTTCCCACCCCTACCCCCACCCCCCACCTTTACTTCTCCAACTTCATTCGTTATTTGTTCCCAGTCATAGCCCCCACCCCCACCCACCCTCCCGTTTTCTATCTTATTTCAGCCCCTAGTGTCTATTGTGTGCAATTATTGTTGCGGGAGTGAGGGGGTGGGGGGGGGGGGGGGGGGGGGGGGGGGGGAGTGATTAATCGGGAGTTTGAGTTACCTGCGGGGCTAGGAGCAAGCAGAGCGTTCGTTATTTGGAGTGAGATGCTAGCAGTACTTAGCAGTGTCGGTGTACTACGCGGTGTAAAAGGATGTCACGACGGTTAAGACGATAGGAGGCTGAGGGGATCAGTGTGACATGCCCCCGTGTCTCTATGTGTCCCCGTCTCTATGTGTCCCCGTCTCTATGTGTATTTATGTGTATTTTGGTCTCTATGTGTCCCCGTCTCTATGTGTCCCCGTCTCTATGTGCCCCCCTCTCTATGTGTTTTTTGTCTATGTGTCCCTGTCTCTGTATAGGTCCCCACTTCTATTATATGTCGGAGCTCGTCTCTTTCCAACGGAGACACATGGAGCCGGGGACACAAAGAGACGGGGACACAATGACGGAGAAACGGGGGCATACAGAGACGGGGGCACATAGAGACTTGGGACACATAGAGACGGGGACACATAGAGACTTGGGACACATAGAGACGGGGACACATAGAGACTTGGGACACATAGAGACGGGGACACAAATATGTGTCCCCCTTTTATATCTCTCTGTCTCTTTGTTTATAATCCTAACCCTATCCCTAACCCAAACACCAACCTTGACCCCTGACCCGTAACCTAGTCTAAGGGGACAGATGGAGACAGGGACACATGAAGATGGGGACACATAGAGACGGGGACACATAGAGACATGTAGAGACAGGGACACATGGAGATGGGGACACATGATAGAGATGAGGACACATAGAGATGGAGACACATAGAGATGAGGGCACATGTAGAGAAGGGGGCACATAGAGAAGGGAACACATAGAGATGGGGACGCATAGAGATGGTGGCATATAGAGACGAGGGCACATATAGAGAAGGGGGCATGTAGAGACAGGGACACATAGAGACGGGGACACAGAGAAATAGGAACACGTAGAGACAGGGACATATCGAGACGGGGGGCACATAGAGACGGGAACACATGGAGACGGGGACACATAGAGATGGGAACACAGAGAGACGAGGGCACATAGAGAGAGGGACTCACAGAGATAGGGACACACAGAGATAGGGACACACAGAGATAGGGACACAGAGAGACGTGAACACATTGAGAGAGGGGCGCATAGAGGCGAGGACATAAAGACAGGAACACATTATAGATGGGGGCACATAGAGACGGGAACAAATAAAGACGGGAACATGTAGAGACGGGGGGACATATGGAGACAGGGGCACATAGAGACGAGGACATAAAGACAGGAACACATTATAGAGACGGGGGGGACACATAGAGACAGGGGCACATATGGAGAAGCGGGGCACATAGAGACAGGAACACATTATAGAGACGGGGACACATAGGGATGAGAACACATAGAGAGACGGGGACACACAGCGACAGGAACACATCATAGAGACGGGGACACAACATAGAGATGAGAACACATAGAGAGACGGGGACACACAGCGACAGGAACACATCATAGAGACGGGGACACATAGATATGAGAACACATAGAGAGACGGGGACACACAGCGACAGGAACACATAGAGACGGGGACACATAGAGATGAGAACACATAGAGAGACGGGGACACACAGCGACAGGAACACATAGAGACGGGAACATAATAGAGATGGGGGCACAATGTTACCTAACCAGGCTTGAAGGCTGGTGACATTTGAGCAGACACGCAATCTGATTGGGGCGGTCGTTAGCATGACGTGAAGCCGACGCCATTACATTGACTCTGTGTGTATATTTGATACGCGTACATGATACTCGATGAAATGATTTCAAACATTTTGTCCTTTATTTTTTATGCGTTTTTAGTTTGTCAGTTCTTTTTGTTGTAAAAAAAGACAAAACAAAAACAACTCTCAGCCAGGTTTCTTTGTTGTATATTTGAGACACGTAGGTATGTGATACTTATTGTGGGTTGTTTTTTTCCTTTTATTTTTTGTATTCTTATTTTTTGTTTACGATGATTTTTTTTCCCCCTCAGTTTTATTGAATTGCTGATGATGAAAGAAACAACTCATACATTAGTTTGTTGCATTTTTTTTAATAATTTGTATGCATTGTCTTTTTTTTGTCTTTTTGCATTTTGAACGATTTTCTTTTTTTTTTGGTTTGCTTTTTTTTTTTTTTTTTTTTTTTTTTTAAATTTTTTTTTAATAATATGTACATCAGTTCTATTATTCGAATTGCTGGCAATGAAAAGAATATTGACGAAAAGTAGAGTCCTTGTTTCGTTTTGTTTCGTTTCATTCTGTTGCAATTTTTTTAATTCAAGTATTATGTAATATATATCTGAACCTACAATCTGCTTTGAAGTGTAATGGAGGTTTTATTTCCGGATTCTTTCCGTTTTGCCTGCCTGTTTTAAGGACTGTAGATATACTTGTGGCGGTGCCATAGCCGATGAGGCTTAACCGAGGCGTGGTCACCGCTACAGCTATCTGTATTAATAACAAAAATCGGGACTTTACTGGTTTCGTACTGCCTCCGGGCATTGCCTCCAGTGTTGTTCCCACCATATTTGTATTTACAAATGTCCCATGTGTGTCTGATTCAGACCGAGAGGACGTAAAACTCCATTTTCGTCGTGCCTGCCTGTCTTGTTTGTCTGTCTGTCTGTCTTTCTCTCTTTCTTTTGCTTAGTGCCTTTTTCTCTCTCTTAGGTTAGGTAGGTTAGGTTAGGTACTTTATAGTCACAGAGACATCTCTGTGAAAATCGTGTTTCTCCCACCTGGAGAGTGCGTCGCAGCCAGAGGCGTGCCACCCATTTTAATAAAAAAAATTTGCATGCGATTTTTGTTTGTGTGATTGATGAGGAAGGAAAGGGGTGAGTGGGTACATTTTGACCAAATGACAACTTTTTCGTTAACACTGGGTTTAACGTGTGCTAAGTGCATGGGCACACGGGACCTCGGTTTATCGTCTGATCCGAAAGACTCCACATTTAGACCGTAAGGCCTAGTGCAAAGTGAGAGGAAAATTCCCCTGTACCCAGGTTCGAACTCGGGTTTACTTGACACGAAGCGAACGCGTTACCACTGTGCCACTCTGCACTGTTATCCACTCAATAGGTTGTACTCTTTACATAATAAAGGAAGAACAGTTTTGACAAAGTCGGAGAATAAAATAAAATTTTCTCAACAAAATTATAATCAGTACATTGTATGTATGCACATGTATGGCATTCCAAACGTCAAACAATTATTTACACGATTTTTAGTGGTAAAATGAGGCACTTTCCTCATTCTGTGCACACAATTCATTCTGTGGCGCACAGAATTCATTCTGTAGGACATAATTCATTCTGTAGGACAGAATTCATTCTGTGGCACACACAATTCATTCTGTAGGACAGAATTCATTCTGTAGGACAGAATTCATTCTGTGGCACACACAATTCATTCTGTAGGACATAATTCATTCTGTAGAACAGAATTCATTCTGTGGCACACAGAATTCATTCTGTAGGACAGAATTCATTCTGTGCACAAAATGTATTCTGTGGGATACACATTTCATTTTGTGCGCAGAATGAATTCTGTGTCCCACAGAATAAATTTTGTGCACAGAATGAATTCTGTCCGACAGAATAAATTCTGTCCTATAGAATGAATTCTGTCCTATAGAATGAGTTCTGTGGGAAACACAATTCATTCTATGGAGAATGAGGCTCATTTGCATATGATGTCACTGTGTGTGTGTGTGTGTGTGGAGGAGGGGGGGGGGGGCAAACTGCCTACCTTCTTCTTGTAGGCGATTGTAGATTGTTTGACAACTCACTCCAAAAAGCTTCGCTACTCTTGACAACGGCAGTCGAATCTAAAAAATGTGTTCCTGGATATGATCAACGTCTAGATCAATTTTTGGTCTTCCTGCCATCGATCGTACACCAAGAAATGTCGGCGTTGCTTTGGTAGGCCTAAATAAGAGGAGCTATACTATTGTTAGCAGGTTTCGTATAATATAATTATTTTCTTTTATTTGAAAAGAAAGGGGGGGGGGGGGGGGGGGTCTTAAATACAAAATCATACACACCGTCACTGTTTTTACAATATAGTAAAGTTTTGAGTTTCTTTTAAGTTTTAAGACAGTTGCATACATTTCCAACAACACATTTATAAACTAATGAACACTACCTAGGTACCTACAATCACCATCATATGCAAATGAGCCTCGTTCTCCATAGAATGAATTGTGTTTCCCACAGAACTCATTCTATAGGACAGAATTCATTCTATAGGACAGAATTTATTCTGTCGGACAGAATTCATTCTGTCGGACAGAATTCATTCTGTGGGATAACAGAATTCATTCTGTGCCCAAAATTTATTCTGTGGGACACAGAATTCATTCTGCGCACAAAATGAAATGTGTATCCCACAGAATACATTTTGTGCACAGAATGAATTCTGTCCTACAGAATGAATTCTGTCCTACAGAATGAATTGTGTGTGCCACAGAATGAATTCTGTCCTACAGAATGAATTCTGTCCTACAGAATGAATTGTGTGTGCCACAGAATGAATTATGTGCACCACAGAATGAATTGTGTGCACAGAATGAGGAAAGTGCCTCATTTTACCACTAAAAATCGAGCAAATAATTGTTTGACGTTTGGAATGCCATAGTATGCATGAATGTGATATGTGTAAAGCTACTCTACTATGCACTGATACAGACTTTGCTAAGCGTGTTGAATTATATGTTGTATGTTAAATTTCTGTTGGAAAGCCTATCGACTACAAGCTCTCTCTCTCTCTCTCTCTGCTCTGTTGCAAATCCCTGAATGGTCTGGCTCCTTATCTCACTGATCTCCTGAACCTTTACACACCTCTTAGACAGTTACGCTCCTCCTCTGATACTTCTCTCTTCCAGATCCCTCATTCCCGCACCAGGACTCTTGGTGAACGTTCCTTCTCTTTTCAGGCCTCCTCTACTTGGAACAAACTCCCTCTTCCTCTCCGTTCTGCCAACTCCCTTTCTTCCCTCAAAACCGCTCTCTTCAAATCGTAGCCTGCTCTTTTCTCTTGGAAAGTAATTCTTGTCCCTTCTGTGCGTGTGTGTTTGTGTGCAGTGTGGTTTGTGCGGGCGTGTGGTGTGTGTGTGTTTTGTGTGTGTGTGTAGCGCGCACACGCGCGTGTGTGTGTGTGCAAATCAATTTTTGACATTCTCATAATTTTTTACTGCATTTTTTTTTTTTGGGGGGGGGTTATTCATTTATTTGTTTATTATTGTAAGCGCTTAGGGCTTGTTTAAGAATAAGCGCATATAAATGCTCATTTTTATTATTATGATTAGAGCTAACAGCTGTGCATTTTGCACACTCGTGTTTTAGTACTTAAGAGGTTTAGACATGTCTGCAGGATTTTGTTTTTAATCCCGGGGATCCTTAAGAGTATGGTGGATGCATTGGGTTCTTTGTTGTTGGGGGTTTTGTGGGGTGTTTTTTGGTGTGGTCATGACATTTTAGTCAACGTGACATAATTTAGACTAAGAGTAAAAACAAAAGACACGTGCACTTCATTTTTTTTTTGAAATTTGTGCAAAGCGCTTTATTTTTGTTAATACGTTTGCAAAAGGTTTCAACGTGGGTCGTGATGTAGCAAACCTCCCCCCATCCCCATCCCCACCCCCACCCCCATCCCCATTTCTGATTTCTGTCGTCCTGCCTGGAGCAGTTGGATTGATTGTGTTTTATAAATAATAAATATTATGTGAATCAATGTTAATATGATTTAAATAAATAAATAAATGTATGTCTTCCTTTTCTGTGTGTTTCAGTACTACGAAATGTCTTACGGGCTGAATGTGGAAATGCACAAACAGGTAAGGCTTCTGCGTGTGTGTGTGTGTGTGTGTGTGTGTGTGTGTGTGTGTGTGTGTGTGTGTGTGTGTGTGTGTGTGTGTGTGTGTGTTAGTGTGTGTGTGTTATTATTAGGTATTATTATTAGGTATTATTATTATTATTATTATTATTAGGTACTTTATAGTCACAGAGGCGTCTGTAAAATTCGGGCTGCTCCCACCTGGAGAGCGCGTCACAGCCAGAGGCGCGCCACCCATTTTTTATTTTTGTGTGACTGATGAGGAGGGGGGTGGGGGTAAATTTTGACCAAATGACAACTTTTTCGTTGCCATTGGGTTTAACATGTGCTAAGTGCATGGGCACACGGGACCTCGGTTTATCGTCTCATCCGAAAGACTCCATGTAAGGCCTAGTGCAAAGTGAGAGGAAAAATCCCTATGTACCCAGGTTCGAACTCGGATTTACTTGACACGAGATGAACGTGCTACCACTGTGCCACTCTACACCGTGTGTGTGTGTGCGTGCGTGCGTTCTTGATTCAGACAATATTATATTGAGGTGTGATTTTGATGCGGGAAAGTGTGAATGGTGTGTCCATGAGTGTATGCGAGAAAATAATGGAATAAATGTGTGTGTTGTGTGTGTGTGTGTGTGTGTGTGTGTGTGTCTGTCTGTCTGTCTGTGTGTGTGTCTGTGTGTGTGTGTCTGTGTGTGTGTGTCTGTCTGTGTGTGTAAGCTGGGGGAACGGTATTTGTGTGTGTGTGTGTGTGCGTGTGCGGGGAGAGGGTGTGTGGGTTTGTGTGCATGTGTGTGTGCATGCGTGTGGGTTTGTATGACTCAGAGCGCATGCATGTGTGTGCGCGCATGCGTTCATGTGTGCGTGCATGCATGTGTGTGTGTGTGTCTCAGTGTGCGCACGCATACGTGTGTGTGTGTGAGAGAGAGAGAGAGAGAGAGAGAGAGAGAGAGAGAGAGAGAGACTGTCAGTGTGGATGAGTGGATGTGTGTGTGTGTGTGTGTGTGTGTGTGTGTGTGTGTGTGTGTGTGTAGAAACTACTAAGTCTAATCTCCTTTAAGTTTTTAAGACTCTTTCAGACTGGCGATACCTAGTCTATGATCGTTCATAAATTGACATCATTTGCATTCAAATCGACCCATGCATATATATTATTAATGTTAATAAAGTGCAATGAATTTATATATTAATATATGGAAAGGAGTTTAAATCAAAGTAATCAGAAGAACAATCGTTTGGCATACATTATTCAGCTATTGTTTGTTTTTTAATTTAAAAAAATATTTGTCCTCCTCCCCGCCTCTCCCCCTCCCCTGCTTTCT
>CM065693.1:50406510-50421510 GCA_017654935.2 Phymorhynchus buccinoides
GGGTTTATTGTACCGAGTCCTCATCAGGTGCATTGTCTCATCATCATTGCGAAGTCTACTTGGTAACCATAGGTTCAAAAGCTCAGTGCTCCAGAAGATATTATTATAGCACTTAAAAAAGTGAGGGGGAAGGGATGGAGGGAGAGAAGAGAGAGAGAGAAGGGGGTTGGGGGTAATTATAGGTTGATTGATAGCCACGATTTGTATACCTGTGTAAACGAGGGAGTCTGTTGGATGAGAGAGATGAAAGAGAGAGACAGAGAGAGAGAGAGAGAGTGTACAAATACGAATTGTTTAATCAGATTTTAGGCCTAATCTGATGGGGGCAATTCCATCGTAAATACGCAAAATTGACATCCTTACCTGCACAAAAAGAAAATAAGGCATGGCATAAAGATAACAAAGAAATAAGCCCCCCAAAAAGAAAGAAAAACAGAATGAAGAGAGAGAGGGAGAGAGAAGGGGGGGGGGGGGGGGGAGAGAGATAGACAGGGAGACAGGGAGACAGAGAGGAGGGCATTGCATTGGCTTTCTCTGCTAGAAAGCAGAGCCTGTGTTCACATTGAGATGGCATGAGACCAGTGATCCGCCGTTTACTGGTAATTACCCGGCCAGACAGAGTCTGACGGGTTATGTTTCTGGGCTGTCTGTCTGTCTGTCTGTTTGTCTGTCCATCGATTCTCTTAAAAACTACTGGACGGAATTTGATCAAATTTGACAGAGGGGTAGACATCTTGAAAAGACAGCTTCCTTTCGATAATCATGACAGTGCTGACCTTGACCTTGAAGTTTGACCTTGAAAACCAACATTTCCTTCTTTGGGCTATATATTCTGTTTCTGAGCTGTATCTGATGAACCAGTGAACAGAATCGCTTCAAATTTAATGTGGTGGTGTATCACAATGCCGGGAGGGTTCTGTAAAAAGATATATATGGATTTGTTTTTGGTCTCTCTGTGTGTGTGTGTGTGTGTGTGTGTGTGTGTGTGTGTGTGTGTGTGTGTGTGTTTGTGTGTTGTGTGTGTGTGTGTGTGCGTGTGCGTGTGTGTGCGTGTGTGTGTGTGTGTCTTCAGTTTAACGTCCTTCCACTAAAAGTGATTCGGAATGTGAGTGTGTGTGTGTGTGTGTGTGTGTGTGTGTGTATGTGTGTGTGAATAAAACTATTAACTAACCCCCCTGTTCCGCTGAAAACTGTGTTCGTGTGCAAAGAACTTAGAACTACTTTGCATCTGCTGTGGGTAGACGAAAGAACACAGTATGGGAGATTCGATTGTCTTTTTTAATACATGCGCGCACGCACATGCACGCACGCACACGTGCACACACACACACACACACACACACACACACATATATATATACATATATATACACACACACACACACACACACACACACACACACACACACACACACACACACACACACACACACACACACACACACTTGAATCTTTAAAATGGAAGGATCATCTTTCACAAAATCCATTTTTTAAAATAATTATTTTATCTGTTTGAACAGACGGAGATAGCCAAGAGATTAAACGCCATTTGTGCCCAGGTCATTCCGTTTCTCTCGCAAGAGGTGAGTACCTTATTTGGTGTTTAATTATAAAAAATTGAAATCGGCATTAATATTAGGATCAATGGTAAGTTTGGCACCATCCACTTTTTCTGAGGATTTTGACAACAGAGAGAAAAAAAATCAAACTAAATTTCGCATTTCACGGGTGGTGGTTTGTATGAGGAGATGTTTCAAACGCAAATATCACTGCACCTGTCATTGTCATGGAATCATAGCCATGAATCCCCCGAAGACGGAGTGTGGCAGCCTACGTGGCGGGGTAATCAAAAACGGTCACACACCGTGACACGTAATGTTCTCATCTGTAGCTGTTGCACTTGTGCCACAGTGTTCAAGTGCTTCCGCTGTGAGATGATCCCTGGAGTCTTTTAGCCAGGGTAAGCCAACATCGACAACAACATAACCATGAAGATGTGATGGACGATGTTAGCCGACTGTGTGTGTGTGTGTGTATGAGCATGAACGTGCTTGTGTATACATATATATCTTAAGACTTCCATAATCAATAATACATGTATTAATTATAGTGTAACCTTATCACGCTTTCTGTTGTTGTTTTTAGCAGTGAAAATATAAATATTAAGTATTTTAGTATTTTTGTTCAAACTACTCAACTACTCATTGTTGGGTGTGACTGTGCATTTTAGAGAGTGCTGGCTACTCAATTTATCAAACTGAACAGTGACTGTCAAAAGCAAATCTCCTGAGTACATTGACAGTCAAATGAACCATTAACTAAGCCATGATGAGCGTTGACTTTGTTCTGAGAGAAGACAAAGCCCCCATAATAATAATTATGGCCTCTGTATTCTTATGCACCTTGTCATGACAGCTTACAATATATGTCATTGTGACACATGTCATTTAATATGGGACTAAATGACGCTAAAGATTTTGTACCTCAAACCTGAATATTAATGTTTTACGTCCTCTCGGCCAAAGGCCATATTGGACATTGCTGTAACTTTAGTTATTGTCTCAAACCTATGCATATTACTGTAAAAGTACTCTATTGCTGTAACTTTAGTTATTGTCTCAAACCTATGCATATTACTGTAAAAGTACTCTATTGCTGTAACTTTAGTTATTGTCTCAAACCTATACACATTACTGTAAAACTACTCTATTGCTGTAACTTTAGTTATTGTCTCAAACCTATACACATTACTGTAAAACTACTCTATTGCTGTAACTTTAGTTATTGTCTCAAACCTATACATATTACTGTAAAACTACTCTATTGCTGTAACTTTAGTTATTGTCTCAAACCTATACATATTACTGTAAAACTACTCGTTTTGAAGTCGAAACTCCTCATTTAGGGCACACACAATTTCGTGTGAAAACCCCATACACTTATATAAGAAATAAGCGGATGGGATTGCGCTTGAGTTTCCGAGTGTAGTGTGCACCAATCTTTCATATTTCTTACTTCCAGATTGGGTAGGTTTTTGGGGGGTCGGATTGCGCACGGGTTTCCGTGCGGAACTTGCGCGTATATAACACCCTTCTCCACCTCCGTTGTGAGGACAAAAAGTGGCGGTACCATAGCCGATGAGGTTTAACCGAGGCGTTCTTACTGCTACACATATCTGTATTGTTTTAAAAAATCGGGACTTTACTGGTGTTGCACGGCCTCCGGGCATTGCCTCCAGTATTGTTCCCACCATCTTTGTATTTAAAAATGCCCCACATGGTCGAAAGACCGCAGAGGGCGTAAAATCCTATTTCGTCCGTTGTTGAGGGAGTTAACACAGTAGTGACAGCACTGACGTAGCGCAAACAGCAGAGTGTGACCTGACCTTCCTCTTCATCATTGTCCAGAGTCTGTGGAACACAATATTCAAACGCAAATTATCACTTTCGCTGTCCGTGAGAAAGGCCGCCGTTCTCGTGATTCTCCTCTTGATAGTAAGCATACTAGCAAAGATTTACGATAGGAACGCCTTTGGTTGACTAAAAGCAAGTTCGGGGAGCAGCTATTGTAGCGACTGAAACTTCCGGTCGCTATTTTGCTTCTTCTCAACTGAAGAGCGACGTTGCTTCAGACCTGTTTACTCTACTCTTTTCGAGTAGTATTCTACTCAAGTTGGACCTCTACTACTCTTCAAATTTGAAGATATTGCTCTAATTACTCATTTTCAGTGAACATTATTTGATGGTTTAATGAAGAGGACTACTCATTTCACACCAAAACTACTCATTTCAGCTACGGCTAAATTATGCTTTACGTCCTCCCGCTCTTAAAAAGAACATATGGAACATTACTTATTTATAAAGTTGTGGTACTTTGTGGCATTTCAGCTATCCAGACTACTCAAGACTTATGCAGGGGGTAAACAGGCCTGTTGCTAGGAACGGAAACGTTTTGGGGGAGGTTATGTGTGTTAGTTTATGCATTTTGTGTTGAAGAAAACATGCCGTGTATTTTCCCCTTTGGCAGCATCAGCAGCAGGTGGCGGCCGCAGTGGAGAGAGCGAAACAGGTCACCATGCAGGAGCTCAACGCTATTATCGGGGTGAGTGGTTTTGCACGCGCATGCGCACACGTATGCATGCACGCACACATATACATGCATAAGTACGTGTGCACACACACGTACATGCGTGCACACACGCACATACACACATACACATACATCCGTACGTGCGCTCGCACGCATACACACATACACACACACACACATGTGCACGCACATACACACACACATAGACACACACACACACATGTGCACACACATACGTGTACACACACGGGGTGCAAGTATAGGACACACCATGACGCACATTCCTACGAAGTCGCAGTGTGGCTGCCCATGTGGCGGGGTAATCAAAAACGGACACACGTAATGTTCCCATCCCTAGCTGGTGCATTTGTATCATAGTGTTCAAGTGCTTCGTGCTGTGTTGGGATGATCCCTGGAGTCTTTTAGCCAGGGTGCGACAACAACAACAACAACAACCACCATGATGCACTTCGATCGGATGGTGATGACATACTTTATAGGGGAACATTGTCTGATAGAGCGAACGCCTTTTTATGAACACACTATTAATAGATGGTTATCAAATACCTTTTTGTCCTCTTCCCATGACAAATGTGCAGAATGCTCATCGTATACATTGTGTTACTTTTACGAATTTGTGTTTGTGTGTGTGTTATTTATTTCATGTACATTTATTCATTTTCTTTTATTATTACTTAGTATTTGTGTTAATAGTCGTATTTTCTTTCTTATAAGTTGTATTTTCTTCCATCTTTTTTTCCCTTTTATGACCGATTTGTGTGTGTGTGTGTGTGTGTTATTTATTTCATTCATATCTTTATTTGTTTTCTTTTATTACTTAGCGTAGTGTTAACAACTACATATCGGCTGCCAGTTGTTTGAACTGAACAGTGTTCTCTCTCTTTCTTTCTCTCCCTCTCTCTCTCTCTCTCTCTCTCTATCTCTCTCTCTCCTCTCCCTCCCCCCTCTCTCTCTCTCTTTCTCTTCCCTCTCTCCTCTCTCTCTCTCTCGCTCCCTCTCTCTCTCTCTCTCTCTCTCTCCCTCTCCCTCCCTCCCCCCCCCCTCTCTCTCTCTCTCCCTCCCTCCCCCCCCCCCCTTCTCTCTCTTTGAACCCCAAAAATAATTTACGATTATTATTATTATCATCATCATCATTATCATTATCATCATTGTTATTATTATTATAAGCGTCACCATCCTTTTTTGTTTTTCTCCCCCCTCGCTCACACACACACAGCAACAGATGCAGGCGCAGCACCTCCCCCACCACCCCCACGGGGGGCCCCCCCATCCCCCTGACCCCCCACCCGGCGGGGCTGCA
Organism: Phymorhynchus buccinoides; assembly: GCA_017654935.2. Taxonomy (NCBI): domain Eukaryota; kingdom Metazoa; phylum Mollusca; class Gastropoda; order Neogastropoda; family Raphitomidae; genus Phymorhynchus; species Phymorhynchus buccinoides. The sequence goes on from CM065693.1 coordinate 50,411,921, forward strand.
GCCCCCCATCTCCGGCGCCAACGCTGCCGCCGCCGCCGCCTCCTCCTTCCTCTCCGCCGCCTTCCCCCCGGGGTTCCCCGGGATCCCCCCTCACCTGGCCGCCCTGAAGGAGAACGCGGAGAAAGGTGAGAACGTCATGATAGTATGTGACAGACGGTCAATAGTAGAGTGAGAGTGAGAGCTTGATATGATTTTTTTAGGGATTTTTTTTACAATAAAGGCAATTACACGGGTGCTAATTTTCCAGAACACGCCGGATTTCTGGAGTGGTTTTTTTGGGGGGGATTGCCGAAACTTGTGTCTTCCGGGTGTGTTTTTTAGGTGTAGAAACTTGTGGCTTTCGGTTATTGGAGTGCTAATACTTGTGGTTTTCGGTTTTTGGAGTGCTAAAACTTGTGGCTTTCGTTTTTTTGGAGTGCTAAAACTTGTTGCTTTCGGTTTTTGGAGTGCTAAAACTTGTGGCTTTCGGTTTTTGGAGTGCTAAAACTTGTGGCTTTCGGTTTTTGGAGTGCTAAAACTTGTGGCTTTCGGTTTTTGGAGTGCTAAAACTTGTGGCTTCTGTGTTTTCGGAGTGCTAAAACTTGTGGCTTTCGGTTTTTGGAGTGCTAAAACTTGTGGCTTTCGGTTTTTGGAGTGCTAAAACTTGTGGTTTCGGAGTGCTAAAACTTGTGGTTTCTGGCTTTTTTGAGTGCAAAAAGTTTTGGCTTCTGGTTTTGGGATTGTAAGAACTTGTGGCTTCCAACTTTTGGAGTGTAAAAAACTTGTGGCTTCCGGGTTTTGGAAATTTCCGGGCTGAAGGTTTTTTTGGTGTGTGTGTACTTCCCCCAACCCCCCCCCCCCCCCGGGGGTTCCCCCGCACCTAGCCGCCTTGAAGGAGAACGCGGAGAAAGGTGAGAACGTTTCATTGCGCGGAAATTAAACTATCCTCGGCCTTGCCTTAATTTGGCAGAGAAAATTAAAGAAAAAAAAAAAAAAATTGTGCAACTAAATCATGCCATGAAAAAGACAACGCAAGCGCGCACGTGTTCCTACACCTTAGGGTTAGGGTTAATATTCCCAAAAGAGCTGAAAATGTTCCTAAAATACAGCTTTATGTATGGTAAGAAAGGCAAAAACGGAAAAATACAATTAACCGAGAAATGCAGGGGGGGGGGGCACATCTTTACCTTTACCTGGGAAAGATTATTATCATTGTGTGTGTGTGTGGTGTGGTGGTGGGGGGGGGGGGGGGGTAGGGGGGGGGGGGGGGGGGATACAGTTCTGTTCGTTTTTGCTCCCTTGACTTCAGAGTCAGACAGTACCTTACTGTGTTTTTTTGTTTTGTGTGTTGCAGAAGCAGAAAAACATGTGAGTATTATATTAAAATTAATGATGCCGTGTGTGCGCTGTTGTACAAGTCTAGTTTGTCCCAGTGTCTTTGTCCCACTGTTAGTCTCTGTCTCTCTCTTTCTATGCACGTCTCTGTCTCTCTCAAGTGTCTTTGTCCCATTGTTAGTCTGTCTCTCTCTTTCTATGCATGTCTTTGTCTTTGTCTCTCTCTCTCTTTCTATGCATGTCTTTGTCTCTCATTGTCTTTGTCCCATTGTTAATCTGTCTCTCTTTCTATGCACGTCTCTGTCTCTCTCAAGTGTCTTTGTCCCATTGTTAGTCTCTGTCTCTCTCTTTCTATGCATGTCTGTCTTTGTCTCTCTCAAGTGTCTTTGTCCCATTGTTAATATCTGTCTCTCTTTCTATGCACGTCTCTGTCTCTCTCAAGTGTCTTTGTCCCATTGTTAGTCTCTGTCTCTCTCTTTTTATGCATGTCTGTGTCTTTGTCTCTCTCTTTCTATGCATGTCTGTCTTTGTCTCTCTCAAGTGTCTTTGTCCCATTGTTAATATCTGTCTCTCTTTCTATGCACGTCTCTGTCTCTCTCAAGTGTCTTTGTCCCATTGTTAATCTCTGTCTCTCTCTTTCTATGCATGTCTGTGTCTTTGTCTCTCTCTTTCTATGCACGTCTGTGTCTTTGTCTCTCTCAAGTGTCTTTGTCCCATTGTTAGTCTCTGTCTCTCTCTTTTTATGCATGTCTGTGTCTTTGTCTCTCTCTTTCTATGCACGTCTCTGTCTCGCTCAAGTGTCTTTGTCCCATTGTTAGTCTCTGTCTCTCTCTTTCTATGCATGTTTCAGTCTCTGTCTCTCCCAAGTGTCTGTCCCACTGTTAGTCTCTGTCTCTCTCTTCCTATACATGTTTCAGTCTCTGTCTCTCTCAAGTGTTTAGTTCCCGAGCTTGAGCGAAGCGGGAAACTATTGTTTCTGTTTGGTCCATCCGTCTGTCCGACCATACCTCCATCCGTGGGAAATAACGGTCAAAGGGAACTAACTCAGCTGAAACCCGTTTGGGTTTATCTCCCTTGTTTTTTTCTGTTTTTATGTTTGTCTTTCTCTCTCTCTCCCTCTCTCTCCCTCTCTCTCTCTCTCCCTCTCTCTCTCTCTCTCTCTCCCTCTCTCTCCCTCTCTCTCTCTCTCCCCCCTCTCCTCTCTCTCTCTCTCTCTCTCCCTGTCTCCCTCTCTCTCTCTCTCTCTCTCTCTCTCTCTCTCTCTCCTCTCTCTCCCCCCCCCCCCTCCCTCTCTCCCTGTCTCTCTCTTTTTTTGCAAACCACTTCCTTTCAACATTTCTCTTTCTTATTGCTGTCAAATTTCCTCGAAAGACATTTTCTTCTTTGCGGAATCTGTAGCTTTTTTTTGTCGAGCTAGAAGAAAGAGTGTACCTAGTGTATGGCTACTAGTTGTAGAATTCAACAACTCTTTATCCTGTTATAGGAGATTAGTCTCATCTGAAAATGTCTGCTAAATGTCACGCAGATATAAAACACAGTTAAAAGGTTTTGATGGGGTGGGGGTGGGGGGTGTTAAATGAAGGGGTGGAAATACGGTAGGGAAAGGATTGTGGGTGTTTTTTTAATAATCTTTTACGATTATGGGAAAAGGTTAAATCTTTTGGTATTGACTACACACACTGTATTATACAGTATCTGTAGACATCTTCCAAGATTAGCATTCCCATTTTCACTGAATTAGTAAAAACAAATTCTAGCCCTCCTTTCCAAGATAGCAGCTCTGCTATCAAAACCGGGGGTCAAATTGATGCAAAAGGGATTAACAGAGAGAGAGAGATATTTGATTGTGTGTGTGTGTGTGTGTGTGTGTGTCACTGAGTGAGCGTATGTGTGTTTGTGTGTTTGTGTGTCTGTCTGTCTGTCTGTAGATGTGTGCGTGCGTGTGTATGTGTGTGCGCGCGCGCGTGTGTGTGCGTGCACATGTATGTGTGTGAGGGTGCGTGCGTACATGTGTGACTGTGTGTGTGTGTGTGTGTGTAGAGCCAGATGGTTTGATGATGTCATGGCGTTAGCATCGTGGACATAATCCTTTGGGGGTAATGAGGCAACTGATTGGAAACGCTCATATGGGGCAGTGGGTGGATGCCTCGTGCCTCCATACGGGGAGCTGGACGACTCCACCCCCTCCACGAGTCTCTCCCCGTGGGGATACCGGGGGTGTCTTTTGTAATAATAGTTCCCCCACCTTCTGGAAGTTATGTGCTTGAAACTTCCCCTAATCTGCCACTCTCTTTGACTCTGCCTTTTCCCTTTGCTTTCTGTCATCTACTATCTTTCTGACTTAATGGCCCATTTTCCTGCCTTTTTTTCCAAATAATGTTTTCTCCTTTGAGCTCCTCCAAAATCAGAATGTGTCGGCTGTAGGCAGCGGGGAGACCAGTGAAAACTGAAAACCGGACACATACGTACCTTAGCCATTATGGCCCTATGGCCTGGGAACGCAGAAGAAGAAAGAAGAAGAAAAGTCATATGGTATGTAGACAGAGTAAAGCTCCATGTGGGCAGATCTGATCAGTTAGTCAATAATTATGTGCTATGATTTAACGTGGTGACAGCTGTGACGTGGCTTAGTTCTCCACTGGGCTATAATCTTAATCTTAATTATTCAAGGAAGTTGGAGGGGGGGGGGGGGGGGGAGGGGGGGGGGGATCTTGCCTCCTTCCCTATAGCAGCCGCAATCAATGGCCTGCTACACTGCATACGATTCGATTCACTACGATCCGATTTTGACATTTGTGAGGCATGATTGCCGTGAAATTCTACTGTCTACAGGGCTCCCAATCGTCCCGCAAAACAAGGGGTCCCAGGGACTCCTTCACTTACAGCATAGAGGGTCCTAGAGGCGGGATAGAGGGTCCCAACGACATTGTGAATGCTAAAAAAGAATTTTTCTAGTGCATCCCTGGGACCCCCTGCACACTCTTTTAGAGGGTCCCTTATAATTCTAGTACTTCATAGACCCCCAAATCGGGGTCCCCGGGAGCCCTGGTCTAAGTAAATCTGATGAAATCCTACTAGTTGTGTTCCCTATAATTTGTGGACTCTTGTACGCGAATCTGATCAAATATCTTCTTTATTGTGTGTGTGTGTTTGGACATTTGGTTTGATTCGTGTGTTGCGTGTCTACATGATGATATAGTGAACAAAAATAGTCAGAGTTATTTTTGAGACGGAAGTATTTCACGTGAATCGTGACTCGTAGACGGCGTCACAGTCGTATCGTATTGGGGTCAAATCGTATGCAGTGTGGCTGGCCCTTCACTCTTGACTATTCTGTGATGGTCAGGGGAGTCTGACAATAATTTGAGGATAAAAGATGCAGGACTTCATTATCCTGATTGTTCTTGGCTTAAAACTCATGGTATGGAATTATAGAGGAACCTCCCTTGTAAGATCCTCCGAAGTCGGGAGTGTGGCTGCCCACATGGCGGGGTAAACCATCCAAAACAGTCACTCTCATCCCTAGTTGGTGCATTAGTTTGTACCGTGGTGTAAATGTTTCGGCTGCGGGATGATCCCTGGAGTCTTTAAGCTAGGGTAAGACAACTAACGAGCAAACAACAAGACCCTCCCTTTTAAGACCCCCCACCCCCACCCACACACACACACACACTTAACACCTACTTCTGTTTGTGACATTGCCCTTGTTTGTAAGTATTAAAATTGCCTCCCTGTTACAACTCCCTCCCACTTAAAGACCTTTTATTTTGGGATGATTTTTCAATGTCTGATAAGGGAGGTTCCACTGTATTACAGTATGCAGAGGTACGTGAATTCAGAGATGTTCGTGTGGTACAGTGGAACCTCCCTTGTAAGACCTCCCATTATAAGACTCCCTCCCACATAAGACCTACTTCTCTGAGACATTGCCCTTCTTTGTAAGTATTAAAATTACCTCCCTTATAAGACCCCTCCCTTATAAGACCTCATTTTGGGATGATTTGTCAAGGTCTTATAAGGGAGGTTCCACTGTATATGAGGTACATGAATTCAAAGATGTTCGTGTGGTAGTTATGAATTTTGCTCTTTTTTTGTGTTGGGGATGGAGGGAGGGGGCGGAACGCTTATACCCCCCCCCCCCCCCCCCCCCCCGCCTCCCCTAGATAATTAGGATGATTAATTTCCTTCCTTCTTCCTTCTCCTCCATCTACACCCTTCCTTTCCCCTAACTCACTTCTTTCTCTTCATCCTTCCTTCCTCTTCTTCCTCCTCCTCCTCCTCCATCTACACCCTTCCCCCTCACTCACTTCTTTCTTCTCTTCTTTCCTTCCTTCCTTCCTTCCTCTTCCTCCTCCTCCATCTACACCCTTCCTTTCCCCTAACTCACTTCTTTCTTCTCTTCTTTCCTTCCTTCCTCTTCCTCCTCCTCCATCTACATCCTTCCTTCCCCCTAACTCACTTCTTTCTTCTCTTCTTTCCTTCCTTCCTTCTTCTTCCTCTCCTCCATCTACACCCTTCCTTTCCCCTAACTCACTTCTTTCTTCTCTTCTTTCCTTCCTTCCTCTTCCTCCTCCTCCTCCATCTACATCCTTCCTTCCCCCTAACTCACTTCTTTCTTCTCTTCTTTCCTTCCTTCCTCTTCCTCCTCCTCCATCTACACCCTTCCTTTCCCCTAACTCACTTCTTTCTTCTCTTCTTTCCTTCCTTCCTCTTCCTCCTCCTCCATCTACACCCTTCCTTTCCCCTAACTCACTTCTTTCTTCTCTTCTTTCCTTCCTTCCTTCTTCCTCCTCCTCCATCTACATCCTTCCTTCCCCCTAACTCACTTCTTTCTTCTCTTCTTTCCTTCCTTCCTCTTCCTCCTCCTCCATCTACACCCTTCCTTTCCCCTAACTCACTTCTTTCTTCTTCTTCTTTCCTTCCTTCCTTCCTCTTCCTCCTCCTCCATCTACATCCTTCCTTCCCCCTAACTCACTTCTTTCTTCTCTTCTTTCCTTCCTTCCTCTTCCTCCTCTCCTCCATCTACACCCGTCCTTTCCCCTAACTCACTTCTTTCTTCTCTTCTTTCCTTCCTTCCTTCCTCTTCCTCCTCCTCCTCCATCTACACCCTTCCTTTCCCCTAACTCACTTCTTTCTTCTCTTCTTCTTTCCTCCTCCTTCCTTCCTCTTCCTCCTCCTCCTCCATCTACACCCTTCCTTTCCCCTAACTCACTTCTTTCTTCTCTTCCTTCCTTCCTCCTTCCTCCTCCTCCTCCATCTACTCCACCCTTCCTTTCCCCTTCTCACTTCTTTCTTCTCTTCCTTCCTTCTTCCTTCTCCTTCCTCCTCCATCTACACCCTTCCTTTCCTCTAACTCACTTCTTTCTTCTCTTCCTTTCCTTCCTTCCTTCCTCCTCCTCCATCTACACCCTTCCTTTCCCCTAACTCACTTCTTTCTTCTCTTCTTTCCTTCCTTCCTCTTCCTCCTCCTCCATCTACACCCCTCCTTTCCCCTAACTCACTTCTTTCTTCTCTTCTTTCATCCTTCCTCTTCCTCCTCCATCTACACCCTTCCTTTCCCCTAACTCACTTCTTTATTCTCTTCTTCCCTTCCTCCTTCCTTCCTCTTCCTCCTCCTCCTCCATCTACACCCTTCCTTTCCCCTAACTCACTTCTTTCTTCTCTTCCTTCCTTCTTCCTCCTTCCTCTTCCTCCTCCTCCTCCTCCATCTACACCCTTCCTTTCCCCTAACTCACTTCTTTCTTCTCTTCTTCCTTCCTTCCTTCCTTCTTCTTTCCTCCTCCTCCATCTACACCCTTCCTTTCCCCTAACTCACTTCTTTCTTCTCTTCTTTCCTTCCTTCCTCTTCCTCCTCCTCCATCTACACCCCTCCTTTCCCCTAACTCACTTCTTTCTTCTCTTCCTTCCTTCCTTCCTCTTCCTCCTCCTCCATCTACACCCCTCCTTTCCCCTAACTCACTTCTTTCTTCTCTTCCTTCATCCTTCCTTCCTCTTCCTCCTCCTCCATCTACACCCTTCCTTTCTCCTAACTCACTTCTTTCTTCTCTTCCTTCATCCTTCCTTCCTCTTCCTCTCCTCCTCCATCTACACCCTTCCTTTCCCCTAACTCACTTCTTTCTTCTCTTCTTTCCTTCCTTCCTTCCTCTTCCTCCTCCATCTACACCCTTCCTTTCCCCTAACTCACTTCTTTCTTCTCTTCTTTCCTTCCTTCCCTTCCTCTTCCTCCTCCTCCATCTACACCCTTCCTTTCCCCTAACTCACTTCTTTCTTCTCTTCCTTCATCCTTCCTTCCTTCTTCCTCCTCCTCCATCTACACCCGTCCTTTCCCCTAACTCACTTCTTTCTTCTCTTCCTTCCTTCCTTCCTTCCTCTTCCTCCTCCTCCATCTACACCCTTCCTTTCCCCTAACTCACTTCTTTCTTCTCTTCTTTCCTTCCTTCCTTTCCTTCCTCTTCCTCCTCCTCCATCTACACCCCTCCTTTCCCCTAACTCACTTCTTTCTTCTCTTCTTTCCTTCCTTCCTCTTCCTCCTCCTCCATCTACACCCCTCCTTTCCCCTAACTCACTTCTTTCTTCTCTTCCTTCATCCTTCCTTCCTCTTCCTCCTCCTCCATCTACACCCTTCCTTTCCTCTAACTCACTTCTTTCTTCTCTTCCTTCATCCTTCCTTCCTCTTCCTCTTCCTCCTCCATCTACACCCGTCCTTTCCCCTAACTCACTTCTTTCTTCTCTTCTTTCCTTCCTTCCTTCCTCTTCCTCCTCCATCTACACCCTTCCTTTCCCCTAACTCACTTCTTTCTTCTCTTCTTTCCTTCCTCCCTTCCTCTTCCTCCTCCTCCATCTACACCCTTCCTTTCCCCTAACTCACTTCTTTCTTCTCTTCCTTCATCCTTCCTTCCTTCCTTCCTCCTCCTCCATCTACACCCTTCCTTTCCCCCTAACTCACTTCTTTCTTCTCTTCCTTCATCCTTCCTTCCTCTTCCTCCTCCATCTACACCCGTCCTTTCCTCTAACTCACTTCTTTCTTCTCTTCCTTCATCCTTCCTTCCTTTTTCCTCCTCCTCCATCTACACCCCGGTCCTTTCCCCTAACTCACTTCTTTCTTCTCTTCCTTCATCCTTCCTTCCTCTTCCTTCCTCCTCCATCTACACCCGTCCTTTCCTCTAACTCACTTCTTTCTTCTCTTCCTTCATCCTTCCTTCCTCTTCCCTCCTCCTCCATCTACACCCTTCCTTTCCCCTAACTCACTTCTTTCTTCTCTTCTTTCCTTCCTCCTTTCCTTCCTCTTCCTTCCTCCTCCATCTACACCCTTCCTTTCTCCTAACTCACTTCTTTCTTCTCTTCCTTCATCCTTCCTTCCTTTCCTCTTCCTCCTCCTCCATCTACACCCTTCCTTTCCCCTAACTCACTTCTTTCTTCTCTTCCTTCATCCTTCCTTCCTCTTCCTCCTCCTCCATCTACACCCTTCCTTTCCCCTAACTCACTTCTTTCTTCTCTTCCTTCATCCTTCCTTCCTCTCCCTCCTCCTCCATCTACACCCTTCCTTTCCCCTAACTCACTTCTTTCTTCTCTTCCTTCCTCCTTCCTTCCTCTTCCTCCTCCATCTACACCCGTCCTTTCCCCTAACTCACTTCTTTCTTCTCTTCCTTCCTTCCTTCCTCTTCCTCCTCCTCCATCTACACCCGTCCTTTCCCCTAACTCACTTCTTTCTTCTCTTCCTTCATCCTTCCTTCCTCTTCCTCCTCCTCCATCTACACCCGTCCTTTCCCCTAACTCACTTCTTTCTTCTCTTCCTTCCTTCCTTCCTCTTCCTCCTCCTCCATCTACACCCGTCCTTTCCCCTAACTCACTTCTTTCTTCTCTTCCTTCATCCTTCCTTCCTTCCTCTTCCTCCTCCTCCATCTACACCCGTCCTTTCCCCTAACTCACTTCTTTCTTCTCTTCTCTCTTTCCTTCCTTCCTTCCTCTTCCTCCTCCTCCATCTACACCCGTCCTTTCCCCTAACTCACTTCTTTCTTCTCTTCTTTCCTTCCTTTCCTTCCTCTTCCTCCTCCTCCATCTACACCCCTCCTTTCCCCTAACTCACTTCTTTCTTCTCTTCCTTCATCCTTCCTTCCTCTTCCTCCTCCTCCATCTACACCCTTCCTTTCCCCTAACTCACTTCTTTCTTCTCTTCCTTCATCCTTCCTTCCTCTTCCTCCTCCTCCATCTACACCCGTCCTTTCCCCTAACTCACTTCTTTCTTCTCTTCCTTCATCCTTCCTTCCTTCTTCCTC
>CM065693.1:50429010-50436510 GCA_017654935.2 Phymorhynchus buccinoides
TATGGGATGTGACACGTTTGTTCCAAAGTACCCCCCCCCCCCCACCCCCCCACCCCCCCTCCAATTGAATGGAGACCCCGTGCTGATACTAAGAAAACGAACCCCGAGGGTAAGAACTACATGACCATGGATGAGAGGGGGAGAGAGAGAGGGGGGGGGGAGAGAGAGGGAGAGAGATGAAAATGTTATTTCCCGAAGCCGCCCCCCAAAAAAAAAAAGAAGAAGAAAAAAAAGCCATATTTGAAATGGGGAGTTACAGTAACTATTTTATGGTGTCAATTCTAAACATTTTAAGACTTGAATAGAATAAAAACAGCAACACCGTAGAGGTTAGACAGCAAATTCTAAACGTTACGAACTGAACCATCTGGTTGTTTTGACAACGCATGCCTGAATTGGAGGGGGGGGGGGGGGGGGGGTGGGGGGGGGGGGGGGGGGGGGGGGGGGGGGGGGTGGGGGGTGGGGTGGTAGAAAGAGAGAGAGGGAGAAAGGCGAGAGGGAGGGCGAGAGAAGGAGGGGGGGGGGAAGAGAGATGACTGGGTGGATGACGACATTACTCCATGAGGCCAAAACCACCTTTGAAGGAGGGGAGGGTGGGGGGGGCGGATTAGAGAGAATCAATGTGTGTTTGAATTGAAAAGCGCTTCCTTTATTAGTTTTTTTGTGTACGCATCCCCCCACAATATCCACACTCAATATAGGAATTGTGTGTGTGTGTGTGTGTGTGTGCAGTGCTGGCCTTATCTATCTCCTCAGCGCTGAAGATTAATGGTCGTTTTAAACACCTGTTAATCGGGGTGGTATGGGCTGGTAGTTGATAACCGAGACACCCTATGATCTCTCTCTCTCTCTCTCTCTCTCTCTCTCTCTCTCTCTCTCTCTCTCTCTCTCTCTCTCTCTCTCTCTCTCTCCCCTCTCTCTCTCTCTCACTCATCCCACATCACACACACACACACACACACACACACACACACACACACACACACACACACACACACACACACACACACACACAGGTAGATCGGGTAGAGTGGGGGACATTGGAGCAGGTTTGCACTGCAGTTTATCAACCTGAGTGTTGTAGGGGAAATTCGTGTCACTTGCTGGTTGACAGCAAGGGGACTTAACTCTCAAGACGTGACATAAACTGAAGGAACCGACCGATAAATTGTCGGACGTGACCGTGGATTTTAATCACCCATTAGTAATTAGCATACTGATAACCAAATTCGTGGTGTTTGTGTGTGTGTGGGTGCGTGCATGCGTGCGTGCGTGTGTGTGTGCGTGCATGCGTACGTGGCATTGTTTATGACCCAAATGGGGTCAAAGGATTAAACTTCTCGAGTCTGCGTGTGTGTGTGTGTGTGTGTGTGTGTGTGTGTGTGTGTGCGTGTGTGCGCGTGTGCGTGCGTGCGACACCGCGAGGCAGAGCTTTTCTGACGAGAAAGACCCCAGGGATCGGTTGTTTTCCTTTTAATCACCATGATTGTGTACGTAGCAGCGATAATGACAGAACGATTGTTTGCCCTGAAACCCTATCCCCCACCCCCTCCCCGCATGTCCCAGTATCTCTATCTCTCTCTCTCTCTCTCTCTCTCTCTCTCTCTCTCTCTCTCTCTCTCTCTCTCTCTCTCTCTCTCTCTCTCTCTTTCTCTCAAATATAAATAAATAAATAAAAGTTTGTTCGTTCGTTCTGAACGACAGATTGGAAGAATAGGCTTCGCCTAAAACCTTAATCCTTGTTAAATAAAGTTTTTCACACACAGACCCCGTCACAAAAACCCGTCCTCTGGCCGGGTAAAAAAAAAAAATGCAACGCCGAGCGGCTGCAAAGTCCCCTCGCAGCATCGCAGAGCTACTCCGAAATCGGAATGTGTCGGCGGTGCACACAGCGGGGAGACCATTGAGAACTGAAAACAGGAAACACGCACGGACGGATGGACGGCCGGAAAGAAGTGGGACATATCGGGCCTGTGACACAAAGGGCCTAGGGCACAGCGGGCTTATCCCATGTTTAGACTAAATACATCAGTGGATAGCTTGCATCTTGGCAAACTAGTATACCAAATTTGATGATGATAGACTGAATAGTTTTTGAGAAAAATGGACGAATAGCCGGACGGAGGCACGCTGGACGCCGGACGGACACCGGACGGACGGACCAGACAGAAACAATAGTTCCACGAACCTTCGGCTCGGGGACTAACGAAGGTTCGGGGACTAAAAAATCCAACAAGGACACAAACGAACTTGAGATAATATGGAGTAACTTGCTACATACCTTCACTCCCCTCGACTCTCAAGTAGAAGAAAGTGTGTGTGTGGGGTGGGGTGGGGAGGGGCATGAGGGTGAAAATGACAGTGAAAGAGGAAGTGGGGGGGGGGGGGGGGGGGGAAGGGGGGCAGAAGGAAAGGGTAGGGTAGAGGTAGACTCATCGACGTACTATAACGTCGATGGGTAGACTTGAGGAGACCCGGGGGGGGGGGGGGGGGGGGGGGGGGGGGGGGGGGGGGGGGGGGGGGGGGGGGGGGGGGGGCATGGTGTCGTCGTTAATAAGCGGAGTAGAGTGGAATGGAGGAGTAGACTGTGTAGTGAGTGAGTGCAAGGGGCTGGCTATCGGGTGTCCGTGGCGAGGTGAAAACAATAACCGTTAAAGCAGTTATATGGCCCGAGAACTTGGGAGACCCTGCCCCTGCCACTGATCAAGGTGACAAGGGAAACAGGGGTGGGGGTAGAGGGTAGAGGTAATATGGAAGTGTGTGTGTGTGTGTGTGCGTGCGCGCGCGCGCGCGCGTGCGTGTATGTGTGTGTGTGTGTGTAAGAGAAAGAGGGAAATAAAATAAAAGAGAATTTTAAAGACACTGACGCACCACGATTAAGTCCTTTGGGGGGGGGGGTTCTGGGTAGCTTTGACCCACATATAAATGTCCCCAATATAAATGTCCCTGTTGCAAAAGTTGAGGCTGCTCTTTAAAACGATGTTTCGTTTTTAATTTGGGGTACATTTGTATGGGAGTCGAACCTGGTCTAAACAAGATTTCTTACCAGCTATAATAGGAAAAAAACACGTGAAGCCAGTGATTTTGACACCTGATCTGGTGGGTCTTTAAAAAAAAAAGGGGGGGGGTAGTTTGTGAAAGGGTGTGACTGTGGGGGAAAGCGAAGCTGAATTATAGGGAATGAGCTTTTAAGAGTGAAGAACATGGTTTCGGAAGTTTGAATTCAATACAATAGAATAGAATACAGGGCCTGTATTCACATTGTGTGTTATATCAGGATATCCTGATGGTAAGTCTCGTACTATCTCGATGTGAATACAGGCCCTGGGTTATAATACAGTACAGCACAGTTCTTCAACTCAACACAGTATTTACTGTAAAACCCAAGTAGAATACCATTGCTCTGTTTGCGTTGCTGTGTTTGTCTGTTCTAAACATCGAATAAACAACAGACTACAAATTAACAAACACAATCACAGTGGTGTGTATATACAACGATGTATCGAATAAACTCAAAACTCAACCTATTTCATTTTAAGCAAAGTTATGAAGGGGAGAGGATTGCCAAGTTGAGAAGGGAAAGAAGAAAGGGCAAAGATCAAATTTATGCCCCCTCGTTTTCCTGCGCACACCTCGAACATGTCCCTTTCATCAAATTAAAAGGGGCGAACATTGTAAGAAAGATTTGAGAGCAAATAAGAAAAGAAACACCCGAAGGTGCTGATGGAACCCAGACACGCACTGGTCCCACCCGCAGGCCCTACCAACACAAGAGCATCAAAGGGGTGAACATTGTAAAGAAAGAGAGTTGAGATCAGCCAGGGGGGGAAAAAAGCGTGGATAGGGGTCATTTTCTAAAGGGTCCAGTGCCCAGTTGCCTGTATAGGGTATACTGGATTCACTCTGGGGGATGACCTTTAAATTTGCACGTGGAAACTTTAAAGCCTTGCTTCCTCATCACACCCCCATGCAAATAAGAGGACACTTGTGCGAAAATAATGAAAGTGGAGAGAGTGTGTGCTAAAAATCTAGCAGGCTAGAAGGGTGGGGGTAGGGTAGGGTTCAGAGAGAGGGGGAAGTGTGGTGTACAGGAGGGGGGGGGGAGCAAAAGGGAAGAAAGGGATTTAAGAAAATCCATCTGGGATGTTTTAGGAGGCCTTGTATTGGGGTCAGGCTGAGAGAGAGAGAGAGAGAAGAGAGAGAGAAGAGAGAGAGAGAGAGAGAGAGGGAGAGAAGAGAATGGGAAGAAATAATTTTGAAAAAAACGGGGTGGGGGGAGAGGAGAGAGAGGATGGAGAGAGATAGAGAATAGAGAAGAGAGAGGAGGGGGGGGGGGGAGGGAGGGAGAAGAGAGAGAGGTTTAGGAGGATTTAAAATGGGGATTCTTGAGGTAAAAGAGAGAGAGAGAGCAAGGATGGTACGCTAAACGTTCTATAGATAATCAGAGAGAGAGAGAGAGAGATTGTATTAAGAAAATGGGCTGGATGGGGAGGGGTGGGGGAAAGAGGGTGAGCTTGTACTGGTGGCTGCTAATGTTAATGGGATGGGAGGAGGGGGGTGTTAATGAAAGGCACTAGGGGGAAGGTTGGGGAGGGGAGGAGGGGGATAGAGGGTTGTCGTGCGGGCGTGGCATTAAGCCTCTTTATCTGAGGTATCCAGTTTCACTGATTGTGTCTCTCCTGCTTGTATTGTATTGTATTGTATTGGGGGGGGGGGGGGGGGGGGGGGGGGGGGGGGGGGGGGGGGGGGGGGGGGGGGGGGGGGGGGGGGGGGGGGGGGGGGGGGGGGGGGGGGGGGGGGGGGGAGAGGTAGGTCCTGATTGGCCCTTTCCCATCTCGCCCTCTCTTTGATCCATACCGCGCCCCTCATCACGTGGTTTCCCTTTTGGCGAGGAGTGTCAGTTCCCTTTCAAGGAGTTCCATTTCGCCCTTTTCTCCCTCAATGTCATAACTTCTTGTCCTCAGGTGTATGGGAGGGGATAGAGAGAAACATGAAAGCTGTGTGTGTGCGTGTGTGTTGCTGTTTCAGGACCAACCTCCTGGAACAAACTTCCTCTCACCCTCTGTCAGCGACCGACCCTCTCTGCTTTCAAATCAAAACTCAAACCCTACCTGTTTCCCTGTCATTGAAGATCATTCTCTTTAGCGTCTCTGTTTGAATGCGTTGTGAATGTTCAACGTGTGTGCGCACGCTTCGATTTGATTTCTGTCAAGATTTAGCGCCGTATGAAAACTGTATGTTGTTGGTGTGTGTGTGTGAGGGATGAAAGGGCGAAATGGCACTCACAATTTGTCTCCATTACACAAAGGGCCAAGTGGGAAACGGCCAATCGGGACGTCCCCATTGGGGGGAGTTGTAAGCTAGAAGGTACTATCATTCTTCTCTGGTAAAAGCCAGAAAGTACTGTCACACATTTACAGGGTTCATAGGGGCCTTACCAGTCCTTATAAGTCTTGACCAATTGAAATCTCCAAGTAAGGCCTTACAAGTGCTTACATTCACTTCAAGGTCCTTACAAGTCCTGACAGCTGCCAAAAACTGCCCTGAGCAGCAAGACCATACTCAAAATAGATCGCAGAAACAGCTCTTTTACACTTGAGAAACATCGCTCAGCACCTACTCCACCTTACCCCCCTCCCCCACCTTCCCATTTCAACTGACCGCTTAGCAGACGAACGATGCACCGCGAGTTGTCAAGAGAACTTGGACTGAAATCTCGTTCTTTATCCTGGTGTCGTTTTGAGAGAAAACATGTATATCAGTGTCAGCCATAGTTTTTGTATCTGCTTAGACATTGTTTTCAAGATCGTTGGCTAAAAGATGCAGATTATCCTTAGGCCTACAGGTCCTTACAAGGTCCTTACTTGGGGATAGCTGAAAGCCCTGGGAACCCTGATTTATGGTTTATGAACGAAGTCTGATATATTAATATACTACATGCAGGCTTTTACCTGAGAAGAATGATGGTACTTAACTTTGTGGTATTTAACCTGCGAAGTGCGGTTCCGGGGCCACAAGCTGGTTAATGCTTCCAGTAAAGGTCAAGATGTGCCACCCCCCCTACCTATCTCGGTTAATTCTATTTTTCCGTTATTGCCTTTCTTACCATACATAAAGCTGTATTTTAGGAACATTTTTAGCTAATAACCTTTTGGGAATACTAACCCTAAACCTAACCCTATAAGACGGAAAAACGCAACGAACCACAACTGTGACAAATCGCAGTGTACTGCAGTACATAGTGGGGGGTAGGGTTAGGTTTAGGGCTAGGGTTAGGGATAGGGTTAGTATTCCAAAAAGGTTATTACCTAAAAATGTTCCTAAAATACAGCTTTATGTATGGTAAGAAAGGCAAAAACGGAAACATAGAATTAACCGAGAAATGCAGGGG
The DNA here is from genome assembly GCA_017654935.2 of Phymorhynchus buccinoides. Taxonomy (NCBI): domain Eukaryota; kingdom Metazoa; phylum Mollusca; class Gastropoda; order Neogastropoda; family Raphitomidae; genus Phymorhynchus; species Phymorhynchus buccinoides. Next base: position 50,435,402 of record CM065693.1, read on the forward strand.
GGGTGGCACATCTTTAGTCTGTCTGTTCCTGTTTGTGACTATGTGACTATCTATCTATGTTACCACGATAACTAGGATGCTCACATTTTGCACGCGGATAGGTAGTTAGCATATCTAGGCCAAGTTCGAAGATGAAGATCATTGGTCAAAGGTAAAAAATTTAAAAAAAGATTTGCATGCGGTAGTTTGGTAGGTAGAATATGTAGGCCACGTTCGAACACGGTCATTGTTCAAAAGTCACTGGACCCGAAAATACTGCCGGGCGGCTGGTTGGTCTAGCGTTTCACGCTCTAGTTAAGTTTGATCCTTGGCTTTTGTTTGATGATGACCTCTGTTTCTGTGTCTTGTCTGTCTGTCTCTGAAACACGCACACTCTCTCTCTCTCTCTCTCTCTCTCTCTCTCTCTCTCTCTCTCTCTCTCTCTCTCTCTCTCTCTCTCTCTCTCTCTCTCTCTCTCTCTCTCTGATGTTTTTCCCCTTTCCTCGAGATGTATTGTGACCCATGGCCAATGTACATTAAAATATTTGTTTTCAGTGTTCTCTCTCTCTCTCTCTCTCTCTCTCTCTCTCTCTCTCTCTCTCTCTCTCTCTCTCTCTCTCTCTCTATCTCTCTCTCTCTCTCTCTCTCTCTCTCTCTCTCAGAAGATACCAAAAAAAAAAAAAAGAAAAAAAAAAGAAAACACAGATCGTAAATCATGTTCTCAAACTATGCCTATTATTTGCCATTGTCATAGAATAAGCTTGTGTCAGCTAAATATTAATTGAGACATCCAACAAATTTCCACTTTCCGAACCCCCTTCCCCCTCCCGCCCGCCCCCCCCCCCCCCCCCCCCCCAAAAAAAAAAGACGAAGAAGAAAGGAAAGAAGAAGAAAATGGAATAATAAAAAAAAAAGGAAAAGAAATTGACCCAGCAAAAGAAAAGACAGCTGCTCCTTGTGTCAGACTATGACGATCTTACACAATGAGACAAGACGGAAGGAGGGGCGGAAGGAAGAAAGGAACGAAGGAAAGAAAGAAAACATAAGAGCTGTGAAAGATTTGAAAAGAAACCAAACGAAAAACCAACACAAACAAAAAACAAAAACCTCATCCGTATTCGGAAGAAAAG
>CM065693.1:50444010-50566510 GCA_017654935.2 Phymorhynchus buccinoides
AAAAGAAGCCTGGAGAAGGACGATGAAAAAAGAGCTGAGGGGCAAAGGACTATCTCTGGCATCAACAGCCCCCAACGTAGCAGCAGACAGAGTCAGGTGGAGATCCCTTGCTGAGGGGCAAAGGACTATCTCTGGCAACAGCCCCCAACGTAGCAGCAGACAGAGTCAGGTGGAGATCCCTTGCTGAGGGGCAAAGGACTATCTCTGGCATCAACAGCCCCCAACGTAGCAGAGTCAGGTGGAGATCCCTTGTTGTCGCCTCAAGCGCCAGACGGCACAGAGAGGATGAGTGAGTGAGTGATGATGATGATAATAATAATAATGATATAATAATAATAATAATAACGCACTAAGGAGTTCCTGGCATAAAAGCGGAAAAAAAATGTTTATGAGTTATCCAGTCTTTTGGAGTTACCAGTGATTTTTTGTTTGTTAGTGGATTCAACCGTATTGCCTGCTAGTGTGTACAATGTGATTCCTAATTTGTGTATACTTGTAAGGAAGTTGTTGTTTGTTTGTTGGTGTACCCTGGCTAAAAGACTCCAGGAATCATCCCAACAGCCGAAGCACTTGAACACTATGGTACAAATGCATCAGCTACGGATGAGAACATTACCTGTGTGACTGCTTTTCATTACCCCGCCACGTGGGCAGCCACGCTCTGTCTTCGTTTGGACTTTGGAGACTGATGATGTTATGCTGGGAGCTTGTCATGGCTAAAGTCAATCCCCGCATAACTATGCATAGCATAACATTTGATGTTGATGTTGATGTTCTGGCCTATGTCAATTACCTGCTTAGGACGCACATTTTACCGCCAGGGGGCAATCAAACCAGTAGGGGCTTAGCGCGTGATATTCTTAGTTGGGAGTAGTGAGAGAGAAGGAGATATCACGCGCTAAGCCCCTACTGATTTGATTGCCCCCTGGCGGTGAAATCAGCGTCCTAAGTTGACTATAGGTCTGTCACTGCTTAAGCCAAGTGCAAGGCATCGTAAGGATCAGCAGGGATTATTCTTAGCACCGGTCATCAGTCATTGACTGATAACATTTTGAAATGACCTATTGTTTTTGCAGGCAAGAGGTCATACGACTTATTATGTTTACTTCATGTCTGTTAGCAACTTTATGGATTTTGATGTGCGTTGCAACTGATTCCATAGTGATCAGATTGACTTTGGTGGAACAAAAGACTAAAAATAATTACCCTATTATTACTTTACATTCCATAGTACAGTACTAACTTTTCTCATGCAAAAAAAAAGTATTAAAAAAAACACTTTTCTCAAGTCTTTGAACATGCAGTCTAACAAACTATATGATTGATTGCAACATAGAAAACAGTTTTTGTTGTGCTCAAGTTGTATTTCCTTTTTTAATTATTTTTTTTTACATTATGACTTATTGTTTTATGAAAATTACCTATTATATTTTCATCGAAGTGGTCAAATGACCTATGATGTCCAGTGACAAGATTGATCCTGACTTGAGTTCTATTGGTCGACGTTGTGTGTGTGTGTGTGCAGGAAAGCGACGGAGAAAACGACGACGTCGTTGTGGATGTGGGCGGCGATGTGAGTTACCCCCCTTTGTTGAATCTTTCTCGTCGGTTTATTTCTTCGTGCTTAGTCTTTTGATGTCGTCATTTATTTGGGACATTTTGAGCATTTCTGTGCTTGACAAGAAATAGAATAAAATCACTTCTGTTTTTGAAAGGTATTTCCAATTTGTAGAGGTGGAACATTATATCTGGGTGGTGGTTGTTTTTTTTCAGTTCACAAAAATAATTATGAGCAACAAAAACGACATTGTTTTTCTTTAAGATGTGAAAATTAAATCTTCACAGGATCATCACACACACGCACACACATACATGCATGTGCACACATGCACGTGGACACATGCATCTGCACACACTTACACACACATGCACAAACACACACACATGCACTTCCTGATCTACCAACACCCCCTACTTTACGCACACATGGATATGCAGACCTGCCCAGTTTTCCTTTTTCAGCAGAATTTCTTCTGCATAGAACTTTCTTAATGCTAGACACTATAAGATTCCACTCTTTAAAAAGAAAAATCAACAACAGCAACAAAAAGTATAATGATGTTCAGCATAAAAATTATCCAAGCTAGGGGCGTGAATAATCAAGTGTTCAAATCTAAGAACTTTTCCGGTCACTAACACCTATTATCCCAAAATATCAAAGCATGGGGGGAAAAGAATCCTGCTGTCCTGTGTGAGGAAAAAAAGAAGAGAGAATACTCTGAATGAATGGAATTGAGTACTAAGATTCAGTGTAAATTAAGCACTAGTTACAATGCGCTCACTGCATTTTAAGATTTCCCACAAACAAGCAACACAGTGATGGCGTTTACTGGTAATTTTCAGTAAAATACTGACTGCAAAACCAAAATACTGAAAACAATTTGACCTGTCAGTCCCAGGGACTGATAAAGTTTTGCTAGGACTGATGCATTGTTTAGCAGAGGCTGTGATATTGTGGTTTTCACTGGGTTTTTTTTTACTGGGACTGGTTTTGACACTGGTTGTTGGGGGGCATTTTCGCTGATGGGACTGGTTTTCAAAATCCTTAGTACGATCACTGGCAACACCGTTTAAGCTTTCTCCAACATATTGAGCGATATAACTTCAAGACTTTGTCTGCTAATGTCACCAGCTAGTGAATTTGGGTTGCCGCACAAATACTCTCACACCTTCCAGCAATTCCGCTTTAATGCTACAAGTATTCCTGTGTGGTCGGTTGGGAAGTTGGCAGGTCTGGATATGTTCAAACGTTAAAAAAACCACCATGCCCAGAGATTGAAAACGTCTGTGCTTAATTGGCTTCCGAGTTTGTCCCAACAGGGCAAAAACACCCCCTCTGCAGAAATGGAATGCTCCAGACCCACACAGAAGGCTGCTGCACCAGGAACGTCCACTGCACAGTTTCAGGGGTGTCAGGCTGCCATCCAACTCTCCAGAAAAGAAATCTCAAAGGAATCATCCCTTTCTGCACCAATGGAATTTTCCAGACCCACACAGATCCCTGCTGCACCAGGAACATCCACTGCACAGAATCAGGGGGGCCAGCCTGTCTTTCTACCTCCCAGCACTACCTGGAAAGAAAAACGAATGCAAAAGCCCCCCTCTGCAGGAATGGAATGCTCCAGACTCGCACAGAATCCTGCCGCACCAGGAACATCAACTGCACAGAAACAGGGGGTGAAGCCTGCCAATTTACCGCCTAACAGCAAAGAAAACTCTGAACGAATGGAATTCCCCAGACCTATACTGAACTCTGCTGCACCAAGAACATCAACTGTACAGAAACAGGGGATGAAGCCTGCCAATCTACCGCCTAGCTGCAAAGAAAACCCAAACCCCAAACAAAACATCCCCTCTGAACGAATGGAATTCCCCAGACCCACACAGAACTCTGCTGCACCAAGAACATCCACTGCACAGAAACAGGGGGTGAAGCCTGCCAACCTACAACCTAGCTGCAAAGAATCCCGAAAGCAAAAACCCCCCTCTGAACGAATGGAACGCCTCAGACCCACACAAAACTCTGCTGCACTGGTAACATCCATTGCACAGAAACAGGGGGGCCGGCCTGTTTCTCTACCTCCCAGCACTTCCAGGAAAGATAAACCAAAGCAAAGAAAACCCTCTGAACAAATGGTATGTCTCAGGCCCACACAGGACTCTGCTGAACCAGAAACATCCACTGCTCAGAAACAGGGGGACCAGCCTGCCTCTCCGCCCCCCAGCAATAGTCGCGTAGAAAACCCAAAGCAAAGATCCCCATATCAACCTGTGTGTGAAAATATTTCACCCAGTCATAGCCCCAATCGAGTCATCAGGACTGCAGACACACCACTTAGAGGTAGCAGCAGAAAAATGTCAAGGGCGAATCCCCAAATAGGATATGCGCATGCAACCTTGTTACCTTCCATGCTTAGCTTTAACCATCCTAAACCAATCGCCTACATGAAACATCTGCAAAATCTCGCCAACGCAAAAAATCTTCAGAATGCAGATTACAGTAAGAAAAAGTCATCACAGATTCCCGGGTCGAAAATGGGTTTGAAAACCAATTCCGCCACCCCTGGCCCTAGTCGCAAGGCTGCCCCATTTATGTCGAAGCAGAAAGCCCAGTTGAATTCTGTTGGTGAATCAGTGTCCTCCATCCCTGTTCCTAGCACAGGAGCCTGTACGCAAACTCCACATCAGAAAGCAACCAATATGGTTGACAAAGCCCAATTCCCCATTCCTGGCCCTAGCCAAAGGCCTTTCGCAAATACTGACAAATCTGTAGGTGCTGGCATAGGAAGCTCGTTGAATTCTGTGCCTATGAAGCCAGTTGGTAGCAACGGCCAAAGGCCTGTTGCAAATACTGACAAATCTGTAGGTGCTGGCATACGAAGCTCGTTGAATTCTGTGCCTATGAAGCCAGTTGGTAGCAACGGCCAAAGGCCTGTCGCAAATACTGACAAATCTGTAGGTGCTGGCATAGGAAGCTTGTTGAATTCTGTGCCTAGTATGAAGCCAGTTGGTAGCAACGGCCAAAGGCCTGTCGCAAATACTGACAAATCTGTAGGTGCTGGCATAGGAAGCTCGTTGAATTCTGTGCCTATGAAGCCAGTTGGTAGCAACGGCCAAAGGCCTGTCGCAAATACTGACAAATCTGTAGGTGCTGGCATACGAAGCTCGTTGAATTCTGTGCCTATGAAGCCAGTTGGTAGCAACGGCCAAAGGCCTGTCGCAAATACTGAAAAATCTGTAGGTGCTGGCATAAGAAACTCATTTAATTCTGTGCCTATGAAGCCAGTTGGTAGCAACGCCATTTTCCCCAGCCCTGGAAGCAAACTTCCCGCCGCGGCTGCTGCAAACAACCCTCTGTCAGGTACCGGCAAAAGAAAGCCAAGGCAGAAACGCTCATTGAAACCAAGTGGTGAGACCATTTCCTCCTCCCCCACTTCAACCGCTAAGGACAGAAAGCTGACCGTTGTAAACAACTCGGCTAAAGGGTGCGGGCAAGGAGCCCCAACACAGGCAGAGACTTGGGGACCAAAGTATGCACCCATGTTGCCTGCCCTTAGCACTAGCCACAACCCTCTCACTGATGCTGCTGCTGCCACAAACTTGTTTCCTGGTGTCGGAAAAGAACATTTGATGCTGAACCCCCATACGAGACCAAAGGATAGAGTTGTGTCACCCACCCCTCGGCAGAGACGTCACATCGATGCTCACAGCGGTGGCAGTGTGTACAATTGGATGTTAGACCCTGTTTTATCAAAGCGTGGGAGTGCCAGCAGTTTGGATCAAGTTTACCATGGAGCTGAATTGTCTGCTAATTGCAATGAACACAATCGGGCACAACTTTTCACCAGCAACACTGTACTTAAACAGACGCCTGAGCCAACTTCTTCACAACTTAGTGCCGACAGCAGTTTTGCTCAAGTTTTCAACGAACCTCAATTTACTGATTTTAGTTGCGGAGGAGCACGAGAACGGGTGTATACCCTGCCCTGCAACAAAATGGTTAATGACCAGAAGTCATTGCATCATGTTTTATCGAAACGCAAGTATGATCAAGTTCGTGGCGAGCCCCAACAATCTACGTGTATAAAACGGTCACAGACTTTCCCCAGTAACATGAGCGGGCTTGAACATAATCTGATGTTGTCAGCGCTGGTTTCATCGAATGAGAAAGGCTCAGGCGCACTTAAATTAGCCTTCGATGAACAGAGCCCGTCTGCCCAAACCAAGAATCCCCAAAAGACAGGAAACGCCAGCAGCCAGTATAAACGATCCTCAAACCCACGTGCAGCAGAAAATGGTGCCAGTAATTTTACTTCAGTCAATTTTGGAGTAAACTTACCTACCAATGCCAACCACCAAAACCAGGCGCAATTGCCCGCCAGTCAAGGGCAGCTTCCGCATATTGTAAAGATGTTGTGGTCACGCCAGTCTCAGTCCCAGCAGAGATAAAATGAAATCAACTGCAAACAGCAACGAAACAAATAAAAGCTGAAAAGGAAAAGGGCGCAATCATTAAGGCAGTGGCAGTTAAAACCTAGCACAGTGTGTATGTAAATTGGTGCTGTCACAATGCGGTGGCAGATTGTTTAGTTGAGTTGTGATGATTGTGAATTGTTTGTTTGGGGCAAGAAACTAAAACGGGCATGTTTGGCCCTGTGAGACAGCCATCTTCTAAATCATTTTTTTGTATCAAAACATTGTGGTGTGGAGCCAGCAGTTTTTAATCAAAGGAACGATGGAAGTACCCTTATTAGCTGCTAGTAACAGCAATGAACACAAACAGGCATACCTTATGTTAAAAAATCCAGTTATGTCAAAGAAAGTTATGCCAGGAATTTTACAATGATTTTAAAATTGACTGTCCTTGGAAGGCAAGCAAGGAAAGGTGACTTTAGTTGCCACATAGTGACATTTTCAAAAGATTTGATCAAAGTGTGGCAGTGCCAGTAATTTTTAATCGTTTTTAATGATGATTTTAGATTGATTGGTTTCGACAAACAAACAAAGCATTGGTGCTAAGTTTCCCCCCCGAGTTTGTCCCAACAGGTCAACACCCCCGCTGCAGGAATGGAACGACCCGGACACATGCAGAACCCAGCTGAATCAGGAACATCCACTGCACAGAGTCGGGGCGACCAGCCTGCCCCTCCACTCCCCAGCACCAGCCAAGAAAACCCGACGCCAGAATCCCCAGATAAACCATTGTATGAACCCATCTCGCCCCCTGCTTTTCCTGAACCATCATCTACCGATGCGCACAATTCGCCAACACAACGCTGCAGTCAAATCTCGGCACAGGGTTCTTTGGCGAGACCAAGTGATCAACCCATTCCTGTCCATAAATCTCTCGCCAGTCCTGAAATATCGTCAGCAGATTCCACCACACTGACGCTGATGAATCCACCTTTGAGAAAAACTCCAGACGATAAAGCTGCTTCTTCGCCGTCTGCTAGCCTTGGGAGCAAACCTGTCTCAGATGGCGACAAAGCTCTCTCAAACTGCAGCAAGGAAAGCCCAACAAAGAGCCTCCCTTTGAAAGCAGCTTCTGGGACCGTTTGGCTCACCGCTCTTAGCAGACCTCTCGTTGAGGAAAGCAGATTACGCACAGATGCTGGAGTGTGTAGCGACACGTCAAAACCAATTTTTTCAGAATGTGGCACTACTAGCGGCCACGTCAGTCAAGTTTGCAGCGAACGTCATTCGACCGCCGATCCAAGTCAAAGCCAGCCTCAGTTGAGTTACCACTGCCAGCTTCAGGACAGTTTGCTATTATCGCAAAGTAGTGATGGCAGCGATTGTGGTCAAGGTAACAATGCTGATGCAATATTGACGGGCAGTAACGACAAACAAAACCACTCAGAAAGCTCCAGTATAATCTCCTCGACTGAAGAGGGCCAGAGAGGTTTTGGGGTTTCCCCTTATTTGGAACCAACAGGTGCCAGCCATTTTGGTCAACCTTTTGCATCAAAAGACTCATCAAAAGACATTTCAAAGGGTACATCAAAGGGTGCATCAAAAGACATTTCAAAGGGTGCATCAAAGGGTACGTCAAAGGGTGCATCAAAAGACATTTCAAAGGGTGCATCAAAGGGTACATCAAAGGGTGCATCAAAAGACATTTCAAAAGTTTCATCAAAGAACACGTCAAAGGACGCATCAAAAGATACAACAAAGGATGCATCAAAAGATACATCAACAGACTCATCAGAAAAATCAAAGAACGCATCAAGAGGCACATCAAAGAACGCATCAAAAGACACATCAAAGGGCGCATCAAAAGACACACCCAAACACACAAGCAGAAAGCGGAAATGGGGGCAGCACCCCGGAAAGCCTGAGCAGATCCTCTCTGGGCCGATGCCACCACTGCCCGTTCTCTCTACACTGGAACAGGACCTTTACGAAAACCAACATCTCTTCGCACCTAAAGCGGCTTTGCCTGAGACAAAGACACCACAGCTTTTGAATCTTGGACCTGAACCTGGATCTTCTGGAGGAAATGCGCATCCCATTACACCTGCACAGGCTCTGCATGGTTCATCGTTCCTGCTTCCTGTTAGGACTTTGCAGGCTTTTCCTGGAGAGAAGATACCCCAGCCTTTCATTCAGAGTGCTGCGCAGAGATCTTCAGGAAATCAACCTCCCGCTATGACTTTGCAGGCTTTACCTGGGCAAAAGATGCCGCAGCCTGTATTTCCTAATCCTGGAATGGGATCTTCCGGAAATCTGACGCGCCCCATCACCACTACGCAGGTTTTATCTGGGCGAGAGGTACCGCAGCCTTTCATTCCTAACCCAAAGCATGTATATTCTGGAGGGAATCGGCATTCCATTACTACACCTACGCAGGCCCTTTCCGGGCCAGGAGTACAGCAGTTTTTAATTCCTAATCCTGAGCAGGGATCTTCCGGGAATCTAATGCGTCCCACCACAACTAAGCAGGCTGTACCTGGGTCATTGGCCATGCAGGTTTTGATCCCTAATCCTGGATCTTCCAGAAATCAACGTCCCATGGTTGCTACACCTAGACAGGCATTTCCGAGGTCGCAGCTTTTAGACCCTAATCACGAATCTCCCGGAAATCGACTTTTGATGATCGCTACACCTAGGCCGCCACAGCCTTTTGTGGCCCTTAATTCTGAACCTTCCGGGAAGCGGCGTCCCGTTAGGCCCGTGCCGTTGCGTTACCGTGGTGACAGTGGTTGTGTGCCCTTGCAGGACCGGGGGTCGCCCCTCAACGGGAACCTGTCCCCGCGGGAAAAGCTGGGTCTGAAGGACGGAGGGGGAGGAGGGGGGAAGAAGGAGGACCGCATGAGCCCCCGCAGCGACGTGTCATCGCACGGCAGCTCCGCCTCCATCAAGCCTAAAGTGGAGGTAGGTGTACCGTAAAGGTCGGACTATAAGACCCACCTGTATCAGAGATGAGATTTTCTCCTTTTGGATGGCCCCAAGGGTCATTTTTGAGATCAGTGTAAATCCATTGAGAAAATTGAGGGGTGCGGGTAGGGGTGTTAGGTTTTGTGTTGAATCGTAAATGCGGCAAGAAGTTCGATTGATATTTTGTTCTCGATTGGTTCATTCTCAAATGGACATTTCCTGTTACTGCTTGGGGCAGCCAAGACTGCTCTATTTATCATAACTCTGCAGTTTGCAAAGCTTAAAGCGGAATTGTTTTCCATTTGTTGATGTAGCCTACACCGGGCCACGGACCGGTTTCTTTTTTCCTCCTGTTTGGTTTTCTGAGAAACTCATCTCTAAAACCTAACAAGTGGAGCCTCATTTGGGATGATTTTTGAAGGTTTTATAAGGGAGGGGTCTTTTTAATACTTACAAAGAAGGGTATTGTTTCAGAGAAGTAGGTCTTATGTGGGAGGGAGTCTTATAATGGGAGGTCTTATAAGGGAGGTTCCACTGTATTAGCTGCATCCCTTAAATTGACAGAATTTTTGATTATTATTTTATTCACATAAAAAAATGTATGCAAACAATACAATGGAACCTCGCTTACAAGACCTTAAAAAATCATCCAAAATGAGGTCTTATATGGGAGGGGTCTTATAAGGGAGGTAATTTTAATACTTACAAAGAAGGGCAATGTCTCAGAGAAGTAGGTCTTATATGGGAGGGAGTCTTATAAGGGAGGTTTCACTGTAGCTGGCAAAAGTTCAAGAACAAAGCTGTAGAATTACTACTAGAAGTGGCAGTTCAACAAGAGTATGATTTATGTTACTCTGAAACATTTTAAATACAGTGGAACCTCCCTTATAAGACCTCCCATTCTAAGACTCCCTCCCATATGACCTTCTCCTCTGAGACATTGCCCTTCTTTGTAAGTATTAAAATCACCTCCCTTATAAGACTCCTCCCATATAAGACCTCAGTTTGGATGATTTCTGAAGGTCTTATAAGGGAGGTTCCACTGTATAGGATTTGAAACTTTGAAGGGTAAAAGCCGGTTTTGAGGGCTACAATGAAGCTTAAAATAGTCTGGAGTGTGTGGCTGAAAACATAAAATGACTCTGATGAATATGAAATTGAAAAAATCCAGACAATCCGCATCAGTATGTAAGCCGCATGGGCCAAAGTAAACCACCTGATCGCTTCTCGGCCTTTTGGCTAAGACAGTGATTCAGGAACATAAATTTTTGTTTATACCATGGTTGGTTTGTTCAGCCCGTCGTACATGGCGAAAGCCGATACGCGACGTTAAACTGAACTTCCATCCAGTGAAGGAAAATGGCCGCTTATAGTCTTCATTTTACGGCATGTGTCTGTGGGTCTGGTTTCTGAAAAATGTGGATTGTCTTTGTAGTAGAACAAGCGCGAAATCGCAATAGTTTGTGGCACGCGGTCTATTTTTACCACTCCAACCATGAGTCACCTCCCCTGGCTTTTCAATAATTTTAATCTGTAAACCAGAATGTTATCTCTGCACCATTTCGTAACTTTTTATATCTTTTGGAAAACATTTAAAACTATGTATCCTACTTATGCTCATCAAAAGAAGCACCGCATACTCGTCGTGTCTGTTGTAGTGTCTGTATTACGTATGTTTATTATTTTGTACGCTTTTAAAATACATCATGTTAAAGAGCGGCCTCAATTTGAAGTGTAGCCTCAAATGTCCCATATGTGCCCTGCCGGGTCAAGAGGACGTAAAACACCAATTTTCATTCAAGTGTAGCCTCGATTTGAAGTGCGACATTTTGTCAAAATGTGCGACAATTTTGGACCGACCGACCGACCGACAAAGTGAGTTATAGGTTTGTGGCTTGAGCCACAAACAAAAACAAACACAAATAAGATGATCAACAACAACAACAACAACAACAACAACAACAGAAAAGGAAGAGAAAATTCTGATTTGTAGAGTGAATTATGAGGAGCTTTTGAACGTATGTTCTTTGTTAACAGTTGGCAGGTGAGAGGAAAATAAAAATTTCCAAAAGCAGAGCAGCGTGATTCATAAATGGCTTGATGACTAACTTAGTAACTAATTCATGTCCCATATGTACCTTGCCGGGTCGAGAGGACGTAAAACACTATCTTTCATTCATTAGTAACTAATTGAAGGACATACTGAAACGAGTGACCAGGGCCTGTATTCACATTGAGATAGCATGAGACTTAGCATCATGCTAACTTAGAAGCTCTTCCAAAAGTCCTATTAAATCCTATAGGACAATGGAAGAGCTTCTAAGTTAGCATGATGCTAAGTCTCATGCTATCTCAACGTGAATACAGGCCCAGGTCCTTAGGAGTGTGGTATTGGGTCTTAGCTTAAACCCACGACCGGACTATAAAAGAGGGGAGGCACTGAGCGCACGCCGCATTTGAGTCACAGCTGGCGAGAGAGACGGTTCGCCCTTCTTTGTTCCCTGTTGTGCAAGCCACCGCGAGGCAGAGCTTTTCTGGCGAAAAAGACCAGACCCGATCCCTGGGATCGGTTGTTTGCCCTTTAACCCCTTCTCTGCCTGGGCAGTATGATGTCATTGATGATGTCATAGGTTTTTTATGTTATAGTCCTGGAATGCTGTTTTTTTGTTGTTACTTATAGACAAGTCAGGAAAATATCTTTCAATCATATTTTTCAGATTTTGTGAGTCTAAAAGGTCTCTTCAATTTTGTAGTGAAAATTAAAATATGTGACAATGCATGGGAAAAACAGACATAATGGAATTTTTGTATAAATTGAGATTTTAATTTTTCATGGTGGAGCAAAGATTCCTTGTTAGTACACAGAAAACCGAATTGAGTTATCTTGTCTAGTTTTTATTTTATAATTATTTGTAAGTTTGGCATTCGAAATAGATCATTGGCATGAAATCGGGCATAGAAGATATACTTTTTGCCTCTTTGTTTCTATTATTTAGAAAACAATCAAATAAACAAAGAAATCATTCAAAATTGTCTTTCACGTTGTGGATACTGGTAGAACACATACAAATAGACATAAATATGCCCTAAATAGAAAATTGATATTTTGGGGGTTGTTGACTATTTTTGGCTTTTGCTAAAAACATTCTGAACGACTTATGTAGGTTTTTCCCATGCACCATCATATATGTTCTCAGTTTTTACCTGGCAGTGAGGGGGTTAACCCTTTCACCACCAATGTCGCATTTTTAGCAATGTCGCATTTTATGCACCACAATGGTTTACCACCCATGTCACTAAAAGGCATCAAATCAGGGCCTGTTATCCAAAGACCCTATTTTTATCTTAATTTGGGGAGGTAAGGATAGGCCTAATGTTATGCATGTTACAGATGAATCCGCAACATTGCAAAAATATTTTGTCCTCTACCCCGTTAAGTTTAATGGTATTTTTTGGCTGAAAAATGGCTGGTGGTGAAGGGGTTAATGGGGCAGCCTGAATGATTGGAAATCATCAAAGGTTTTGATTGTGACCCTGTAAGGAGAATAAGCGCTATAAAAACAAGCGCGAAATCGCAATAGTTTGTGGCACGCGGTCTATTTTTACCACTCCAATCATGAGTTACCTCCCCCTGGATTTTCAATAATTTTAATCTGTAAACCAGAATGTTATCTCTGCACCATTTCGTAACTTTTTATATCTTTTGGAAAACATTTAAAACTATGTATCCTACTTATACTCATCGAAAGAAGCACCGCATACTCGTCGTGTCTGTTGTAGTGTCTGTATTACATATGTTTATTATTTTGTACGCTTTTAAAATACATCATTTTAAAGAGCGGCCAGAAATGTAGCCTCGATTTGAAGTGCGACAATTTTGGAACGACAGACCGACCGACAGACCGACAGACCGACAAAGTGAGTTATAGGTTTGTGGCTTGAGCCACAAACAAAAATGGTCATTATTATGATGTCATATTGAGTCATCCATGTTATAATGAATGGCAGAAATGAGAGAAATACCCCAACCACACGTAATGTGAACATTTCGAAACAGTTTTATTTTTGTCATCGGTTGCTCGGGACAGTTTCCTGTCATGTGAGCGCAGATGCGTCATGCTGCTGTTATAAGCCTGACTAAGAAAACAGGCCCAGTATATCCGTCTTCGGCTGGAAACTTGAAGCAGTGGAAATAGCTTTTTATTTTAGGAAAATATATATATATACTTTTGGTTATAAATTAAAGAATGTGTATGTTTTCTTGTTTAACTGTGTTTGTAGTTGTAATTATGCAGTTGAAAAATCTTACTGCTGTTAACAATAGGATAAGATTTTACTATTTACAAATCTCTCTCTCTCTCTCTCTCTCTCTCTCTCTCTCTCTCTCTCTCTCTCTCTCTCTCTCTCTCTCTCTCTCTCTCTCTCTCTGTCTCTCTCTCTGTATGTGTGTGTGTGTGTACACATGTGTGTACTCTGTATGTGTGTGCGCGCGCTCACACGCTTTTCTCTCTGTTTGTGCTTGCATGTCTATCTTTATTTGTTTTTGTTTTTTTCCTTTTTTTAAATTTAAATTTTTTTAATATTCCCAGCACGACAAAGCGGCAACTCCAGCATCTAAACCCAACACCCCGACCAGTTCAGGAAGCGCCACACCAGGGCCCTCTGGTGTCAAACATGGTAATTACCTTCTCTTTGTTCTGCACTGCATGTGTGTGTGGGTGGGTGGAAAAAAAGAGAGAGGGCTTATGACAGAGAGAGATCCTCCGAAATCAGAATGCGTCGGCTGAATGCAGCGAGGAGACCAGTCAAAACTGGAAAACAGACATATAAGTACCCATTGTGGCTTTAAGGCCTGGGAACGCAGAAGAAGAAGAAGAACAGAGAGATAAAGTTGCTTCTCTGCTTTATTGCTTTGTCGTTATTGCTGTCTTAACGTGATCCTTACTGATGGTCTTTCAAAAGTAATTATGTGTTAAATACCAGTTAAATTATTATGGGTGGGGTTGTGAAAAAAAGAGATGGTTTTAAGTTTTCACTGGTCTCCCCGCTGCGCACAGCCAACACATTCCAACTTCAGAGGAGCTCAAAGGAGAATATGTTTGGATTTTTTGTTTTGGGAAAAACGGCAGGAGAATGGGCCAATAAGTCAGAAAGTTAGTAGATGATAGAAACTAAAGGGAAAAGACAGAGTCAAAGAGAGTGACATATTAGAGGAAGTTACCAGCACAGAACTTCTGGAAGGCGGGGGAACTATTTGTACGAAAGACCCCCCGGTATCCCCACGGGGAGACAATCGACAGCGATAAAGTTGCTTCTCTGCTTTATTGCTTTGTCGTTAACGTGATCCTTACTGATGGTCTTTCAACAGTAATTATGTGTTAAATACCAGTTAAATTATTATGGGTGGGGTTGTGAAAGAAAAGAGAGAGAGAGAAGGCGATTGACGGAGAGATAAAAGTTGCTTCTCTGCTTTGTTGCTTTGTCGTTATTGCTGTCTTAACATGATCCTTACTGATTGTCTTTCAAAAGTAATCATTTGTTAACCCTCTTGCATTCGCATTTGTTACCGAAAAAACCCTCTTCTAGTTGTTCAGATTCTTTCCCACGTTTTCGGGAACATCTGTCTTTTGAAGCACGCACAGAGCACCGTACAGTTACTATCGCATCGCTGCAAGTGAGAAGCTTCTTCATAGTGTGTGTATAACAAGCCAGAGCTTTGCGCATGATGGAAACGCCATCAGAGGGGGACTCAAAGCTACTCTTTTCAATCGTAGCCTGTTATATTTCTTTTCAAAGTACTGTGCCCCTTCCATCCGCGTGTGTTTGTGTGCATGTGTGTGTGTGTTGTGGTGTGTGCGTGTAGTGCGTTCGTGTGTGTGTGTCTGTTTAGTGCGTGCGTGTGTGTGTGTATAATATATTTTTGTCGTTTATTTATTTATATTGCTTGCTGGTTTATTCATTTGTGATTGTAAGCGCTTAGGGCTTTTTTAAGATTAGGCGATATAAATGCTAATTATTATTATTATTATTAAAGTGGGGGGTAAGCTCAGGCCAGTTTTGGCCGACTTGAATACAAGAGGGTTAAATACCAGTTACATTATTATGGGTATTAATAATCAATGGGGCATTTGCCACGTGAGGACAACCTTGAAATTCACTGAGTTGAATTAGAAAGGTCAGCGTAACTTGGACAGAACGAGTGCGGGCAAATTAGTAGTCTAGCATAGAGAACGAACACTCGTGGCAAATGCCCTATTGACAAATCTAGTGTGCTCAGAAATGGCTTTTAATTAATATTATGAGTTCTTGAAAGCTATTTCTATTTACAGTATCAGTCAGTGCGCTTCGTTTCATACTTTCTACGTTTATATTAAAATGTCAGGCATCATGCTAGATTAGGATCATATTAGCTGTGTGTGCTTTAAAAAAAAAAATGCTATGTGTTCTCGCCGTTTTTGTAGAAAAATTGTGTACTTACTGGTTAGGCAAAATGTTAAATTGAAATTCATTAATTGTCGTTACTTTTATAAATTGCGCTCTCGCGTGTCATCTCTTCCGTAGGTGTACGTGTGTGAATGTTCATGCAGATGTTGGCATGCGTACACTAGCACATGCATGAGTGCAAAAACACACTTGCTTATTTGCATTGAAGTGTAGTTACAGTCATCCTCTCTCTGCACCCTCTCTTTCTCTCTCTCTGTCTCTCTCTCTCTCTGTCTCTCTCTCTCTCTGCACCCTCCCTCTCTCTCTCTGCACCCTCTCTATCTCTCTCTCTGCACCCTCCCTCTCTCTCTCTCTGCACCCTCTCTATCCCTCTCTCTGCACCCTCTCTATCCCTCTCTCTGCACCCTCCCTCTCTCTCTGCACCCTCTCTATCCCTCTCTCTGCACCCTCTCTATCTCTCTCTCTCTCTCTCTCTCTCTCTCTCTCTGCACCCTCCCTCTCTCTCTCTCTGCACCCTCTCTATCCCTCTCTCTGCACCCTCCCTCTCTCTCTCTCTCACCCTCTCTATCCCTCTCTCTGCACCCTCTCTCTCTCTCTCTCTCTCTGCCTCTCTATCCCTCTCTCTGCACCCTCCCTCTTTCTCTCTCTCTCTCTTTCTCTCTCTCTGTCTCTCTGCACCCTCCCTCTCTCTCTCTCTGCACCCTCTCTATCCCTCTCTCTGCACCCTCTCTCTCTCTCTCTCTCTCTGCACCCTCTCTATCCCTCTCTCTGCACCCTCCCTCTCTCTCTCTCTGCACCCTCTCTATCCCTCTCTCTGCACCCTCCCTCTCTCTCTCTGCACCCTCTCTATCCCTCTCTCTGCACCCTCCCTCTCTCTCTCTCTGCACCCTCTCTATCCCTCTCTCTGCACCCTCTCTATCCCTCTCTCTGCACCCTCTCTCTGTGTCTCTGTCTCTCTCTCTCTCTCTCTCTCTCTCTCCCTCTCTCTGTCTCTCTCTCTCTCTCTCTCTCTGCACCCTCTCTCTCTCTCTCTCTGTCTCTGTCTCCTCTCTCTCTCTCTGTCTCTCTCTCTCTCTGATACATATATCAACTAGATCATGAAAACGCTAGATCAAGCAGCCGCACGGCAGCATTTTCGGATCCAGTGACCTTGACCTTTGACCAATTACCTTCATCTTCGAACTTGGCCCAGATGTCCTAAGTACCCATCCGCATACAAAATTTCAGCCTCCTATAAGCGCCTCCGTTCAAACGCTATCATGGCAAACTAGTCGGCCAGGAACAAGCCAACCAGTCCCCCTGAAAACATTAAGCAGATCTCTGCAGCTGCTTGAACATTTTGCACACAGGAGGATAATAGGATTTAGTTTAATGACGCATGTTTGCTTTCTAAATGCTTTTTCCCCCCCTGCATCTGTTTGAATAGGATTTACATGCATGTGAAACGGATATAAATATTATTTTCAAACGTTTGCTGTTTGATTTTTTTGTTTTGATATTTTTGCGCGGTAGTGATTTATAGTTGTCGATATTTCATGTGAGCGAAAGGAAAATGTAAAAAAAATTGTGGGATTATTTTTATTTGTTTAGAACTGGGGATATAAATATTTAGATTGAGGGGTTGGGGGGGGGGGGGGGGGGGGGGGGGCTGTGCACTTTTTCATTCTTAAGCCAAACATTGTTTTTAAGCCAACATCCTGTACAGATATCTAGTGTTCCCAGTTTTTTTTATCATATCTTTTCTGCAGTTCAGTTTGCTTAAACTAAACGACAGGTGTTGTTTGTTAGTAAGCTTTTCTCTTTTTTCTGAACCTTTTTTTGGATTTCCGTTTTCAATATATTTCTTTAGTAATACATACTGGCACAGAATTGCAGATGGGTTTCCATTCCTCTTTTCTTTCTTTTTTTGGTGGTGGGGGGGGGGGGGGGGGGGGCTTTTGCTTTTATGTCTGGTTCTGAAACCCTTAACCCCTTGACTGCCACCAAGGTATTACGTACTGACCTGATGATGTCATCAGATGAAGAGGAATAACCCTGACATGCTGGCTTTTGCTCTAACACAGTCAAGGGAGTTATATGCTCAGACCATTTTGCCAGATTGGCTCTATCAGTTGTCTTTTTCGTGGCATGGTTTGCCCAGTGGGTTTTTCTTTAATTTTCTCAGGCAGTCAAGGGGTTAAGGGAATACATTTTTATCACAGATTGTCTATGGTGTGCAAAAACTCATTGTAACTAGTATTAGAGTTTGCATGTCATAGTAGTACAGTGAAAATCGCTTAAGTCAAAATTGAAGGGACTGACATTTTATTTTGAGATAGACAATATTTTGAGTTAAGAAGATATTTTAGCATGAAGATGGTTAAACTGGGACCAAAAACTTATTGTGAATTATCCAGTGTTTTTGAGTTATCAGTTTTTTGAGTTATCAGGACTCCACTGTATGCTCGCTCCTTTTCTCTGAAAGTGCACGTGTGTGTCTATGTCAGACCTGTTTACCCATATGACTTCACCATATTGTGTACACATATTTGACAGAAATATGATTAATATGGTCCCCCCAAAAATATGGTGAAACAAATCCGACTTTTCATTTCTGTATATTGCCTGATTCGGGAAACGGGTGCGCTCTGTGTGTGTGTGTGTGTGGTTGTAAATTTAAATGGATGGTACTTTTGACACAGTATTTCTATAGTTATGCAAATGTATGCATGTTTGCTTTCCGTTTTTTAAACTTTCCTGTTGGAGTGCTCCTATTTTGTGAAATATACACTTGTTTTGGATTTTGAATACACAAAGCCCAATTTCAGGGTAAGCAGGTCTGCTATGAGCTTTACTTGTTGCTTTTGGTGTTGTTGTTTATTGCCGCTACATCAGGTGCAAATATTCACAACAAAATTATTCAAAAGATTTATTCCATTTTCGATACCCGTTGAGCAAGTATTGGTAGCAGTTTGGCATATAACTTGGATTGTTGTGGGGAAGAAAACATTCTTTGAAGTTCACATTTTCAACATTTTTGTTGTAAATTAAGTTTGCACTAGTAGTGCTTCCCATTTATTCAAATTTTTACCATTTATTTAGTCATGTTTCAAAATGGTTCTGAACACATTCCAATTTCGGAGGAGCTCAAAGGAGAAAAATTATTTGGAAGATTTTTTTAAAGGCAGGACCTAGGAGAATGGGCCAATAAGTCAGAAATATAGTAGTTGACAGAAAGCAAAGGGAAAAGGCAGAGTCAAAGAGAATGGCAGATGGAAGTTACAAGCACAGAACTTCCAGAAGGTGGGGGAACTATTTTTATGAAAGACACTTCCCCCCACCCACCCCCGGTATCCCCACAGGGAGAGACTCGTGGAAGGGGGCGGGGTCGTCCAGCTCCCCTTATGGAGGCACGAGGCATCCACCCATTGCCCCATCTGCATCACTAAAAACAAAGCTGCTTTTTAAGATGTTGGTTGAGTCTTCGGTCTTCATGACCCGTGGTAATTTTATTTTACGTTCAGAGCTGCGTTAATAGTTGACATAATCTTAACTCAGAAGATCAGACACAGTAAAAGCCACGCCAGGGCTCCCAATCATCCCGTAAAACAAGGGGTCCCAGGGACTCCTTCATTTACAGCATAGAGGGTCCTAGAGGCAGGATAGAGGGTCCCACTGGCATTGCAAATGCTAAAAAGATTTTTTCTACTGCATCCCTGGGACCCCCTGCACATTGTTTTAGAGGGTCCTTGGGAATTTTAGTGCTTCCTAGACCCCCAAATGGGGGTCCCTGGGAGCCCTGCACGCTAACGATAGAATCAATTAAACAAAAATTAGTTTGTTTTCTCTTTAATTATCAAAAAAACAAGCAAACGAAAACTGTACGTTAACATATCTTTTTTCTTTCTGCTGTTTTTGTTTTTTGTTCCCATTATCTATCTATATTTTGTGCTTTTGCTTTTGTTTTGTTGCTTTGCTGTAGCCATATTCTGTAGCTTTTGTTTGTTTTTGCGTTTTGTTCTTTTGCTGGGAGTGTAACAAATTGCTTTTCCTTTCCAGCTTCTGGTTTGCAGTAATTTGATGTTACCACCCCCCCATCCCCCACCCCATCCCTAATACTTTTTTTAGTTGCTTGGAATTTCGAATTGCTAGCAGGCATGAGTTGCATTTTGTTTTTCAATTCTTTGGTTTGCGCTTGTTTTTTGCGGAGAATGTATTTCTAATTCTTTTCTTTGAACACTTTAGTTGTTGTTGTTGTTGTTCAATCTTTCGGAAAGGGATTTTTATTTAATTTCCTTTTTTTTCTTTGTCTTTCAATCTTTTGTTTCGATATCTGTTTTTCTGAAAATGTCCACCTTTGTTTCTGTTCCTCTTGTTTCTGTTCCTCTTGTTTCTGTTCCTCTTGTTTCTGTTCCTCTTGTTTCTTTTCTTTTTCTGTTGTTTCTTTTCTTCTCCTCTCGGAAAGGTTCTAATTTCTCTTTCGGGAATTAAACTTTTTCTTTCTAGTTTCTCATTTTTTGGGTTAAATTCTATTTTGGGGGGAAATGCTTTCTATAGTTTTTTGGGGTTTTTTTTTTTCACTGTCGCTCTTTTTTTAAATTTCTACAAATGATCTTATCTCAAATGTCAAGCTTCAAATGGCTTTAGGAGAACGCCTTTCTGTTTTCTGTGTATTGACTAGGAATCTTTTGCTTCACCCTATAAAAAAAAAAGCAAAATCTCACTTGTCGACTTATGGCGATTATTTGCCCGCCAGGGGGCATAACACTCGAGTGGGGCTTATCACGCTGTATTCTTAGTTGGGCGTAGTGAGAGAGAGAGAGAGAGAGAGAGAGAGAGGGTTGGACTTCTCCCTATCTCTCTCTCTCTCTTTATCCCCAACTAAGAATATAGAGAGGATTACCCCCACTCGAGCGTTATGCCACCTGGTGGGCAAAAGAGCCAGCTAAGTCGCTCATTGATGCCAAAATTCCATTATGTCTGTTTTTCCCATACATTGTCACATTTGTCTAGACAGGGGGAAAGACAACGGGGGTGGTGGTAGGTGGTGGGGGTTCAGTTGTAATACAGTGGAACCTCCCTTATAAGACCTTCAAAAATCATCCAAAATGAGGTCTTATAAGGGAGGGGCCTTATAAGGGATGTAATTTTAATACTTGCAAAGAAGGGCAATGTCTCAGAGAAGTAGGTCTTATGTGGGAGGGAGTTTTATAATGGGAGGTCTTATAAGGGAGCACTGTAGCAGCACTATATCCAATGACCTGTGTGTGCCTCAAGACATCGATACTGCCTTACAAGTCTGTAAAATATGATTATTTTTATTTTATTATTTTCATTGCTTCGTTTTGGTGGTTGGTGGTAAAAAATACTGTAATATTTCTTTCATTTTTTCCCCCATTGCTTCGTTTTGGTGGTTGGTGGTAAAATACTGTAATATTTCTTTCATTTTTCCCCATTGCTTCGTTTTGGTGGACGTTTTTCTTGCTCTATTCATTTGTTGTTTTCTAATTTCTCGCAATTTTTTTATATTTTTTAATTTCTCGCAAATTTGGTTGTTTATGATTTGAATTTTTTTCATGTCACCTTGGCAAAGTCGTACTTTAGACACCCCCCCATCTCCCCCCCCCCTTTATTATTACAACCCTTAATCTCAAAGTCTGGTTCTTTCATTTTCATGACGATAATCCAAGGCTGATCCTAACTTTATCCCCCCCCCGAGCTAGAACAGCAGAATGTTGCTTCCCCAAGTGAAAAGATTTCAAGACATAAATTTCGATGGGGGGAATGTCTAAATAAAATGACCTCTTTGCCGCTGTCACCTTTTTTATTATAATTTATGATTAATGTCTTCTCTTTTGTTGTTGTTGGTGGTTTGGCTAATTGTTGTCTCACTTCTCTGTGTGTGTGTGTGTCTTGTCTCTGTGTCTGTCTCTCTTCCGTCTCCAGTTCCCTACCCCGCCCCCTACCCCCCCCTCTCTCACCCCGCAGCTCTTCTTGCTCCTTCGGCAGAGCTCTCCTCCCCCGGACACGGCGGGCCAGTGCCTCCCCCCGCTGCTGCCGCCGCGCTGGTCAACGGAATCGGGGCGAACCCTCTGGTGGGCTATGGTTCTCGCCCACCGCTGGTGAGGGAATTCTTTTTTTATTTTGTATTTTATTTGATGGACTTTTTTTCAAATAATACAATATATGTGATGCAGCACAGGAAAACCAGGCTAATGTCGTAAATGATCACTTTTGACTTATTTATATTTTCAGGAAGGCCAGAGACAACAGATTAACAGGCAAAAAACAGAATTCATCTATCTCTAATAGTTTATTTTGAAAAAAATTTCAATCAATCAAATCTCTCTCTCTTTCTCTCTTTCTCTCTTTCTTTCTCTCTCTCTTTCTCTCTCTTGTGGCTGGCCGACTTTAGCTGGGTATTCGCGTACTGCATCACATATTTTACTTGAATTTTTTTTTTTTTTTAGCATTCTGTTTTTATAATAAACAAATACACACAAAAAAAAGGACACTTCTTCTTCTTCTGTCTGTCGGCTCGAATGAATGCAGTTGCTGTTGTATGTGTGTGTATGTGTGTGTGTCAAGTAAAGTCAACCCTCTGGTGGGCTATGGTTCTCGTCCACCGCTGGTGAGGGAGTTCTTTTTTTTTTTTTTTTTTTATTGACTTTTTTTTAAAACAATGCATAATACAATACAATATAATTTTACTTGAATTTTTTTTTTTAATTTAACATTCTGTTTTTATAATAAACAAATAGGGAAAAAAACACCGGACACTTCTTCTGTCTGTCTGTCGGCTCGAATGAACGCAGATGCGTCGTGTTGCTGTTGTGCGTGTATGTGTGTGTGACTGTGTATGTATGTATGTGTGTGTGTCAATAATCCAAAATGAGGTCTTATACGGGAGGGGTCTTATGAGGGAGGTGATTTTAACACTTACAAAGAAGGGCAATGTCTCAGAAAAGTAGGTCTTATGTGGGAGGGAGTCTTATAATGGGAGGTCTTATAAGGGAGGTTCCACTGTACTTACAAAGAAGGGCAATGTCTCAGAGAAGCAGGTCTTATGTGGGAGGGAGTCTTATAATGGGAGGTCTTATAAGGGAGGTTCCACTGTATGTGTATTTCCCTTGAAATCGTGTAACATGTAAATATGAGTAACTGCGGAGTGCTCTTCTTTTAAGGGATGTTCTTTTTGTGCTTTTGTTACCTGTCGTAGACTTCGATGATTTGTTTTTGTTTCAATGCCTTACATCGTCTTCCTCTCGTCATTGTAAAGCGCATAGAGCATTTTCATTGGATTATTGCGCCATGTAAATAAAATTATTTATATTATTCTTGTGCGCCTTCGGCTGGAGAAAATCTTTGTAAGAGTTACAGAGGTGGGGTAGTGGACCAGTAAGTCTGAAAGATAGTGCTTGTATTTTTGATCCGTTCCCCTGAAGTCGGAGTATGGCCGCCCATGTGGCGGGGCCCTTTAAAAGCAGCCATACACGTAATCTTCCCACAATTCTGATCGCTTCTCGGCCTTTTGGCTAAGACAGTGATTCGGGAACATAAATTTTTGTTTATGCCCTGGTTGGTTTGTTCAGCCCGTGGTACATGGCGAAAGCCGATACGCGATCTTAAACTGAACTTCCAATCTTCCCACCCAAGGCCATACGAAATGTTCACATGGCACTGGGTGTGCCCCCAGAGCGTTTAAGCTGGGGAACAAAAACAACTTTAATCCGTCACTGTCTTTGACTTTGCCTTTTCCCTTTCTTGCTGTCATCGTCTACTATCTTTCTGCTTTACTGGCCCATTGATCTTTATTGCCAAGAAATTCTTAACAAAGATTTTCTCCAGACGAAGACTAGACATGCTGCGCCTGTTATTATTTAGTTAGGCACATAACAGCAGCATGACGCATCTGTGCTCATATGACAGGAAACTGAGCGATCGAAGAAGAAGAAGACTGACCATTGATGTTCAAGGATTTTTCTTTTCTTTTTTAGCTGTCTTCAGTTTAGCATGAGATTAAAGTGATTATGGATAAATGTATTTATTAACCTCTTCACTGCCCCGTCACGGATATTTCCGTCAACTTCCGGTAACCTATAAACTGCCCCGTCACGGAAATATCCGTCATAGGGTTAATCTAAGAGTTTCCCGTTTTCTATCCATACGCTTTTCGCAGTATGTTCGAATGCATGTGAGAGTGTTCTCAAAGGATAGTATATTCAATCCCCGTTCAGAAAAGCATAGGTTATGTGCACTTTTATTCAGAAAGACTCGGCAACCTTAAACGGCTTGGCAAATAGTTGCCCCGGAACCGGAACCGGGCTCGGCAGTGAAGGGGTTAACATAAAGAAAATGATATCACAGTTGATGCATTTAAAAAATGGACATGTTAAATACTCCCCCCGCTCAACTGACTGACTACTGATGATCAAGGGTTATTTTCAGCTGAGTGTGTGTGTTTAGTTTAGCATGAAATTAAAGGTCACCCTGACAAATGAGTTTTTGCAAGAAACACGTCGAGATCACCATGAAAACACCCTTTACAGAAGTCGCAACACTCATTTTGCTCTGGTTTCCTAGAAATCAAACCGTCAAATCAGTGATTCCTCCTTGGCATAGGTGCTGGAAGTCAAATTCTTTCACTGAAAAAGAAGGCGTGTGCCGTCTCTTTTCTAATGGCCGCCTGAGTTTAGACCAAATTGTTTGCACAAAGTTTTCGCAATACAAGCCTTTTTATTTTTCATTTTTTAAATTTTATTCAGTTTATCTAAAGGAGTTTCGCTCACAACAAAGGAAATAGCTTCCTTGTTTTTCATTTTTTACTGCACTACAAAAAAGAAAAAGCTTCAACCACAATGGGATTGGTCTCCACCCACCCCATCCAAAATGGCTTCTCTCTCCGGCATCTCTGCCAAGGAGGAATCGCCGTTTTGACAGTTTGATTTCTAGGAAACCAGAGCAAAGTGAGTGTTGCTATCTCTGTAAAGGGTGTTTTCATGGTGATCTTGACGTGTTTCTTGCAAAAACTCATCCGTCAGGGTGCACCTTTAATTTCATGCTGAACTAAAGACACACTCAGCTGAAAATAACCTTGAAAAGGCTGTCTTTCTGGTGATCCCGACGTCTTTCTTGCAAAAACTCATCCGTCAGGGTGCACCTTTAAAGTGATTATGGATCAATGTATTTCTTTTAAACCATGTAAATTACCTCCCATGCAACTGACTGACCACTGACGATTCAATGGCTGTTTTCAGCTGGGAGTGGACGCTCACATGAGGCCGCCACTGACCAACATCCCTGGCGGGAAACCGTGAGTTGTCTCATCTTTGTCATTTGCATGTTTCGCTTGCCAGGGTTTATGGGTACACTGGCATTGTTTCTCGTTCAAGGGAGATAGATGTTTTTTCTTGGTCTAGATTCAAGTGTAAGTTATCATTTGCATGTTTCGCTTACCAGGGTTTATGGGTACACTTGCATTGTTTCTCGTTCAAGGGAGATAGATGTTTTTTCATTGGTCTAGATTCAAGTGTAAGTTATCATTTGCATGTTTCGCTTACCAGGGTTTATGGGTACACTTGCACTGTTTCTCGTTCAAGGGAGATAGATGTTTTTTCATTGGTCTAGATTCAGGTGTAAGTTATCATTTGCATGTTTCACTTACCAGGGTTTATGGGTACACTGGCATTGTTTCTCGTTCAAGGGAGATAGACGTTTTTATTGGACTAGATTCAAGTGTAAGTCTGTGTGCATATGTGACCCAGCACCACGAAAGGGACATTAAGTCGCTGGACTAGTTTCTCACAACAGGTTTGAAAAGTCAAAAATCCATTTTTTTGGTCAATTTTTAGTTATGGGTATTTTTGTGTCCTCTAACATCTTATCTTTCATGTCTACAAAGGACAATCTTTAATATGGTCTAAATAGTCAGAGCTCCCAGGGACCCCCATTTGGGGGTCTATGAAGTACTAACATTCTAAAGGACCCTCTAAAAGGATGTCCCAGGGATGCGCTAGAAAAAATCTTTTTAGCATTCACTATGCCACTGGGACCCTCTATCCCGCCTCTAGGACCCTCTATGCTGTAAGTGAAGGAGTCCCTGGGACCCCTTGTTTTGCGGGATGATTGGGAGCCATGATAGTCTTATAAGTGCTTTAAAACGAGTAGGTTGGTGCATTTTCTTCAGCAAGGGTAGACTTTAGACTTTTCTCAAAATGGCCGACGCTCACCCTACTAACTTGAAATGCTCATAACTCTGGAACGGAAAAAGATACAAGAATGGTTCCTGTATTCTTGCACGCACACACACAAAGACACACACTCACACACATACAAATACACACACACACACACACAAAGGCACGCACACACGCAAAGACACGCACTCACACACATACACACACACAAAGACACACAAAGGCACACATACACACACACAAAGACACACACACTCACACACACACACACACACACATAGTGACATACACTTGCTTCACTGTCCGTTGTGCAAAGTCTCCAGTATCAACTACCTACCCCTAAAAGTAACTCAACGACACCATGTATTTTTTATATGTATTTTTTGTTATTTTTACTTAAGTTTCATTTATTATTATATTTTTGTCATTACACTGGCTTATTTTTCGTTATTAATCGTTGTCGTGTTTTTGGCGTATGTGTCGTTATTGCCTGAATCGTTGATCCCAGGGCCTACTCGTTTCACGTGGGGGGCGACGGAAACATGCAGCCCGTGCCCTTCCCCCCTGACGCGCTGATCGGGCCCGGCATCCCGCGACACGCGCGTCAGATCAACACGCTGAACCACGGGGAGGTGGTGTGTGCTGTCACCATCAGCAACCCGACGCGACACGTGTACACAGGGGGAAAGGTGTGTTGTTGTGTGCTGTTATTTTATTGTGTACATACTGACACGCGCGTCAGATCAACACGCTGAACCACGGGGAGGTGGTGTGTGCTGTCACCATCAGCAACCCGACGCGACACGTGTACACAGGGGGAAAGGTGTGTTGTTGTGTGCTGTTATTTTATTGTGTACATACTGACACGCGCGTCAGATCAAACGCGTACAACGGGGGGAAGGTTGTTTTATATTTTATTGTGTACATACTAACACATGTCAGATAACGGGGGGGGGGGGGGGGGGGGGGGGGGGGGGGGGGGGGGGGGGGTGTTTGGTTTGGGAACTTTGAGGGTGAGGAGTTGAAAAAGTTTGTTGTTTGCTTCTTTGGGAAGGTGTGCTTTTTTTCATTGATTTAAAAAAAAAAAAATTGATGGGGGAGGTTTGGTGTTTGGTTTGCCTTTTTTTGTATTATGTTTATCAAGACTGCTTCTATTTCTCAGAATTTTCTTTAAAATTGAATAAACCCAACCCTTTTTCGTTTGAAAACTTTTCAATCAAAGCTGACATGAATTTGCATTGTGCATACATAAACGTCATTCATTTTCGTATTGTGAAGCTTCTCAGGATTATGATGCAGTGGAACCTCCCTTATAAGACCTTCAAAAATCATCCAAAATGAGGTCTTATTAGTGAGGGGTCTTAAAGGGAGGTAATTTTGATGCTTACAAAGAAGGGCAATGTCTCGGAGAAGTAGGTCTTATGTGGGAGGGAGTCTTATAAGGGAGGTTCCACTGTAGTTTATGGTTTGGCAAGATGAAGGATCCAGGATCCTTGCACCAAGATGGTTCACTTTTTGTTCAGCTTATTTGACTTTGTTACATTTGAATTTTTTTTTCCACATTCGTTTAGTAAATGTTTTAGTCAGATATTTTAGGGTGTTGGTTTTCTTTTAGTGTAAAGACACTTTTTTTTTGGGGGGGTCTGTTTCAGGGGTGTGTGAAGGTGTGGGACATAAGTCAACCCGGCAACAAGAGTCCCGTCTCCCAACTGGACTGCTTGGTGAGTCCGTACTACTTAATAATAATATCAACATTTATTATTTATTTGCCCTCTACTCAGAAGTAGAAGTAGAAGTGACCAAGGTATGGTGTGCACGCATATTTACTTCCCTTGAAGCAAATGCATCAAATTGACAGAGCTCTATCTGTTAGTTCCGCACATATATGGCTGGAACGACTTGAATGAGTTATAAAAAAAAATAACGTGGTGAGTGTGGGGCAGAATCCACCTCAACGAGCTAAGACTAATCCCCTAGGTGAAGAAACAACCTGAGGATTTGGAACTGGCAGCCTCAGGTCCATGTGCCTGCCGTCTTAAAAAGCTCATCAAAGCCCCTTTGTTAACTTTTTCGCAACACCCCACTAGAATACTAGCAAGGCCTGAGTTTACCGTTGCCGACACGCTGCTAGTATGTGGTGTGGCTGCTTTTAACTCATTCAGTTAACCCTTTCACTGCCAAAGTCGCATTTTAACACCACAGTGATTTAACGCCTATGTCACTAAAAGGCATCAAATTTGGGTCTGTTATGCAAAGACCCTATTGTCTTAGTTTTGGGAAGTAAGGATAGACCTTGTTTTATATACGTCACAGAAGAATCCCCAATACTGCAGATGGATTTTATTCTCTGCCCAGGTAAATTTAATGGAAATGTTTGGCTGAAATATGGCTAACTGGCGGTGAAAGGGTTAAACACAAATTAGCGAGTTGGTTTTCAAATTTTGTATCACTTAAAGGATTAACCCTTTCAACGCCAGCCATTTCTAAGCTAAAACCTTCCATTAAACTTACCTGGGTAGAGAAAAGATTCTGTCTGCAATATTGGGGATTCCTCTGTGACATGCATAGAATAGGGCCTCTCCTTACCTCCCAAAGTTTAGAGCATAAGGTCACTGGATACCAGACCCTCATTTGATGCCTTTCAGTGACATGGGTGTTAAATCAGTGGTGCCAAGAGGCAACAGTGGCGATGAAAGGGTTAAGGTCACTGGATACCAGACCCTCATTTGATGCCTTTCAGTGACATGGGTGTTAAATCACTGTGGTGCCAAGAGGCGACAGTGGCGATGAAAGGGTTAAGGTCACTGGATACCAGACCCTCATTTGATGCCTTTCAGTGACATGGGTGTTAAATCACTGTGGTGCCAAGAGGCGACAGTGGCGATGAAAGGGTTAAGGTCACTGGATACCAGACCCTCATTTGATGCCTTTCAGTGACATGGGTGTTAAATCATTGTGGTGTCAAGAGGCGACAGTGGCGATGAAAGGGTTAAGGTCACTGGATACCAGACCCTCATTTGATGCCTTTCAGTGACATGGGTGTTAAATCACTGTGGTGCCAAGAGGCGACAGTGGCGATGAAAGGGTTAAGGTCACTGGATACCAGACCTTCATTTGATGCCTTTCAGTGACATGGGTGTTAAATCACTGTGGTGCCAAGAGGCAACAGTGGCGATGAAAGGGTTCAAGATTAATATAAACCACTGTACAAAAATAAAGTCACTGTGATCTCCAGATTGTTTAAGAGAATTTATTGAAAAGGGCCCAAATTGGGTCTCCTGAGGGAATTTCTACTCCCTGACTGCAATGTCCTGAGGGAATACAGAGCAGCGAGAAGGGTTGCGTTAACCCTGTCAAGACGTCGTTGCCTGAGGCAAACATCATTACTGGCCTGGGGTTGCCTAGAAAAGTTTATAAGAAAAAAAATAAAATAAATAACTCTCCACTCTCTGTGATTCACTTTCATCAGCATTACTGGTTGATTCATTTCAAATTTATTATCCACTTATGAAATTGCAGTTTCTTGCACCACAATCGGAATCATTAGTCTCCTTATTACTGTCACTGTTGTTTTAAACTTATTTTGTGAGCGGTTTCCCTGGTTCGTGTACAGCCAATTGTTTTACATTTTCGACATCAAAATAATGGAATAAAAGTGTCGTATGAAAGTTAAACTAACGCCCCCAAAAAGGTGATGAAGGAAACATGAATTCAGAAAAAGTTTTAGACTCAGTAGTCGCTGTTACGAGAACACTTGGAATTCAGCCCAGATTGGAGTTCTGCAGTTTAGAGAATACTGTATTTTTCGGACTATAAGGTGCACCTTTGTATAAGGCGCACCCCCCAAATTTTACCAAAATGTCATATATTTTTTACTATATTTTCTTACTATTTCATCAGTCACATGATAAGGTGCAGGGGTCTGAGTCTTGGAAAAAAGTATCGCCTTATAGTCCGAAAAATACAATACTCAGAATTCATCTGGAATGAATTGGATAATATTGTGTATGTAGAGTGATGGCTATGAAGACCTGATATGGTTGCTGTACCGGTAACTATTCTTTTGATATTTGTTCTTACAGTGGCATGAGGTGAGTGACCGGAAATGACTGAAAAAAACCTTGATTTGGGTTTGAACTGAATCGCACTAACACTGTTTGCCCGCATTTTCTGATTGTTCCGTCAGCTGTGATTATAATAAATCGCCCGCTGCTTATTCCGTTAAGTTGTCACTATAATGCAAAAGGACAAATTCCCCGCCGTCACACAATGGCGTCGGGTGTGCATCAGAGCTCCCTCAATTTAGAGAGTTCTTTTATTCCAATGAAAAATCCAAATGAAAATATAGATGGGGATGTGGAGGGAGGGAAGAG
This sequence comes from Phymorhynchus buccinoides, assembly GCA_017654935.2. Lineage (NCBI taxonomy): Eukaryota > Metazoa > Mollusca > Gastropoda > Neogastropoda > Raphitomidae > Phymorhynchus > Phymorhynchus buccinoides. The sequence goes on from CM065693.1 coordinate 50,473,940, forward strand.
GGGGGGGGGGGGGATGTTATGACAGCACAAAAAAAGAGTCGGTGGAAGAAAACTGAAGGGTCCAAAACAACATGCCATAGTTATGATCGCTTAATTTTCATCAAATCAAATCATAGCATGTACACACTTAACATTCATGTGCATTCAATTCAAAAGAAAGACGCTGTGCAGCATTCATAGGGGGGGAAAGAGGGATAGAAGACTTCAACCACAGGGGGAAACAGGTGGGTTTTCAGGCTCATTTTGAAGGCGGAGAGGGTGGGTTGCTGACAGAGGGAGAGGGGAAGTTTGTTCCAGGCAGTTGGTCCTGAAACAACAAAAGAGCTTCGACCAAATGCTGAAAGTTTATACCTGGGGATCTGAAGGGAAAGAATCTGAATTTGAACATGACGGGCGTGCTGGCTTGTTAATGGTAATACTAGCGCAACGCCCAGTACCGGCAACGCCTAGTAACGGTAAGGCAGAGGTGGAAGGGAGCAGCCTGGTCAATAGATTTATAGCAAATGGTGTGAAGTTCGTGATAAGATCAATAAAACCAACGCTCAAGCAGAAAAAGAAGCTTATTTGAAACGTGGCTTTCCAGAGCGTCACGCTCTCTTCCTCAGCGTCGTCTGACGTGTGAAGTTCTTATTCAGTTGTATGTTCTACGACTGGCACGACTCGATCAAGGAGGACCACAGAACAGTTACAGCCCATTTTGCATGCTAACACAACGACGCACCAAGCATCGAAAAGTGACAGGACAAACTGTCCTGAGACGAGAGAAACCAATAGGACAATGTCCTGGCTCTTGCAGAAACCAATAGGACAGTGTCCTGGCTCTTGCAGAAACCAATAGGACAATGTCCTGGCTCTTGCAGAAACCAATAGGACAGTGTCCTGGCTCTTGCAGAAACCAATAGGACAATGTCCTGGCTCTTGCAGAAACCAATAGGACTCCTGCAGAAACCAATAGGACAGTGTCCTGGTTCTTGCAGAAACCAATAGGACAGTGTCCTGGTTCTTGCAGAAACCAATAGGACAATGTCCTGGCTCTTGCAGAAACCAATAGGACAGTGTCCTGGCTCTTGCAGAAACCAATAGGACAATGTCCTGGCTCTTGCAGAAATATAGGACAATGTCCAATAGGACAATGTCCTGGCTCTTGCAGAAACCAATAGGACAGTGTCCTGGCTCTTGCAGAAACCAATAGGACAGTGTCCTGGTTCTTGCAGAAACCAATAGGACAATGTCCTGGCTCTTGCAGAAACCAATAGGACAGTGTCCTGGCTCTTGCAGAAACCAATAGGACAATGTCCTGCTTGCAGAAACCAATAGGACAATGTCTCTTGCAGAAATCAATAGGACAGTGTCCTGGCTCTTGCAGAAACCAATAGGACAGTGTCCTGGCTCTTGCAGAAACCAATAGGACAATGTCCTGGCTCTTGCAGAAACCAATAGGACAGTGTCCTGGCTCTTGCAGAAACCAATAGGACAGTGTCCTGGCTCTTGCAGAAACCAATAGGACAGTGTCCTGGCTCTTGCAGAAACCAATAGGACAGTGTCCTGGCTCTTGCAGAAACCAATAGGACAGTGTCCTGGCTCTTGCAGAAACCAATAGGACAGTGTCCTGGCTCTTGCAGAAACCAATAGGACAGTGTCCTGGCTCTTGCAGAAACCAATAGGACAACCTGGCTCTTGCAGAAACCAATAGGACAGGACAGTGGACAGTGTCCTGGCTCTTGCAGAAATCAATAGGACAGTGTCCTGGCTCTTGCAGAAACCAATAGGACAGTGTCCTGGCTCTTGCAGAAATCAATAAGACAAAGCTTGCCAGTGCTAAAGATTTAATCAGACACTTGTCCTGACAGGGGAGAACACAATAGGACATTTTCAATTTTAATAAGTCAATGGCCTATGACCGGGGCCTCGGGACATCACTGCTAACAGATGACTAGTCGGGCAATGAGATATTTGTGAATTGCTTCACTGGTGTATAAAGTGGTTGGGTTTTTTTGTTTAATCTTTTTTTCATATTAATATAATCATGAGGTGTGAAGTGTCTTACTGTGTGTTTAAAACGTATGTGACCTTACTTGATTGCATTTCAAAATGGCACCTTTGGTCTGATGTGTTGCCTGTATAATGCGCACACGCACACGCACACGCACACACACACACACACACACACACACACACACACAATAGATGGTGCATACTTACGTTCACATTGAGCCAGCGTTAACAATTTTTAATAATCTTGCTTAGTTCATCTTGAGGACAAGATAAAAAACAAAACTGGCTCAAACATGAGAACTGATTTTTAATTACCATATTTTTCGGACTATAAGGCGATACTTTGCTTCCCTGCGCCTTATAATATGACGAATAATACAGTAGGAAAATATAATTAAAAAATCTGGGGGGGCCGAAAAATATGGTAAGAAAGCTATTCATCCTTCCATGCGATATGTTGCTATTAAGTAGTATGATCTTGTAGAACACACACATGCATGCACAACAGCCTAGGCACACACACACACACATGCACACGGCTTCATATGTATATTTTGTCTGATTAAGAATTGTATGTTTTCATGTGATGCTTTGTAAAACGAATGTTTTTGTCCTGTGCACTCTTTTTGCTGTGCACTCTCATTTGTCCTTCATTCTTTGTTGTTATTTTGTTCTCTTGAGGACAGGATGTAAAAAAGCTTTAATGCTTATTCCTTTTATCCTCAATAAAGATCATTTTGACTTGACTTGACTTGCTCAAAGAAATAGCTGAATACTTCTCCATATTTTATTTTAGAGCGTCAAATCTTTAAACAAATAAGGGGTTGGAATCAGAAAGATAAAAAATAAAATGCAGAGTGTGAGAGCCTTGGATTAGATGCCAACAACTTGAGAGATTTGTGTTTGATCTGCTGTTTTTCTTTATTATTAAGATGGAATATCTGAAATATAAAGGAATATGCGATAAAATAAGAGAAAAGGAAATGTTTTTGAAAGTGTTTCTTGAAAAAAGGCAGGAGAATGAATGGATCGGAAAGGCAGAAAGATAGTAGTAGATGACAGCAAGCAAATGGAAAAGGCAGAGTCAAAGAGAGTGACAGATTAGAGGAAGTTACAAGCACCGAACTTCCAGAAGGTGGGGGAACTATTTATGCAAAAGACCCCCCGGTATCCCCACGGGGGTCAGAAAAGACCCAAGCTCTGTGCTAAAGGGATCTCCAATAATTCTCCTTGGCTTGTTGTGCTTGAGTGCTGTATATGTCCTTGTAGATGCTAATGTCTGAATAAAATTTGTTTAAATCTACTATCTTTCTGCCTTGCCCGGTCCATTCTCCTGGCTTTTTTTCACGAAACACTTTTAAAAAAGATTTCCTCCAGCCGAAGTCAGACTTGCTGGGCCTATTACTTAGTTAGGCGCATGGCGGCAGCATGACGCATCTGCGCTCATAATTGACAGGAAACTGTCTGAGCGATCGAAGAAGAAGAAGAAGAAGAAGAAATCGTCTCCAATAAGTCATCATTCGGACATGGGTCTTATTGAATTGGTAGGATGTTATTTTATGGGGACTCCGGTTGAATAAAGCTGTGAAATGTTTTGTTGTGTTTCAGCAAAGGGACAACTACATTCGATCCATCAAGTTGCTCCAGGACGGACGGACTCTCATCGTGGGGGGAGAGGCTAGCACATTGTCTATATGGGACCTGGCCACGGTTAGTTTCTGTCTGTCTGTCTGCCTGTGTCTGTCTGTCTGTCTGTCTCTGTCTGTCTGTCTGTCAAATTACCACAGGACTCTGATCATGGGGGGAGAGGCTAGCACATTGTCTATATGGGACCTGGCCACGGTTAGTTTCTGTCTGTCTGTCTGTCCTGTCTGTGTCTGTCTGTCTGTCTCTGTCTGTCTGTCAAATTACCACAGGACTCTGATCGTGGGGGGAGAGGCTAGCACACTGTCTATATGGGACCTGGCCACAGTTAGTTTCTGTCTGCCTTTCTGTCTGTGTGCCTGTGTCTGTCTGTCTGTCTGTCTGTCTGACTGTCTGTCAAGTTGCTGCAGGGCGGACAGACTGATCGTTGGGGGAGAGGCTAGCACACTGTCTATATGGGACCTGGCCACGGTTAGTTTCTGTCTGCCTTTCTGTCTGTCTGCCTGTGTCTGTCTGTCTGTCTGTCTGTCTGTCTGTCTGTCAAGTTGCTGCAGGGCGGACAGACTGATCGTGGGGGGAGAGGCTAGCACACTGTCTATATGGGACCTGGCCACGGTTAGTTTCTGTCTGCCTTTCTGTCTGTCTGCCTGTGTCTGTCTGTCTGTCTGTCAAGTTGCTGCAGGGCGGACAGACTGATCGTGGGGGGAGAGGCTAGCACACTGTCTATATGGGACCTGGCCACGGTTAGTTTCTGTCTGCCTTTCTGTCTGTCTGCCTGTGTCTGTCTGTCTGTCTGTCAAGTTGCTGCAGGGCGGACAGACTGATTGTTGGGGGAGAGGCTAGCACATTGTCTATATGGGACCTGGCCACGGTTAGCGTGTGTGTCTGTCTGTCTGTCAAGTTGTGGGATAGACATACATTGAATGTGAGAAGGGAGGGGAGGGGGCCTAGCATCTTATCTATATGGGATTTGGCCCTTTCTATCTTTTCTGTCTGTCTTGTCTATCTGTGCACCTAGGGAGAAAGGTGGCAGAGTGGTTAAGACGTTTGCCTGCCAGATGTAATGCGTGACTGCAGCCTGAGTGACCCGGGTTCGAATCCTGGCCTCCTCGCCCTTTCTTTCTAGTTTGACAGGAAAATGGAACTGAACGTCGTTCAGATGGGGACTTAAAGCTAGTCTGACCCGTGCACTTTACGCACGTAAAAGTCCCAAGGCAGTTGAAAGTCGGTAAGAGCAGGGAGAAATCCCGCTGCCTGGTATGGCCAAATTGATAGCTAGGTTTCCCAAGTCTGCCCACACCCCCTAATCACCCTCCCCCACCCCGAAAAAACAAATTTTTAAATTGGGTAGGCGCTGAGCTTGCGGCAATGCGGTCTCCAGGGGAGAGCAGCCCGAATTTCACAGATAAGTCTGTGACTAGAATATACCAAACAAACCAACAAATCTTTTCTATATGGGATCTGTCCCTTTCTGCTTGTCTATCTGTGTGTCTTTCAGTGTGGCTGTGCTCATTTGGTTGGAGTGAAATGACACATGTGCTCCACTAACAAAGTCACAACGTTTCATCATAGTGGTATTGAAATTGTTTTGAGTCTTAAGGACAAAAACCGTAATGTTGTAGGGGTTAATTAAGTTTATCGTGCCCATTTTTTTCTGATAAAACAATGGTACATTGCAATCACAAGAAACAAAGCACTCCTAGTGTACTTGACGTTTCTCTGCCACAGGACTTGTTCACCTCATTTGTGTGTTATCTAGTCTAGACTGTATTAATAAAAAATAATCCACTCTGTGTGTGCGTGTCTGTCCGGGCCACAAGTGGGAAGGGTGGCCGGGCGACAGCGTGACACGGAGAGTAGCAAGCCAGCGCAGCGCTATCATGCAAATAAAACATGGCTGTTGGAATTTGGTATTTTATAGTCACAGAGGAAGGAAGGGGGGTGGGGGGTGGGGTACATTTTGACCAAATGACAACTTTTTCGTTGTCACTGGGTTTAGCGTGTGCTAAGTGCATGGGCACACAGGACCTCGGTTTATCGATATCATCTCATCCGAAAGACTCCATGTTCAGACCGTAAGGCCTAGTGCAGAGTGAGGGGGAAAATCCCCTGTACCCGGGTTCGAACTCGGGGTTATTGTATACGAGGCGAACATGTGAAATGTGCAAAAATATTGTTGTTTGTTTCAGCCCACAAATTACGGCATAAGAGTGCGTGAAACGTGCAAAAATATTGTTGTTTGTTTCAGCCCACAAATTACGGCATAAGAGTGCGTGAAACATGCAAAAATATTGTTGTTTGTTTCAGCCCACAAATTACGGCATAAGAGTGCGTGAAACGTGCAAAAATATTGTTGTTTGTTTCAGCCCAAAAATAACGGTATAAGAGTGAGTGAAATGTGCAAAAATACTGTTGTTTGTTCCAGCCCACCCCTCGCATCAAGGCGGAGCTGACCTCCAGCGCCCCGGCCTGCTACGCCCTGGCCATCAGCCCAGACAGCAAAGTCTGCTTCTCCTGCTGCAGCGATGGCAACATCGCCGTCTGGGACCTGCACAACCAGACTCTAGTCAGGTCAGAGACAATTTGACAAATTGATGATTTAATGTCAATAGCTACATACCATCATGACATGGGGGGTGTAATGAAATAAAGGAAAATGCAAACTAAATATATCAATGCAAATACTCACATTAATTGACGCAAAATCTCAATGTGAATATGAACAAATAAAATACTAGTACAACATAATATACTCAGCGCGCATATTTCCATCAAGCCAAAGTCATTATCGTCCTATACATAATTATAGTCAGGTCAGAGACGGAGAGAGATGGAGAGAAATGTTGATAGAAAGTCTGTTTCTCCTGCTGCAGTGATGGCAACATCACAGTCTGGGACCTGCACACCCAAACTCTCTAATCAGGTCAGAGAGACAGAGACAAAGGGAAAGAGAGATACACAGAGAGACAGCGAAAGAAAAAGCACAAGCTATTTCGGGGGCACACGGGGGAGTGTTGTGCATCAACATTTCTTCAGATGGGTCCAAGCTATGAAGTATCCAGCACAGTATGTGGTGTTAACAATGCATAATAATTACACTGTATTGTTATGTTGTTGTTACAGGCAGTTCCAGGGGCACACGGACGGAGCGTCGTGCATCGACATTTCCCCGGACAGGTCCAAGCTATGGACTGTATCGTACTTTGTGATTCGTTATATTTATTATTATCTTTGATGTTGCAGGCAGTTCCAGGGTCACACTGACGGAGCGTCGTGCATCGACATTTCCCCTGATGGGTCCAAGCTGTGGACTGGAGGTCTGGACAACACTGTCAGATCCTGGGACCTCAGAGAGGTGAAAATGACCGCCACCCCTATGGGGATACCGGGGGGTCTTTTGTATAAATACAGTGGAACCTCCTTTATAAGACCTCCCATTATAAGACTCCCTCTCACATAAGACCTACTTCTCTGAGACATTGCCCTTCTTTGTAAGTATTAAAATGACCTCCCTTATAAGACCCCTCCCTTACCCCCTCCCTTATAAGACCCCTCCCTTATAAGACCCCTCCCTTATAAGACCCCTCCCTTATAAGACCCCTCCCTTATAAGACCTCATATTGGATGGTTTTTGAAGGTCTTATAAGGGAGGTTCCACTGTAGTTGCCCCCACCTGGAAGTTCTGTGCTTGTAACTTCCTCTAATCTGTCACTCTCCTTGACTCTGCCTTTTCCCTTTGCTTCCTGTCATCTGCTATCTTCCTTACCGGTCCATTCTCCTGCCTTTTTTCAAGAAACTCTTTCAAAAAGATTTCCTCCTCCAGCCGAAGTCGGACTTGCTGGGCCTAACTATTTCTTAATTAGACGCACAACAGCAGCATGATGCATCTGCGCTCATAATTAACAAGAAGCTGTCTGAGCGATCGAAGAAGAAGAAATTACCGCCAGGGTTTCTGGGTTTTTCCCCCTCTTTTATGGGGTTCGTACCCCCTGTTAACATTTTTTAAGGGGTATTTTCACCCCTAGTTTCAAATTTTAAAGGTTCAAGAGAAAAATATGAGAGGAACTCTTCCCCAATTCCCATGCACACACACACATACACACGAACATGCACACACGCTCGCGCACATGCTTTACTTGTCATGGCTGAAGACAATCCCAGCATAATTATGCATAGCATAGCAACATTTTGATGTTGCCTGGGTGTTTCAAATTTTAAAGGGTCAAGAGAAAAATATGAGAGGAACTCTTCCACAATTCCCATGCACGCGAACACGCACACATACACACAAGCTTTACTTGTCATGGCTGAAGACAATCCCAGCATAATTTTTTTTTTCTCCTCTCATTCTGCACTAGTCCTTAACGGTCTGAACGTGGAGTCTTTCGGATGAGACGATAAACCGAGGTCCCGTGTGCTCATGCAATTAGCATACGTTAAACCCAGTGGCAACGAAAAAGTTGTCATTTGGTCAAAATTTACCCCCCCCCCCCCTCAGTGACAAAAATCGCATGCAAAAATAAAATAAAATTGGGTGGCGCGCCTCTGGCTGCGACGCGCTCTCCAGGTGGGAGCAACCCGAATTCCACAGAGACGCCTCTGTGACTATAAAGTACCAAATACCAAATAAATAAATAAAAAATAAAATACCTAATTATGCATAGCATAGCAACATTTTGATGTAGCCTTGGTGTTCTAGCCTATGTCAATTGGTCTGACGCAGCCTTAAGCCAAGGTACCTAATTAATACTGTTGTGTCGGTGTTGTGTGGCAGGGGAGACAACTGCAGCAGCACGACTTCTCCTCGCAGATTTTCTCCCTTGGTTACTGTCCCACCGGCGAGTGGCTGGCTGTCGGGTGAGTGCACGAACGACAACGCTGGAACATCTTTTTTTGAGCCCATGTATTTCCTCAATTTTATTTTATTGATTTTTTTCACTTCTTTTTTTGGAAAGACAAGAACATGCATTTCAAGGATTGAAATGTTGGCAGGTTAACAAGTAATGCTACTTCAGTTGATTTTTTTTATATTTTTTTTATTACAGTGGAACCTCTCTTATAAGAACCCCCCCTATAAGACTCCCTCCCTCTTAAGACCTACTTCTCTGAGTTAGTTAGTTAGTCTGTTATAATCCCGTCAACAGCTATGGTTATCTCAGGACTGTCACCAAGTAGAGTTCGACCATGTATAACAAAACACAAATCCATGGATATTAAACGTCCAAAAACTTGAAAACAACAAAATAATTAACAGTACAGTTCACGACATGGCATCTTCATCATTGTACCCTAGACTTCATAATTTCACACAGTGCTGGAAACGTTGAGCCACTCTACTCTACTTATTGGATCCAGGTTAAAAAACCAGTAAAAAGCACATCCTAGTATAAAAAAGGCTGTATAGGCAAATATGCGCTGCAGAATGGACAACATGTGCCCGCTCAAGTACGTAAGGTCTCGCGCATGAAAGCCAGTGAACAATAAAAAACCTGGCATGTCACAAATTGTAAATGAGGATGGAGAGAATGGGAATGAGGGGCTACTTATGAGACATTGTCTTGAGACATTGCCCTTCTCCACACGAGAACTGTATGTCGTCCTTGAAATTAGAGTTAAAAAAATGTACAAATAGCATGCATAAGGGAAAACGTTATATTATTTTTGTTATAATGCTGCCTGATTTGCTGAGTAGATATTTTTCATCCTCAGAATGAAGTGCAGTAACGTGGAGGTCCTACACCTCAGCAAGCCCTGATCAATACCAGCTCCATCTGCACGAGAGCTGTGTGCTGTCAATTAAATTTGCCTAACAAAAACAAATAATTATGTGAATGTGATAGGTATCTGTATTTCCACAGCATGGAGAGCAGTAACGTGGAAGTCCTACACCACACCAAGCCAGATCAATACCAGCTCCACATGAGAGCTGAATGTCGTCCTTGAAATTTGAGTAAAAAATTAACAAATAGCATGCATAAGGGAAAACCTTGCAATTATGCCCGATTTACTGAGTAGATATTTTTATTTTTATTTCGCAGCATGGAGAGCAGTAACGTGGAAGTCCTACACCACACCAAGCCAGATCAATACCAGCTCCACACTACAGCTGAATGTCATCCTTGAAATTTGAGTAAAAATTAACAAAATTAATAGCATGCAGGGGAAAAAAACTTGCAAGTATGCCCCCCAATTTACTGAGTAGATATTTTTCTTGGGCAGCATGGAGAGCAGTAACGTGGAAGTCCTACACCACACCAAGCCAGATCAATACCAGCTCCACACGAGAGCTGAATGTCGTCCTTGAAATTTGAGTAAAAAAATGAGGGAAAACCTTACATTTATGCCCGATTTACTGAGTGTATATTTGTCTTTTTCTTTCTCACAGAATGGAGAGCAGTAACGTGGAGGTCCTGCACCACAGCAAGCCGGACAAGTACCAGCTGCACCTGCACGAGAGCTGCGTGCTGTCCCTGAAGTTCGCCTACTGCGGCAAGTGGTTCGTGTCCACGGGCAAGGACAACCTGCTGAACGCCTGGAGGACGCCTTACGGGGCCAGCATCTTCCAGGTCAGAGAAGGGCACAGAGAGAGATGGATGACAGACAAAGGGAGTGGAGAGAGATGGGGGGAGGGGGGAGAAAGAGAAGGACGACATGGGGGGGGGGGGGGGGGGAGAGAAGGATGGATGATGACAGAGACAGTTGGGGGGGGGGAGAGAGAGAGAGATGGATGATAACATGGGGAGAGAGAGAGATGGGTGACAAAAGGGAAAGAGAGAGAGAGAGATGGATGACAGGGGGGGGGGGGAGAGATGAGGGGGAAAGAGAGAGAGATGGATGATGACAGAGACAGTTGGGGGGGAGAGAGAGAGATGGATGACAAAGGGGAAAGAGAGAGAGAGAGATGGATGACAGGGGGGGGAGAGAGAGATGGGTGACAAAGGGGAAAGAGAGAGAGAGAGATGGATGACAGGGGGGGGAGAGAGAGATGGGTGACAAAGGGGAAAGAGAGAGAGAGAGATGGATGACAGGGGGGGGAGAGAGAGATGGGTGACAAAGGGGAAAGAGAGAGAGAGAGATGGATGACAGGGGGGGGAGAGAGAGATGGATGACAAAGGGGAAAGAGAGAGAGAGAGATGGATGACAGGGGGGGGAGAGAGAGATGGATGACAAAGGGGAAAGAGAGAGAGAGAGATGGATGACAGGGGGGGGAGAGAGAGATGGATGACAAAGGGGAAAGAGAGAGAGAGAGATGGATGACAGGGGGGAAAGAGAGAGAGAGAGATGGATGACAAAGGGGAAAGAGAGAGAGAGAGATGGATGACAAAGGGGAAAGAGAGAGAGAGAGATGGATGACAGGGGGGGAGAGAGAGAGATGGATGACAGGGGGGGGAGAGAGAGATGGATGACAAAGGGGAAAGAGAGAGAGAGAGATGGATGACAAAGGGGAAAGAGAGAGAGAGAGATGGATGACAGGGGGGGGAGAGAGAGATGGATGACAAAGGGGAAAGAGAGAGAGAGAGATGGATGACAGGGGGGGGAGAGAGAGATGGATGACAGGGGGGGAGAGAGAGAGATGGGTGACAAAGGGGAAAGAGAGAGAGAGAGATGGATGACAGGGGGGGGAGAGAGAGATGGGTGACAAAGGGGAAAGAGAGAGATGGGATGACAGGGGGGGAAGAGAGAGAGATGGGTGACAAAGGGGAAAGAGAGAGAGAGAGGGATGACAGGGGGGGGAGAGAGAGATGGGTGACAAAGGGGAAAGAGAGAGAGAGAGATGGATGACAGGGGGGGAAGAGAGAGAGATGGGTGACAAAGGGGAAAGAGAGAGATGGGATGACAGGGGGGGGAGAGAGAGATGGGTGACAAAGGGGAAAGAGAGAGATGGGATGACAAAGGGGAAAGAGAGAGAGAGAGATGGATGACAGGGGGGGGAGAGAGAGATGGGTGACAAAGGGGAAAGAGAGAGATGGGATGACAGGGGGGGAAGAGAGAGAGATGGGTGACAAAGGGGAGAGAGAGATGGGATGACAAAGGGGGGGAGAGAGAGATGGGATGACAGGGGGGGAAGAGAGAGAGATGGGTGACAAAGGGGAGAGAGAGATGGGTGACAAAGGGGAGAGAGAGATGGGATGACAGGGGGGGAAGAGAGAGAGATGGGTGACAAAGGGGAGAGAGAGATGGGTGACAAAGGGGAGAGAGAGATGGGTGACAAAGGGGAGAGAGAGATGGGATGACAGGGGGGGAAGAGAGAGAGATGGATGACAAAGGGGAAAGAGAGAGAGAGAGATGGATGACAGGGGGGGGGGGAAGAGAGAGAGATGGGTGACAAAGGGGAAAGAGAGAGAGAGAGATGGATGACAGGGGGGGGAGAGAGAGATGGGTGACAAAGGGGAAAGAGAGAGAGAGAGATGGATGACAGGGGGGGGAGAGAGAGATGGGTGACAAAGGGGAAAGAGAGAGAGAGAGATGGATGACAGGGGGGGGAGAGAGAGATGGGTGACAAAGGGGAAAGAGAGAGAGAGAGATGGATGACAGGGGGGGGAGAGAGAGATGGGTGACAAAGGGGAAAGAGAGAGAGAGAGATGGATGACAGGGGGGGGGAGAGAGAGAGAGATGGGTGACAAAGGGGAAAGAGAGAGAGAGAGATGGATGACAGAGTTGGGGGGGAGAGAGAGATGGATGACATGGGGGGGGGGGGGGGAGAAAGATGAAAAGGGGGGAGAGATGGGTGAGAGACAGAGTGGGGGGGGGGGGGGAGAGAGATGGGAAGAAAGAGAAAAAGAGGCAGCGTTTGAGAGAGGAATAACTTTTTGTGAATGCATGGAGGACTCCTTATGGGGCTAGCATCAGCCAGGTCAGAGAGAGAGAGAAAAGGAGAGAGAGAGAGATGGTGAAAAAGAGAGAGGCAGCATTTGAGAGAAGAATGACAACTTTCTGAATGCCTGGAGGACTCCTTATGGGGATAGCATCTTCCAGGTCAGAGAGAGAGAGAGCAAAGATAACCTACTGAAAGCTTGGAGGAAACCCTTCCCATTCACAGACTCATCATTTTTTCCAATTCTCGTGTTTCAGTCGAAGGAGTCGTCCTCGGTGCTAAGCTGTGACATCGCGGCCGACGACAAATACATCGTGACGGGGTCGGGCGACAAAAAGGCCACGCTGTACGAAGTCATCTTCTGAGGCGCGCGCGCTGCCATAGGAAAGTCGTCATCTTGGGAGAAAGATGTTTCTGCACGCGTGTTTGAAGACAAGCGGCGTGGTGCGTGTGGCATGATCAACATTGGTGGATCGCTGTGGATGATCACTACAGCTGATCTCGGTCCATTCTCAAAACGCATCGTGCCGATGTTCGCTTGGATTATAATAATGCTGGATGTATTCTTTGCGCCCTAGATGTGAAACTCAGGAGTATGGTTCTTCGTATGTGTTAAAAGGTGTTTTTTTTTAATGTGTGAAAAGTTTTATATCAGCATAATGCATAGAAAGGGAGTGAAGCCGTCATCCTTCGGAGTAAAACTTTCTAGAATTCCTGAGTATTTTCCTGCAATCCTTGGGAGTGCATTATTTTGCTCGCGTGTGTGTGAAAATGTTGCAAAAAAAGACAACAAACAAGACTTGTGTCAAGGGGAGAATAAAAATGTCCCATTTATTTCCCCACTTTGCTTCAGTTCTGAGCAGTTCATGTGAAATTCTGGTGTCTTATTTTTCCCGACGATGAAAAGTTGTATTTTTCCTCTGTGTGTATATATGTGTGGAATCTTTGTTTTTTTAATCAGCCAAACTTTTATCTGGAAGAACATTATTCCTGAACAAAATGATGGTGTAAAGTCGCGAAATGTTATTATGAAATGCAGCAGCAGCAGCAAGTCTGAACAACTGTGTTTTTTGTTTTTTTTAAATTGTTATTATTTTATTTTTTGTTTATTGTGGATGTTGTTTCTTCTTCTGCAAACTGTATGACTACTTTTCCTTTGCTCCAGGTGTATTATCTTTTGCCCTTGTGAAATATTTAGTGTGTAAACTCTTGTGTATGTGTGTGAAAGAGAGAGCGTTTGTGTATGTGCGTTTGTGTATGTTTGAGTGTGTGTGTGTATGAGTGTGTGTATGAGCGTTTGTGTGTAAGCGCAATCACTTTCTGTATATATATATATATATGCCCTTGTGTGTATGCCTGTGTTGAATTTAATTTGTTGAGCATGTGCTCTGTGTCTCTCTCTCTGAATATGTAGGTGTAAATCGTATATAATTGTGCACTTTTAATTAAGAATTGACTTTCGATATTTTTTTCTCCACAGTCTAACATACATTTTTTTAAATGATTGTGAAAGGGCTTCTTCGAATTTCTTCAGGGGATAAAATTTTGTGAAAGTCATAGCAAAACAAAACAAAAAAATCTCCATGAATCGTTCATCGGCAGAGACGAGATTTATCCGCTGAACGGCGGATTTCCGCCTTTTGGATGGCCCCAGGAGTTCAGTATAAATCCGTTGAGAAATGGTTGGGTTTTGGGGGGTAGGGGTAGGTTTTTTGATGATCGGCAGGATGACTGGACGAACGATCGATGTTTCGTTCTCGATCAGTCTGTTCTCAAAAGGACGCTTCCGGTTTCTCATTGGGCCGACCAAGACTGCTCTTTGTTACCACTCTATGGTTAACCGAGACCATAAAAGCGGAAGTTGATGTTTGAGAAAGAAGAATGCCGTTTGATAAATTTTTCCAGGAAGCGCCATCTTTTTAAGTTTCACGAGGTCGGTTTCACGAACGAAAATCACAGTTTCATCAGCTGAAAGAAAGTGAAAAAGTGTTAGCGAAGAAAATCGACTCTTCAGTGAAAAATAAGTGGAGTTGGAAGTGGATGGAGGTCGAAGTTAGCGCTAAAGTGATGATATCCAGTTCCAAAGGCCCCGTTCATGATGATGGTCCGTGTGGTTTCCTGAAGGACATAGGATAAGGTAAGAAAGACTTTTTTTTTAATAAGTCAAGGCAACTTATATTTTGATAATTTACTGTCTTGAGTGATGATTTTTTATTGACTAAAAGCAAAAATTCTTCAGCTTCAGGGGGCTTTGCCCCTGGACGCCACCGGGGGCTTTCGGCGGCCCCCGGACCCCCCCCCCGCCTTATTTTTCCGCCTTTTTTAGACTCGTCTGATCAGGAAATGCTGTGTGAAGGGAAGCAACTGTGCAGGATTTCTCTATTTTTTTTCTTCTTTCCATGATTTGTGTGTGAACGACGCTGCAATGCCCTTAGCCATTCCACGATCTCTTGTGTTTCTAAGAGGTGAAGAGAGAAAGGGGGGGGGGGGGGATACTACCACTTGTCCTTGTAGGTTACTTAGTGTTGAGGATTGATCATGGAGGAGAGAAACGTTGAAACATCATTATTATCACCGTCATCGGACATGACACATTTGGAATTATTGTCAGCTAAAAAAGTACTGACCGACGCAGCACGGCACAGGAGTGGCAGTGTGGAATTATGACTTCACTGCCAAGTGTGTGTGTGTGATGGTGCCGCCATGCAGTGTATTTTTGCTACGACAGTGCTGTTAATTGTGACAACAAAGATCACCGAGCACTTTTTTTGTGGTATGCCCATCTCCCGCTCGCATTTGATCCTCTCCAGGATTTTTTTGGTGTGTGTGTGGCGTTTTGGTGTGTGTGTATTTGCTTTCAACTTTGATGTGTGCATTTGGATTTACTCAATCGGTGGATGGATTTTGATATGCATGTTCCAGTTCGTCAGTTTATCCCGTGTGGATCTCTTGCCTCGTGTGTGGAACTGTAAAACAGCGTCAAAGAGAACTAAAAGTGATGGCCTAAAAAAACCTTCCAAGACTTTCTTAGCCTACTGCCATAGTGGGTGTGTCCTCTTTAACCCTTTCAGTGCCGCTTTTTACTAATTTTAGTTGCGCCAGTGCTGCCCGTTTGCAGCGGGTTTTTTTTCAACACAGCAAAATCGTGAATTAGCGCTGAACGTATATATATATATATTATGTTGGTGGCAAGTACTGAAGCCTTATCGGTGGTGTACCGAGGATGGACAAGTGAGAGGACAAACTGTCCTGAAGTGGTAGGACAAATGTCCGGAGACGAGAGAATAATGTCCTGGGCCTGTATTCACGTTGAGATAGCATGAGACTTAGCATCATGCTAACTTAGAAGCTCTTCCAAAAGTCCTATTAAATCCTATAGGACATTGGAAGAGCTTCTAAGTTAGCATCATGCTAAGTCTCATGCTATCTCAACGTGAATACAGGCCCACGTTGAGATAGCATGAGACTTAGCATCCTATAGGACATTGGAAGAGCTTCTAAGTTAGCATCATGCTAAGTCTCATGCTATCTCAACGTGAATACAGGCCCTGGCTCTTGCAAAAATCAGACAAAAATTGACCAGTGTTAAAAATGTAATGAGACATTGTTTCTCCTGAATAGGACGTTTTCAATTTGAATACGTCAATGTCCTATGATCGGGGCCTTGGGACATCACTGTATTATAGAGAATGTATATGTTACTAGAGTTGAGAACTGGTTCAAAAACCCGAACCAGTTTTAAACCGGTTTTCCCTCTTCGAACCGTTTTTACCGAACCGGTCTTTTTAACCAGTACTCGCATCACTAGTTTCACCTATGGAAACACATATTTATTCGTCAGAATATTCACACACACACACACACACACACAATAAAGAAACTTATGACACACACACACACACTCAACTCAACACTCAGTCAAAGTCAAAGCCATACTACAAACTAGAAACAGCTACTCTTGGTTTAGAAACACCCAATCTGCGCTGAGAATCTGTTGTTTTTCAAAACGAATGCGATATTTTAAGAAAAACTTACTTTCAGTTTGCAGTTAAAAACCGGTTCACAGCAACTCAAACCGGTTTTTTCGAACCGTGAAAGTTTAGCACCGGTTTTTCGGTTCAAACCGGTTTTTCCCCACACCTCTATATGTTACGCCCAATCCATGAAATAATTGCCCATTTCATGAAACGGGCAAAATGGTTTTACCAGTTTGTGAAATAGGTAATTTTCTATTTAGAAAAGCCCTATCACAAGAAAAAGTTTTGTTCATAAGCACACGGAGATTCATTTGATGGTAGTAACTACAAGGGGTGGGGAAATTTGCTGCTTTTTTTTTTCGTAGTGTTGGTGGCTTTTGCCAAGTGTGGTGTTAATGTTGAACGGTGTTTTGCCATTGTTTGTCAGTTATTGAAAGTATCGCCATGCAGAAAGGAGGGTGGATGATTGTGTGAAGTTTTCAAAATTATGTCATTTTTTAAAAGATGATTGTTTGAATTCTGTACTGTGTGAATGGGAACTGGAATAATTAATTCTTATGGTATTGATCGGAGCAGCTTTACACGGACTTGTATCATCTTTTGTTTTGCTTTGCCAATCTGTTGTTAAGCTGAACTTTGTTTTTCTTCAAAATATGTTTGCTTTGGGTTTTTTTTTGGGGGGGCTGTTTTGCTTGTTTCTGAGTGCCAGTCACTTGCTTTAAAAAAAGAGAAGCATTTGTGCATTTTTTTAAAAATTGATAGATAGGGGTTTCAATTTTACGTTGAAGGGCCGATACGAAACAACAAAATTCAATGAAATAAAACAAAATGCGGACTGCTTAGTAAAAGGGGGAGGGTTAATTTGTACAGTTTGTCACTGCCTATAAAAGATGGGGAGGGGGGGGGGGGGGGGGGGGGGGGGCTAACAAAGAACTGATCTCAAATGTTAAATTGTTCATGCATTTCATTGTACATTTTTATTCTGAAACGAGTACCGACATGTGTGTGACTTGGGTGGGTTTTTTTTTGTGGCAGTGTGCGAAGTATTGAAAGGTCTGGGAATGTTAATCCCATCCCAGCTAGTTATTTCAGTGGCTACAGGTACGGCGTTGTTGCAACACTCGGACAATGTTCGGGGATAGTAACACTTCCTAGTGAAATATTTTGTCAACTTTTTTCTCAGGATGTTTGTTTGTAAAGTAAATACATGTAGGATGTTGTTTGATGTTTACTGTGGTGACAGTCCTGAGAAAACCATAGCTGTTGTCGGGACTATAAAAGTATAAGCAATGTAATGATAAATTGTCAACAAATGCATTTTCTTATTTCATATATTTAGCGCATCTTGGTAAGGAATAGGGTTAGCAACATGTCAGAGTTAATGTTAGTAGTTTTTTTAAGACATTTGCGCACAATTTATGCGTCCCGTGATTGAGCGCCGTACCCGTAGCCTGGAGAATGTGCGATACAGGCCCATACCCTGAGCCTCTGCCTATGAATTGGTAATGTGTATTGATAAATCCACATTTTGTGTGTTCTTTTTTTTTTTGTGGGTGTAATGCCCCATATGGGCCGTCAAGTGGTGTTGCTCCCATGCCGCTCATTCCGAGTCCCAACTTGCAGCTACAGACCTTGGTTTGTCATGTCGCAGAATGCAATCTGTGTTAGACCGTCAGGAGGCAATCACCAGAGAAGACACTGCACTGCTGCCGAGTCACCTCGGGTGGAGTTCAGGGGTGGGAGGTTTTCTGTATAGATACAGAATTGGAATTCCATGCAGCAATTTTTGTCTGGCATAACACACCTCAGCCTTTTTTTTCTTTTCTCCCTCCCTCCCGTTTTGTCACAATTCTTTTTTTTTATAGTCCCCTTCCCTATTTTATCCCCTTGTGCCTACTGTCCTTGAAAGAGAGAAGTTTTATAATTTGATGAATTTCTGTATAGTTGTTTTTTTAAACTAGCAAAGTATTCCACTCCGTTTCCCCCATCTTTTATCATCGTGGCCATGCTTGAAGGAAGAAGTATTCCCACCCATGGCCATGCTTGAAGGAAGAAGTATTCCCACCCGTGGCCATGCTTGAAGGAAGAAGTATTCCCACCCGTGGCCATGCTTGAAGGAAGAAGTATTCCCACCCGTGGCCATGCTTGAAGGAAGAAGAAGTGGCTTCCCACCCGTGGCCATGCTTGAAGGAAGAAGTATTCCCACCCATGGCCATGCTTGAAGGAAAGAAAGTATTTCCACCCGTGGCCATGCTTGAAGGAAGAAAGTATTCCCACCCGTGGCCATGCTTGAAGGAAGTATTCCCACCCGTGGCCAAAGTATTCCCACCCGTGGCCATGCTTGAAGGAAGGAAAGTCTTCCCACCCGTGGCCATGCTTGAAGGAAGGAAAGTCTTCCCACCCGTGGCCATGCTTGAAGGAAAAAGTATTCCCACCCGTGGCCATGCTTGAAGGAAGGAAAGTCTCGGCGGCCAATTAAAAATTTAAATCCAAAGCAATGGTCTACACAATGCCAAAACTGCCTATCTGATATGGAATACAGAAGGCGGTTGTGGTACAGTCAAACCTCTATTTTAACACTTCCAAAAAGTCAGGAAAAAATGGGTATTAAATCAGAGGGGTCTTATAACAGGTCAGTTTTAATATACATAAATTAAGAGGGGGTCCTTATAATAGGTTTGACTGTACATGTTTCCTTCCTACATCAGCACATTTTGGGTCATCTTCTGTTACTTTTCTATTGGTTGTTTTTTGTGAGGCTGGATCTTTCCCTTCATTGAAGAACATGGATTCTAGGCGTTGTTGCTATTGTTATATGTTGCTGTAACTTCAGAATAAATCTGCTTTAATGGTTAGTGTTTGCTTTCGTTTTTCAATAGGAATAGTTTGGAGATAATTAAGGCAGGGTACCCACAAGTCCTAGAAAACTAGCAAGGCCTTTTCCATGGCTTGATAAGTGCTGGAAAAACAACACAGGCCCTAAAGCTCCTGGATGTTTCTTAATTTGCTTACCAGATTCTCACTTTTCAAGCAAGCAAAACCAACACTCGATCTCTGAAAAAATATATAGTAAAACTGAAAGTTAGCACTTGTTTTTTTAAATTCGGACTTGACCACGTGATATGACTGCAGACGACCATGCTACTGCATGTGGACATTTGGTGTGTGCTGGTTTTGTAGTTTCAAGTAATTAGAATAGTTCGACATACCTCTTACCGTAATGCTTATTATTCATTATTACAAGCAGTATTTTCAGTCCTTGAAATTTACCAGCATGGTCCTGGAATAGTCCTTGAATGTTTTTGGGGAGATCTGTGGGAACCCTGTTAAGGGGAGTAATTTCATGGTGTGTGGGAGTGATCTTGCCTAATGGTCAACTTAGGACGCTGATTTGACCGCCAGGGGGGCAATCCAAACCAGTAGGGGGCTTAGCGCGTAATATTCTTAGTTGGGCGTAGTGAGAGAGAGAGAGAGGGAAGGACTCATCTCCCTCTCTCACTATGCCCAACTAAGAATATCATGCGCTAAAGCCCTTACTGGTTCGATTGCCCCCCTGGCGGTCAAATGCGGGTCCTAAGTTGCTCATTTAATTGGTCAAACAGGGGAAGATACTCTACCATCAGGTAGATCCCCAGCTCTCGTCTCGTGTGTTTGAGTAGACTTAGAACACCGTGCGTCATTCTAAATTTGATGTAATTTACGTCACATTTTGCAAGTTTTGTGGCTACTGGCCGCCCCTCATTTTAAAAAAAAATGTTTGCAAGTCGCCGACTCGCATCCTGCGGTTTCAAGCTTCGACACAATGCCCGCCATTGTTGCTATGGTTTTGACCGAGTAAGTCGAGGTAATTAACTCTAATTTTCACGAAGTACTCTCCCCTAGTTTTTTTTCTCCAGAAAATAGTCTATTGAAGAGTGGGACTATTAAAAGAAAAGGTAGGAATGACACTGAATTGAACTTGGTGGGAAAGCGCTATAGAAGACGTATATATATGTCGTGGGCAGCGAGGGGGTTAATAAAAAATTTTTATCAAAGGCTTTGATATGATCATGAACAGATCTTACTGAAATTATTATTTATTTATTTTTTTTAATCATAATTTGGACATGAATTGTTATTGGGATACAGATCACTTACAAAAAATGTTGTAGATTTCAGCTTTCTGTGTGATGCTTAAACTTCCAGGAAATTACACTTAATGTCTTGATAAATTATCGAACGTTCGTAAACAGTTGTGGTCATGGACAGTATTGCGATTCCATCACATGCTTTGAGGTACAGAGGAGTACACTTAACACAAAATTCAGGGGACATTTTTTTGCTGCATGAACCAGTTATTAAGTAATAATAGAGAGGGGTTTCATTCATTGAGATTTTTGTGCGTTAACCAATATTCTGTGTTATCCAGTTTTGTATTAAGAGTACTCCATTGTAGATGTGTTGACAACTTGTAGATTTTGTGTAATGCAATTTTGTGTTGACGTTCATAATGGTGAGCTTATTTTGTATGATGTATCGGTGCCTTTTTTTTTCTTTCTCCTTTTCCTTTTCTTTTCTTTTTTGCGGGCTGGGGTAGAGAGGCTGTTAGGGGAGGGGTAGTGGAGGTTGCGCGATTGGTAAGGTAGGGGTGAGAGAGTAACGGGACACCCCCCACCCCCCTTTCACTCCCTGCCCCTCATCTAGATTGCAGGCTATACCCATTTTCTGAAAAAACAGCTTTAGAATGTTTATAATCGTTTTCTAAATTCAATTCCTGTCCTTTGTAATCTGTGTGCGTTGTAATCTTTTTTAAACTCTGTAATGGTAAAAACCATTCAGGGCTCCCAATCGTCCCGCAAAACAAGGGGTCCCAGGGACTCCTTCACTTACAGTATAGAGGGTCCTAGAGGCGGGATAGAGGGTCCCAGTGGCATTGCAAATGCTAAAGATTTGTTCTACTGCATCCCTGGGACCCCCTGCACATTCTTTTAGAGGGTCTTTTAGAATTTTAGTACTGTAACTTCATAGACCCCCCAAATGGGGGTCCCTGGGAGCCTTGCCATTAATGCGAGTTGAGTAAATTGCATAGAGCATGGACCAAATTAGTTTATAACTTAAAAAGTGCCGTTCATCTTCTTCAGCTTTTTTTTTTATTACAATAAACGGTTTGTCCAAAAAATAAAAAATCTGCCTATAGCTGGAGTTGAACCTGTGTGTGCGCCACATCAGGACAGTTTTCCAGTCATACTTAGGTTAGGTACTTTATAGTCAGAGGCGTCTGTGAAATTCAGGTTGCTCCCACCTGGAGAGAGCGTCGCAGCCAGAGGCACGCCACCCAATTTTATTTTAAAAATTTGCATGCGATTTTTGTGTGACTGATCAAGGACGGGAGGGGGGTAAATTTTGACCAAATGACAACTTTTTCATTGCCACTGGGTTTAACGTGTGCTAAGTGCATGAGCACACGGGATCTCGGTTTATCATCTCATCCGAAAGACTCCACGTTCTGAACGGTTCAGACCCCAAGGCCTAGTGCAAAGTGAGGGAAAAAAACCTGTTCGAACTCGGGTTTACTTGACACGAAGCGAACGCGCTACCACTGTGCCACTCTACACTACACCATGCTGACTTGATGACATCACTGATGACATCATCAGATTTAGAGGAGTAACTTATATTCTGGATTTTGCTCTAACACAGTCAAGTTATATTCCCAGACCATTTTGCCAGATTGGCTCTATCAGTTATCTTTTTCGTGTCATGATTTTCTCTTTAATTTTCTCTCGCAGTCAGGGGGTTAATCTTTTTTTTTTAATGTGTGTGAATCTTGTCGTGTGTGTGGACATACTACGGTTAAGTCCTAAATGTATTATGTGAACGCTGTGTGTGTGCTAAATGGACTTAACAGAATAAGAAACATTTTGAGGCGTTTGTGAAGAGCAAAACATTTAAAAGGTTATTACATGTATTATGCCATAAAGTACTGTCGGTATCAGTACCGGCCTTCTTGGGTAAAAGCCATCAACCTTTAAGCTTTTTAAGACAATACCTTCTGGCTTTCACCAGAGATAGTATCTTCTGGAAACTCCCCGTGGGGATACCGGGGGTCTTTTGTAAAAATAGTTCCCCCACCTTCTGGAAGTTCTGTGCTTGTAACTTCCTCTAATCTGCCACTCTTTGACTCTGCCTTTTCCCTTTGCTTTCTATCATCTACTATATTTCCAACTTATTGGCCCATTCTCCTGCCTTTTTTCCAAACATTTTTTCTCCTTTGAGCTCCTCCAAAATCAGAATGTGTCGGCTGTACGCAGCGGGGAGACCAGTGAAAACCAGACATACGTACCTTATCCATTATGGCCTGTTCTTTTTTTGTCTGCGTTACGCAAGAAAAACATACATTTTGAAACCCCATACAGGCCATGCAAGCTTACGGCATTTCAAACTTTTTGTTTGTTTCTATTCATTTTTGTTTAGTTGTCAGCATTTGAATATGTTGTACATTTTGTTTTGTATATAATTTGACTTGAAACGACCATGGAATCTTTTGCCCGTCAGTTTTGCTAAATGGGTTGGCTGGCTTTTCATCCTCCTACTCTCTCCCCCCCCACCCCCTTCCCTTCTATGTTTCTGTGACCTCATTATGATGTAATGATGACTATATTATGATCATGATGGAATAATAATAATACCTCTCTGTCTCCTTGTGTCGCTGTCAATATGTATGATGGATTGGATGTCGGTTTGTGTAGTAATAATAAAGTGGTTCACCTGGTTTCAAGTAACTATGACTTCAGACTGTTTTTGAAGTATGTGGATATGGGTTTTTTTAATAGTCTTAGGCCGGGTTCACATTAGACGCCTAAGTTCGCGGAAAACCCTAAATAAGTGGAAGAAAGAAGGATAAAAGTTTACGCATATAGGGGAAATTCGGACATGTGCGCACATCTTTTCCCTTCTTTGTTTCACTTATTTATGGATTGCGCACGGGTTTCCGCATGGAATATCCGCTTATGTGTGTACACGGCCTAAATCTATTTTGGAAATAAAATCAAGGTCTCAGTGGTTTTATAACTAATACTAGTAATAGTAGCACCTAAGAAAAATGAACATACACATACATGCACACACACACACACACACAGCCACACATACATGTGCACACAGAGTGACACTCTCTTCTCTATGTTACAGTACTAACTTTGACTATTACAATTTTTGATCTGTATTTGGATTTGAAATTAAATGATTGCAGCATGTGTGTGTGCGTGTGTGCGTGCGCGCTGTAGATTTGTCTCTATTTCAAAGAAATACTACACAGTACATACAAATCAAACGACCATTCAGTAAACTGGCAACTGTCTCTGAGTCTAACTGTAAAATCCCCCTACTTCCTTCTCTCTAAACTTGCCGAATCCCTCCCGGCCTATGTTGACTCACACAGCTTCTAGATCTCAGTATCTGAGTCACTGAGAAGAGTGGCTTGTTGAACCTAGAGCTCTGTTGACAAGATAGGGCAGATAGCAGGGGGGGTAGTCCCACTCTGAATGTTAGCACAACGTGAGGAGCTAACACTATTCACCTCCGGCTCACTATTACCAGAAGTCTCCACTATATCATCAGCACTATCTCAACTCTATCTCTCTTGTCTCCCCTAACTCATTGGTATGTGGGGGTACCAATGAATATGTACAATTTCCTCCCTATCCTTTTCCAATATCCTTCTCTATCCTTTTCCTCACTCAATGCAAACACCATCATCATCATCATCATATAGTAAAAAGCCAAGTGTTCGTGTGTCTGTCTGTCTGTCTGAAACACAAAACGGGCCTTATAACTCCGCCGTTTTTCGACCGAATCGCTTCAAATTTGCCGATGGCAACAGCAACCGAGGTGGCCGTGTCATTTGCGCGGTTTGGCAAATGCGCGAAACGTGTATCCGCTGGCCTCTCGGCGCCCGTATCTCTGGTATTTCTGGACCGATTGCCTTCAAATGTGGCAGGTAGATGATGGGGGACGGTGACTATCGATGTGCCAAAGCGGAAGCGAATCGATTCATAAACACGCGCAATATACGTCGCTTCACCTGTTCACAAATAACTCCGCCGTTTCTTAGCCGATTCACTTCAAATTTGCTGTCAGGCTTGCTGTGGCCAGGGCAAAGCCTGGCAGAAAATTTTAAGATAATCTGGAGAGCGCATCACTCTCAGAGCAGCGCCAACGGGAAATGGGGCCTTATAACTCCGCTGTTTCTTAACCGAATCGCTTCAAATTTGCTGTACTCAGCGTTACCAGTACTTGGCGTTACCGTTACTAGGTGTTACCGTTACTAGGCGTTACCGGTACTCGGCGTTGCACTAGTGTCTATAATAGGGCATTTGCCATGAGTGAGAATTCAACTTTTTTTCCCCTTGAACTTTGAATCAATTTTTGGGGGGGGTCAAAATTTTGAAAACCAGGCGCCACCTCGTATCCAAGGCAAGGTTGCATCCATGCCACACACTTCAAACTTCCAGAAGGCGGGTGAACTATGTTGTACTGAAAAAGCCCCTAGTGTCCCCATTGGGTCAATGTAAAGTTTCTTTTTACAAAATTTCCAGAAGGCGGGGGAACTATTTCCACTGGAAAGCCTCTAGCTTCCCCATTGGGTCACTGTAAAGGAAGTTGCTATTACAAAGCTTCCAGAAGGCAGGGGAACTAGTTGTAACAAAAAATCCCCTAGTGTCCCCATTGGGTCAATGTAAAATGTGTGTGTGTGTGTATGCTTAAGGGTCGTGCATGACTCAAACAGATATCTTTTTTCTGCATGCATCATGTGAGGTCCGAGTGTCGTGCAGGACTTACTCCTTCCATCTTGCATCTCACTAAAATTCACTCAACCCTCCCCCACCCATTTCAAGCCTACAAAATACTCAGCCCAGTTCATCTTTTCATATCTTTTATATCATCTTAAAACAACAAATGATTATCTAATATTTAATACCTATCTGAACTTATAAAATAAATACCCAACCAAATAACTCTCGTCATATCCTTTCAATATTATTGTAAACAACAACAAACGCTTTTCTATTATCTAATATATTTCTCATCCTATCTCATCCCGTGCTGCGCATCTTCGTCTTTGAACCCCTGTATATGTCAATAATTGCCGATAAACAGGTGGACATTACTGGAAGAAGAAAGAGTTGCTTTTACAAAACTTCTAGGTGAGGGGGGGAACTATTTGCACTGAAAGAGCCCACCGGTACACTGTATATCAGCGCTGATAGTTGTCCTGTCCATAGATCATGGGGAACCCATGAGTTTGATCACTTTCTCCCATCTGATCCCTCTCCACACACTTTGAACCCCTTTATATGTCAATAATTGCCGATAAACAGGTGGACATTACTGGAAGAAGAAAGAGTTGCTTTTACAAAACTTCTAGGTGGGGGGGGGAACTATTTGCACTGAAAGAGCCCACCGGTACACTGTATATCAGCGCTGATAGTTGTCCTCCGTCCATAGATCATGGGGAACGGATGAGTTTGATCACTTTCTCCCATCTGATCCCTCTCCTCACGCTGTGCAAACACCATTGGCCGACACTGTTCAGAGTCCACTTGAGGCTAAAGATTTATTGAGTCTCGGGTCCTGTTTATTTAGCCTCTTGTGTCTCTCTCTATCTACTAGATGATTTCTTCAAATTAGGCCTACACACACACTTAGATGGTCCGTTCTCAGTGCTAACTACTCTGCTGTGTTGACTTTGTCATATAAATGCTTTTAAACTATACACTGACAAAGTGGATTGTTAACATTAACGATATGTGACCAAACAATACTATAATAATTAAACATAAACTGTGCTCAGAAATAAGAGCACTAAAAAAAATGTTCAGCGTTAAAAAAGTTATTTACAAGCCCCATATAGCCGTAGGATCATATGGCAGGCGGGTTATGAGGGGGTGGTTCCTTGTTGCATGGAAACCCCCCTCAGCTGCCTTAAAAAGGTTTTTTTAAAAAGAATCTGTCTGTTTAAGGCCTCGTACACAGTTCCCATGCACAATCCGTAAATAAGTAAAAGAACGAAGGGTCAACATTTACGGATTAGGGGAAATACGGACACGTGCGCAAATCTTTTCCCTTCTTTCTTATAACTTATTTACGGGTTTCCGCAAGGAATCTCCGCATGTATGTGTATGTACCCTTAGACTACGTATCGTTGATCCATAATGATTTGAGGTAACCATAAACTATTAATAAAGCGCACAGGAAACCCCCCTTTATCAACAGCATTATCCACCCATGGGTTACTGAATTAGAAGGCGCGGCCCAACCCTCTCCTTTCACCTCCCTCACCTCCCCCAATCAAAGTCAGGTACACGCACCATTATTCAATGATCAACGCCTGGGTGGATTGAGGAAAACAGAAGTGTCTTTCCCAAGGACACAACAACACTGAACCCAATGGGATTCGAACCCCCAGTCCACAATCCGTAAAACTACGAAGGGTAAATAATGGGTGCATGCGATGACGCAAACCTTTGTCTGAATTCAAAGACTGGCGCATGTCATAAGCAACTTTGGTGGAGGGCTGGGGAGCTAGTTAATGGCGAGTTTCCTACCTTTGTTCATTTCAACTTCAAGCTCTAAATTTAAGCTCTGAGCATAATTTCTTGTGGGAGGATTTACTTTAGACAGACCACTGCCTGAATTCAGAGATGAGGCTTCAGGCTTGTTCATTTGAATCCCTCAGGTAATTGAGTTATAAAATAACAACACAAGAATGTGGAGTACTGTTGATAGCTTCGTTCCATGGATCTTACTCAAAAGAACCAACGATTAAAAATTAAAAAATTTTATTTAAATATAAAAAATGTAGCGCCTAGGAAATTCAGCTAAATGAAGGCATCTAAAAATCGTGGCTGCATCTTTCCTTACAGTCCAGTTACATTTGTCTTCACTGAACTTAAAAAAATTCATCCATTATTAGCTAAATGCTCAATGGATGACTTGGTATCCTTGGAAGGGTTCAAGAATTTATTAGGTATTAGGTACTAAGGGATTCCAAGTGACCAAATCTAACAAAAGATAATTGAGTTTGATCGCAAGAACTCTTTGTGTCAGCTCTAGTCTCCCACCCACTTTCCATCACAACCTACACACAACACAGTCCCTATCCTACCATAACCAGACCTGCTTACCCTGAAATCGGGCTTTTGTGTATTCAAGATCCAAAATAAGTGTATTTTTCATAAAATAGTACTCCTACAGGAAAGTTTGAACAACGGAATGCAAACATGCATACATTTGTATCAAAATTATATTAAAAAAACCTGTCGGAAGTACTGTATCATCCATTTACAGGGTTCCCAGGGCTTTCAGCTATCCCCAAGTAAGGACCTTGTAAGGACCTGTTGGCCTAAGGATAATGTCCATCTTTTAGCCAACGATCTTGAAAGGAACACTTTCCCAGCATTGTGAACAGTGTCTAAGCAGATACAAAAACTATGGCTGACACAGATATATACGCGTTTTCTCGCAAAACGACACCAGGATAAAGAACGAGATTTCAGTCCAATTTCTCTTGACAACTCGCAGTGCATCGTTCATCTGCTAAGCGGTCAGTTGAGATTTCAGTCCAATTTCTCTTGACAACTCGCAGTGCATCGTTCATCTGCTAAGCGGTCAGTTGAAACGGGAAGGTGGGGGAGGGGGATAAGGTGGAGTAGGTGCTGAGAGATGTTTCTCAAGTTTAAAAGTGCTGCTTCTGCGATCTATTTTGAGTATGGTCTTGCTGCTCAGGGCAGTTTTTGGTACCTGTCAGGACTTGTAAGGACCTTGAAGTGAATGTAAGCACTTGTAGGGCCTTACTTGGAGATTTCAATTGGTCAAGACTTATAAGGACTGGTAAGGCCCCTATGAACCCTGATTTAAATTTACAATACACACACATACACAATTTCCCAAATCAGGCAATTCTTTTCAACATATTTTCCCCCATGTACCATCAGTATCATATGTGTACAAAATAAGGCAAAATCAAATGGGTAAACAGGTCTGCATAATCCTCCAGCTCTAGTTTCTATCCCACTTTCACACACACACACCCCTCCCTCTTACTCTCTGTGCATAAATGTCCCTAATAGGGAGCAGATGACTCACTTGTGAGATAAGAGAAAACAGAGAGATTATCCACAAGTATCAGCCCTAGGCACTTCAGACTGAACCATCTGGTGTGTGTGCTCTCTTCCCCCACTTGAGGCGACAGCATCCACTGATAATGGAACTAAATGGGATAACGTTCATAGCTCAGTTGTCAATGAACTTTATCATCTATCTTGCTTCCACACCCCACCCCTCTCTCCCCTTGTCTATTCATTCACACAATGATATTGTATTAATAACACACACATGCATGCACATATATGCGCGCATGTACACACACACCACAGAGAAAGCCGCAGTGAGCACACATGTGCACACACACCACACACAGACAAAGCCGCAGTGAGCACACATGTGCACACACACCACACACAGAGAAAGCCACAGTGAGCACACATGTGCACACACACCACACACAGAGAAAGCCACAGTGAGCACACATGTACACACACACACACACAGAGAAAGCCACAGTGAGCACACATGTACACACACACCACACACAGAGAAAGCCACAGTGAGCACACATGTACACACACACCACACACAGAGAAAGCCGCAGTGAGCACACATGTACACACACACCACACACAGAGAAAGCCACAGTGAGCACACATGTACACACACACCACACACAGAGAAAGCCGCAGTGAGCACACATGTACACACACACCACACACAGAGAAAGCCGCAATGAGCACACATGTACACACACACACACACAGAGAAAGCCGCAATGAGCACACATGTACACACACACACACACAGCCGCAGTGAGCACACATGTACACACACACACACACAGAGAAAGCCGCAGTGAGCACACATGTACACACACACCACACACAGAGAAAGCCGCAGTGAGCACACATGTGCACACACACCACACACAGAGAAAGCCGCAATGAGCACACATGTGCACACACACACACACAGAGAAAGCCGCAGTGAGCACACATGTGCACACACACCACACACAGAGAAAGCCGCAGTGAGCACACATGTACACACACACCACACACAGAGAAAGCCGCAATGAGCACACATGTACACACACACCACACACAGAGAAAGCCGCAATGAGCACACATGTGCACACACACCACACACAGAGAAAGCCGCAGTGAGCACACATGTGCACACACACCACACACAGAGAAAGCCGCAATGAGCACACATGTGCACACACACCACACACAGAGAAAGCCGCAATGAGCACACATGTACACACACCACACACAGAGAAAGCCGCAGTGAGCACACATGTGCACACACACCACACACAGAGAAAGCCACAGTGAGCACACATGTGCACACACACCACACACAGAGAAAGCCGCAGTGAGCACACATGTGCACACACACCACACACAGAGAAAGCCGCAATGAGCACACATGTGCACACACACCACACACAGAGAAAGCCGCAATGAGCACACATGTACACACACACCACACACAGAGAAAGCCGCAGTGAGCACACATGTGCACACACACCACACACAGAGAAAGCCGCAGTGAGCACACATGTGCACACACACCACACACAGAGAAAGCCGCAATGAGCACACATGTACACACACACCACAAAGAAAGCCGCAGTGAGCACACATGTACACACACACCACACACAGAGAAAGCCGCAATGAGCACACATGTACACACACACCACACACAGAGAAAGCCGCAGTGAGCACACATGTACACACACACCACACACAGAGAAAGCCGCAATGAGCACACATGTGCATGCACACACCACACAGAGAAAGCCGCAGTGAGCACACATGTACACACACACACCACAGAGAAAGCCGCAGTGAGCACACATGTACACACACACCACAGAGAAAGCCGCAGTGAGCACACATGTGCATGCACACACACACACACAGACACACCAACAAAATGATGCAGGTTATAATGTATGTGACATGCAGGCGCACACAAGCACATGCACACACACACACACTATGACAATATCTTAACCTGCTCTAACACTCTCTCTCTCTCTCACACACACACAGAGAATCACACACACAGAGATAATAATAACGTTAACCTGCACTACCTTCATTTATGTTCACTAACCAAACGAAATAGGAATGTGTTCATCATGCCTTAAACTATCCCTAATCCTAACAAATCCCTCTCTCTTTCAGCTACTGCATGGCTCGGGTAGCGAAGCGCTATCGCTACGTATCGAAAGAACTACCCGTTGTTACCACTACTACCCATAGAGAACAATTGATGATGACTGTGCCAATCTGTCAGTTTGAATTCGGACAGACTAACCCTAACCCTATTCCTAACCCGAACCCTTTTCCTAACCTAACCCTATTCCTTACCTAAGTTTAACCCTATTTTAACCCTAACCTTAACCCTTAGGGCAGGATGAAAAAAAAGCCTTGTTTGCTTATTCTTTAACCATCAATAAAGATAATTTTGACTTGACTTAGTTACCGTAGTGATTTAGCTCGGTAGCGTTATCGCTACGTAGTGATAGCCGTACTGATTTATCGTAGTGATAGCAGGATGTCCTCCATGGCTCTAGCTAGCTGCTAGTTCTCTTGTTGGTTTGAACGGTGAATTAACGGTATTATTGACCCGCCTTGGGCCCGCCAGGGTTTACCTTTACTCCCCATGCATGTACCGCTAGCTTTAGAGAGTCAATGTTGACACGAGAGAGAGAGAGAGAGAGAGAGAGAGACGAGAGAGAGAGAGAGAGAGAGAGAGAGAGAGAGAGAGAGAGAGAGAGAGAGAGAGAGAGAGAGAGAGAGAGAGAGAGAGAGAGAGAGAGAGAGGAGAGAGAGAGAGAGAGAGAGAGAGAGAGAGAGGAGAGAGAGAGGAGGAGAGAGAGAGAGAGAGAGAGAGAGAGAGAGAGAGAGAGAGAGAGAGAGGAGAGGGAGAGAGAGGGAGGGAGGGAGAGAGGGAGGGAGAGAGAAGAGAGAGAGGGAGAGAGGGGAGGGAGAGAGAGAGAGAGAGAGAGAGAGAGAGAAGAGAGAGAGAGAACACTGAAAAACTTTATTTAACAAGGATAAAGATTTTAGGCAGAGAGAGAGAGAGAGACAACGACAATAGGCTTTAATGTCATTAGCTTCACAAGCTCTCTTAGAGGGGGGGGGGGGGGGAGAGAGAGAGAGAGAGAGAGAGAGAGAGAGAGAGAGAGGAGAGAGAGAGAGAGAGAGTGTAGGGGAGTAATATTTGAAGATAGGGGGAGGCAGTGATCTGGCACGACACCATCACACCATTCGATCCTCTTCGGTGCTTTGTTTGCTCAGCTCCGTGTTCATAAAGACCTCCCCCACCCCCACTAAAACTACCCCCCCCCCCCCCACTCCCAGGGGGGGGGGGGGGGGGGGGCTGAATAAATAAAAAGCGAACATTATTAATCGGCATCAGAGACCTGTGGAAGAGATTGCATACAAGGTCAGTCTTTCATGAGCACACAATGGAATGATGTGACATCAAAGCAGGAGATCACGTGATTTCACTGGTTCAATGATCAGGAAGGAGAGGCCGGAGAGGAATCATCCGAACGGATGGGGGAGGAGAAGGCGGGTGGGGGGGGGGTGGAAGGGTACGATTGATCGGGAGAGGGAATGAGGGGGGTGGGAGAGGCAGGGAAAAGACAGGTGTAGAGGGTTCAGGTGGAGGGAGAGGGGGAGAAGAGGGAGGTGAGGGAGAGAGAGAGAGAGAGAGAGAGAGAGAGAGAGAGAGAGTGATGGAGGGGGGGGGGAGGAGATGAGCAAAGGGATTAAGATTAAGATTAAAATTATAGCCCCGTCGACAACAAAGGCTGTCACCACATTCAATCTTACCACGTATTAAAAAGGGATAAAAACACAAGGTAAAAACAAAATCAAAGTTTCTTTGTTGAACTACTTTTGTTAAAACCCCCATTAATAAAACAAAAACTTAGCAAGTAAAAA
The DNA here is from genome assembly GCA_017654935.2 of Phymorhynchus buccinoides. Classification (NCBI taxonomy): domain Eukaryota; kingdom Metazoa; phylum Mollusca; class Gastropoda; order Neogastropoda; family Raphitomidae; genus Phymorhynchus; species Phymorhynchus buccinoides. Next base: position 50,506,432 of record CM065693.1, read on the forward strand.
CATGACAAAGGGAACGTTTACAGATGGAGGGTAACAGTGATGTACTGAGGATCGAAAAGTGATAGGACAAACTGTCCTGATATAAAAATAAAATAAAACAAATCAATAGGACATTGTCCTGGCTCTTGAAGAAATCAATAAGACAAAGCGGGCCAGTGTTAAAAACTTAATCATACATTTGATTAATTTTGTCCTGACAGAGGAGAACACAATAGGACATTTTCAATTTTAACCCCTTCACTGCCGAGCCCAGTTCTGGTTCCGGGGCAACTATTTGCCAAGCCATTTTAGGTTGCTGAGTCTATCGCAAAACTTTCTGAATAAAAGTGCATATAACCTATGCTTTTCTGAATGGGGATTGAATATATTATCCTTTGAGAACACTCTCACATGCATTCGAACATACTGCGAAAAGCGTATGGATAGAAAACGGGAAACTCTTAGAATAACCCTATGACGGATATTTCCGTGACGGGGCAGTTTATAGGTTACCGGAAGTTGACGGAAATATCCGTGACAGGGCAGTGAAAAGGTTAATACTAGGCAGACCTGTTTTCCCTTACACAAGTCTTGAGTAGTCTGGATAGCTGAAATGAGTAGTTTTGGTGCAAAATGTGTAGTTTTATTCATGAAACCATCAAACAATGTTTGAGTGGAGTAAACAGGTCTGACTAGGTCAATGGCCTATGACCGGGGCTTTGGGATATCACTGGGGTAAAATACAAAAACGTATATATGATGATCTACGAAAACGAAGATACGCTACCAGTTGCATTTTTCAAATCATATGAGAGAGAGAGAGAGAGAGAGAGGAGAAGAGAGAGAGAGACAGAGACGAGAGAGAGAGAGAGAGAGAGAGAGAGATGAGGTTGGGGTGGGGGGGGGAGAGAGCGCGAGAGGGAGAGAGAGCGAGAGCGGAGAGAGAGGAGAGAGAGAGAGAGAGAGAGTGAGAGAGAGAGAGAGAGAGAGAGAGATGAGAGAGGAGAGAGAGAGCGAGAGAGAGGAGAGAGAGAGAGAGGACGAGAGAGAGAGAGAGAGAGAGAGAGAGAGAGAGAGAGAGAGAGAACTTGAAATGTTTAATGAGGATGAACTGAATAAGCATAACACTTCTTTTCATCAGGTCCTCAAACAAATAAAATAATAAACAAGCAAAATAGAGTAATGAATAGACAAACAAACAGCAGTATTATAACATCATCATTAAACATGACAGCAAAAGAACGACGAAATAGTAACATCAATAATAATATAATGATGATAATAAAACAGTAATATGCAAAGGATTCACAATACTACAAATACTATAACAGTCACACACAGAGAGAGAGAGAGAGAGAGAGAGAGAGAGAGAGAGAGAGAGAGAGAGAGAGAGAGAGAGAGAGAGAGAGAGAGAGAGAGAGAGAGAGAGAGAGAGAGAGAGAGAGAGAATGGATAGACACAAGAGGAGCCAAGAAGGATAAGAGAGACAGACATATAAACAGACAGACAGACATATAAACAGACACAGACATGCAGACGCAGATAAAGAAGATAGAGTCAACAAGGAGAGAGAGAGATATACAAGGAGAGAGAGAGAGAGAGATAACTGATCAGATGGGGTCAAGCCACCTAAATTTGTTCTCTGGGCTGATACCAAACGGCCATTAAGCCCCATTGTGCGACTGATAGTGTGGACCATTGACACAGGCTTGACTTGAATAAACAAAAGCTGTCAAGAGATTTGGACAGGGTCAAGCAGGATTATCTTTATACAGACACATATATGCACACACACACACACACACACACACACACACACACACACACACACACACAAAGAGATGAACAGACTGCAGATCTGTTTACCCTCTACACAAGTCTTGAGTAGTCTGGATAGCTGAAATGAGTAGTTTTGGTGTGAAATGCATACTTTTATTCATTAAACCATCAAACAATGTTCACTGCAAATGAGTAGTTAAGAGCATTATTTTCAAATTTGAAGAGTAGTAGAGGTCCAAATTGAGTAGAATACTACTCGAAAAGAGTAGAGTAAACAGGTCTGAGAGAGAGAGAGAGAGGGAGAGAGAGAGAGTTCTCTGAAAGAGAGAGTTCTCTGAGAGAGTGAGACGGAGGGACTTGGAGGGGGAGAGATAGAGGAAAGAGAGGGGGGTATCAATCATCTCTACTGGGCGAGTTCTAAGTCCCGCTATTAATCAAACTATTCATACTAATCATTCCCCAAACCTAACTTCACCACACAACCAAGTAAACCGGCAAAACATATCAGTCAATTTGAACCTCGAAACATCAGGATGTAAACTATTTGTGCAAATCTGTTTTACGTCCTCCGACCTGGAACAGGCACATGTGGGACATTTGTAACCACAGTGGAACCTCCCTTATAAGACCCTCAAAAATCATCCAAAATTAGGTCTTATAAGGGAGGGGTCTTATTGGCCACTGCAACTAGGGTTATTAACGCCCTTGACAGTGAGAGTGAATCCCTTGGTCAGTACTGAAAGGCATTTACTCTTGCGAAAGGCAGCCATTTAGTGGCCTCAAATAGGGTTATTGGCGAGAGTTACTCCCTTGTTTGGTCAGTACTCAAGCATCTACCAAGAGCATTCAGTCTAGCAATACATGGTTGTGGCAGTGGCCAATAAGGGAGGTGATTTTAATACTTACAAAAAAGGGAAATGTCTCAGAGAAGTAGGGAGTCTTATAATGGGAGGTCTTATAAGGGAGGTTCCACTGTACTAACTGATGTGCTGACAATTTGATGAAAGTTGGTTTAGCATCCTCCGACCTGAAACAGATACATACATGTAATTATAATAATTATAATAATAATACTGGATACTTGTAAAGCGCTTCACTCCCGTGCAGGGAGCTCAAAGCGCTGTACAAAGAACTAAACACTAGAATACAAATGAGTAAGCAAATACATTAAACACAATCCAAGAATAAGTGAATAATAATCAACATAAAAAACAAGCATAAGTCAACACAAGCGTTAAAAACAATAATTACTAAATGAGTTATCAACATGTAAAGAAGCACCTATCAATACAAACATTAGACACAATAATTATAACGAACACAAATAAATGAGCGTAATACACCTTACAACATACACATGAAACACAATGTAAACTTTGCACATACAAGAACTTGAGATATTTATAAGTGTTATTTAAACAGAACAAATGGATCCAATCACACACACACATGCAGACACACACGCACCCACACTTATGGGACATTTGTAGCTATAAAGATAGTGTGACGATCCTGGAGGTACTGCTGCAATACCAGGAGAGACCCGTTAGCAAAATAATACTAATGAACAAAAATCCGTTTAACGTCCTCCGACCAGGATTAAGATTAAGATTAAAATTATAGCCCCATCGACAACAAAGGCCATGTCAGGGCTGTCACCACGTTAAATCTTACCACGTATTAAAAAGGGATAAAAACACAAGGTAAAAACAAAATCAAAGTTTTTTTAATTAAAATACTTTTGTTAAAAAACACATTAATCAAACACTTAGCAAGCAAAAACATAACACGTCTAGAATTTAAAATATCACAGTATCTCACATCAAATGAAATAATATTAATCTCTTTCAAGAAATTAAAGATCATGTCAGGCGTGGGACATTTCTCCCGCCTGGGAGGCATGGGACATTTCTAAAGATAGTGGGACGATCCTGGGAGTACGATTAAGTCCCGATTTTTTAATAGATACAAACGAAACTTACGAACTCTGCATTCAAAGTAATACTAACTGTTGTTGCCAGTCTGTCGCTTCCGACAATGACTGCCAGATAGCAGAGAGGGGGGCAGATGCTATTCTGGCGGGCTGGGCGAGAATTAGTTTACAGTGGAGATGCCTTGCCCAGGGTACATCCCCACTCACTCGGCCAAAGGGATTTGAGGACGAGCGTTGACATTGGGGAAGGTCCCCAAAGGCCAACCAATCCCTTTGGCTGCAGCACCAGAGCCGTAATACCAACTGAAGTGTCGATAATTGATGTGGTGGTGGAGTGATTGTCATGGGTTTTTTTCTCCAGTTAACTACTGAGACGATAAACTGAGATCCCGTGTGCTCATGCACTTAGCACACGTTAAACCCAGTGGCAACGAAAAAGTTGTCATTTGGTAAAAATTTACCCCCCTCACTTCCTTCCTCATCAGTCACACAAAAATCGCATGCAAAAAAAAGAAGAATGGGTGGCGCGGCTCTGGCTGCGACGCTCTCTCCAGGTGGGAGCAACCCGAATTTCACAGAGACGCCTCTGTGACTATAATGTACCTAACCTAACCTACATGTAGGCAGTTTTGCTCCTTCTGAGGCGCTAAAGAATTTTTGTTTTCTTCTTCTTCTTCTTTTTTGGTGGTCACTCCTCACTGGACACTTTGTCACAGCTTTGGCTACATTCTTATCCCCCCCCCCCCCCCCCCCCCCACACCCCCCCAACAACAAGGGCATCGCCGGCGGCAGCAACGCATTGTGACAATGCAAACCCGGCCAGAGTTATGTCCTGTCCCCCCACCCCCCCCCCCAATAAACACACCACTTTCCACCCTTACAGAACGCATAAAATACATAGCCCAAAATTTGAAGCGATTCTGTTCAGTAGTTCACGAGATACAGCTGAACTTTTATACAAACTTCCTTGCACCGAGTGATGTCCCCCACCCCCCAATAATCACACCACTTTCCACCCTTACAGAACGCATAAAATACATAGCTCAAAATTTGAAGCGATTCTGTTCAGTAGTTCACGAGATACAGCTGAACTTTTATACAAACTTCCTTGCACCATGGTACACCACCACACAAAATTTGAAGCGATTCTGTTCACTAGTTCACGAAATAAAGCTGGGGGGAAATTACATAACCCAAAGAAGGAAATTTCGGTTTTCAAGGTCAAACTTCAAGGTCAAGATCAGCACGGTTTTGAGTAACGAAAGGAAGCTTTGTTTTCAAGCTGTCTACCCCTCTGCCAATTTTAATCAAAATCCAAACAGTAGTTTTTAAGATAATCGATGCACAGACAGACACACACACAGACACACAAACTGATCGCAATACCTCGGCCTCTGGCCGGGTAAAAATCTAAGAAAGAAAGAAAAGAAAGAAAAAGAAAGCTCGTGGAATCTTGTTTGTGTAGCAAAGTGTGTCAACAGTTAATGTCGAGTCAAATATTTAACCTTCAGATAATCTCCCTTGTTCAATAACAGGGGGGGGGGGGGGGGGGGGTGCGAGTTGTCTCCCAGTCGAAAAAACAACTAATCAGCCCCCTCCCCCCCTCCCCCAACCAATCCTCTCTCTCTTTCTTCTTCATGCTATTCAGCAAGACTTCACTGAGCAAAAAGTATGCAAGCAGAGTAACCTGTCCATGAAGTGGAATGAAAGCTATGCTACACTTAAATGACCCTTTCCGTTTATCGCAGATTAAGCCCTTGAACACACACACACACACACGAAAGAGAGAGAGAGAGAGAGAGAGAGAGAGAGAGAGAGAGAGAGAGAGAGAGAGAGAGAGAGAGAGAGAGAGAGAGAGAGAGAGAGAGAGAGAGAGAGAGAGAGAGAGAGAGAGAGACGAAACAATGTTTTATTTATACAGGGCAATGAAATAAGCAATGCTTTATTACACTCAGCCCTCTGTGTGTGTGTGTGTCTGTGTGTGTGAGAGAGAGAGAGAGAGAGAGAGAGAGAGAGAGAGAGAGAGAGAGAGAGAGAGAGAGAGAGAGAGAGAGAAGAGAGAGAGAGAGACCCAAAGAGAGACAAAGACATAGAAAAAACAGAGAGAGAGATGTAATGTTGACAAAGCCCGAGTAGACATTTTCGCCAACCCACTAGCAATGTAGGTTAATTTGATTCGATGTTCATAGCCCCGTCGACTGCTACGGCCATTTCAGGGCTGTCACCACGTCAAAATTTGAGCACATAAGATCACAGTTTAAAGTCCGACCACGTGATATCACAGGTACAAATATACAATTAAAAACGTAAAGATTTGAAACAAAAGTTAAAAAAGGGATTAAAATTTAGTCATGTATAAAAACCTTACACAGTTAAAAGCTTACAATTGATGTTTTAAAACTTAAATTGGGTGGCGCGCCTCTGGCTGCGACGTGCTCTCCAGGTGGGAGCAACCCAAATTTCACAGACGCCTCTGTGACTATAAAGTACCTAATACCTAAAATAATAACATGTGCATACAGATACACATACTTGCACCCACGTATGTGCACATGCACACACACCTGTAATCTTCTTTCATTTTACCGTCTAATATCACGAGAAGTGGACAGACGTTAAATGAAAGACACACACACACACACACACACAGTCTCAAACATTTCACATTGAAAAACATCTGTAATTGTTTTCTTTACATCATTTATTAAAATTCAGGCATCTTCATGAACATCAGTACACAAACAAGCCAATAAGCATATGTGATGGTGCATGGGGAAAACCTACATAAGTCGCTCAGAAGGTTTTGAGCAAAAGCCAAAAGTAATTAACCACCCACAAAATATCAATTTTCTATTTAGGGCATATTTATGTCTAATTTTATGTATTCTACCAATGTCCACAACATAAACAAGCATCAGAATAGTCTGAAGTCCAATTCTCTGAAAACCGCGGTAAAAGGGCCATCAAGGCCCCAGACTATACAGGGACAACACTGAAATCAGTTCCCAACACCACCAAAAAGGCTCGATATAGTGAAATATCACTTTAAAAAGCTATTTAACACACATGATAACGCTCAATAAAAAGGCAAAACCTCCGACAAGAGAAGCCAATCCTCTGTCAGAAATTCTTAATCCTCTGAAATCCTCTGATCTTCTGACAATTCTGATGCCTGATCATAAAGGACAATTTTGAATTATTTCTTTGTTTATTTGATTGTTTTCTAAATCAAGTCAATAGAAACAAAGAGGCAAAATTGTATCTTCTATGCCCGATGTCTGCAAAATAAAATAATGATCTATTTCGAATGCCAAACTTCAAATAATTATGAAATAAAAGCTAGACAAGATAATTCAATTCGGTTTTCTGTGTATTAACAAGGAATCTTTGCTCCACCATGAACAATTATAATCTCAATTTATTCCAAAATTCCATTACGTCTGTTTTTCCCATGCACTGTCACATATGATGACATTTGGGGGGGGGGATAATTTAATGATCAAGTGTTAATGTTCCATACGCATAAACATCAACACTTGATCATTAAATTATCCACACACAAAAAGGTATCAAAACCCATTTTTCTTTTAAAGATCCACCGGGTCACATGTCAAAATCACAGGTTTCACGTGTTTTCCCTTTTATAGCTGGTAAGAAATCTTGTTTGGACCAGGTTTGACTCCCATACAAATGTCCCCAAATTGAAAACGAATCATTTTAAAGAGCAGTCTCAATTTGAAGTTGGGGACATTTGTATGTGGGTCACAGCTACCTAGAAAAAAACCATGGGACTTAATCGTGGTGCATCAGTGTGTCTTTAAAGGATCTTAGGTCGCTGATAAAAAAATAAATATTCACAATATTTATTGATATCCTTTAAATAAACATTAACACGTGATCATCAAATTATCCAGAAAGTTTCGAAACACAAAATCTTTTCCAGGATCAATGCACAAACATTCTTTCAATCATTGGTTTAAATAAATTTTTATTAAGTTCAACAGGACATATACATAAATACATTAACGAAGGAATGAGCAAGCTTCAAGCTTATAGCGTGCTCACTATCAACATGAATATTACATATTATGACGACTGTTGAAAAAATATAAGATATTTTAGTAGTCATTTTTAAGAAAAAAACTAAACTAATTTGAAATTTAAAAAAAATAAAAAATCGAAGATATTGATATGTATATCAACAGTATAAAAAAACAATTTATCCTACATTTTGTAGGTGAAATTCAAAAACCTTGTATCTCAATTTTGGTAGTTTTGATTTTTAAAAAAATTAAAATGTTTTAAAAATTAACCGCGTTGACCACAATTGATTAACTATGATGAATATATTGTTCAAGACATTGCGAGTTTAGTCCTGCATTTCGCTAAAATTACTTTTTTTTTAAATGTTAGACTTGAAAAGAACAAAGATACGAGGTTTTTGTCCTTATTTAGATCTGAATTTGGGACTTACGAGTTTTTCTTCTATTTTCACAACCTCATTTACCCCAGATAGAAAGTCGTTAGAGATACGAGCTTTTGGTGGAAAGTGGCGGGAAAAATTAGAGAGCTAACTATGTATCTAACTCAAAACCCCAAGAAAATGAAATACGAGGTTTTTGAATTTTACCGACAATTTGTTAATAGCAAAGCTTTCCTTTGATCAGAAATTTGAAGAAGAAAAAAAAGACTCAAAAATTGGAATTCTGTGCTGGGGGATTCTGTGCTCTCATGACTTATTGTCTCACATTGTTTCTATGTGCGCAAGTAAAAAATATTGGTACATGTGATTGAACAAATGCAGGTACAAAACCAGCAACATATCAAAATCATCACAGATATTTGTTGCATGAAAAAAAAAAAAAATGAAAAAAAAAAAGCAAGCACACACAAAATGACTAAACAATTCCATTTTCCAACAAAATCGGCAACTTTGGATATAACTCACTCTCTCTCTCTCTCCTCCCTCTCCCTCCCTCCCCCCTCTCTCTCTCCTCTCCCTCCCCCCTCTCTCTCTCTCTCTCCTCTCCCTCCCCCTCTCTCTCTCTCTCCCTCTCTCTCTCTCTCTCTCTCTCTCTCCTCTCTCTCTCTCCCTCTCTCTCTCCCTCTCTCTCTCCCTCCTCCCTCTCTCTCCCTCCCTCTCCTCTCCCTCCCTCCCTCCCTCCCTCCCTCCCCCTCCCGCCCTCCCTCCCCCCCTCCCTCCCTCCCGCCCCCCGCCCGCCCGCCCGCCCTCCCTCCCTCTCTCTCTCTGTACATATCAACTTCCTAATTGAAATATATTTCATCAATTTCTGTCACTATGTCTACACATGCAAACACATAATAAAACAGAGACACACAAACACAGACACATACCAGGGCTCCCAATCGTCCCACAAAACAAGGGGTCCCAGGGACTCCTTCACTTACAGCATAGAGGGTCCTAGAGGCGGGATAGAGGGTCCCAGTGGCATTGCGAATGCTAAAAAGATTTTTTCTAATGCGTCCCTGGGACCCCCTGCACATTCTTTTAGAGGGTCCTTTAGAATTTTAGTGCTTAATAGACCCCCAAATGGGGGTCCCTGGGAGCCCTGCATACACACTCTAATAGTCCAGCCAACCATAGAGAGCCCCCTCAGACTGTCACCACATAAAATAAAACCCATTTTTAGATCCCTCATAACATTATGAAAAATGTAGTGAAGTCTTGAGGTATCTGCCTAACAGACTGTTACAATGTCGGACGCCGACGGGCATCGAATTATCAACGTCAAAACGAGCCGACGTCACAAAGAAACAATCGTCATCATTTGAGCTGTTGAACATCACCTAACTTCTTTCTTCTTCTTCTGCGTTCCCAGGCCATATGGCCATAATGGGCAAGTACATATGCGTCCGGTTTTTAGTTTTCACTGGTCTCCCCGCTGCGTACAGCCGGCACATTCCGATTTTGGAGGAGCTCAAAGGAGAAAAATTATGATTTTTTTTTTTTTTTAAAGGCAGGAGAATGGGCCAATAGATCAGAAAGATAGATGACAGAAAGCAAAGGGAAAAGGCAGAGTCAAAATGAGTGGCAGATTAGAGGAAGTTACAAGCACAGAACTTCCAAAGGTGGGGGAACTATTTTTACGAAAGACCCCCCAGTATCCCCATGGGGATAAAAGTCAAAAAGACAGATGACAGAAAGCAATGGAAAAGGCAGAGTCAAAGAGAGTGGCAGATTAGAGGAAGTTACAAGCACAGAACTTCCAGAAGGAGGGGAAACTATTTTTTTACGAAAGACCCCCCCGGTATCCCCACGGAGAGAACTTCTTTCAAATTTTTGCCCGGTACAAAATGGATTTTCCTTGGCTAACAGTTCTGTTGGAGTTTAACGACCGAAGAAGGCAAACTGAAGAAAATGTCCTCAAAGAGGAAAGGTCTTATCTCTTATCTTTAGTGCTACATGCATAACAACAGATGTTCAACATGGGTTCCTCCGCTTCAATCCGATTATGTATCAATAAACATTCTCCCACTCAAAGCGTAAATTAAGACATACATATAATAAAGCAATATTTATGTTCAAAATTATGTCTAGGTGTCTCTACAAGCAAAATTTCCATTCAACATAAAACGTCTTCCTCATAGACTGATTTAGAAAACTGTAGGGTGGTGGGGGAAAAGGGGCATAACTCGGAATAGACTCTATATATGATTGGGTGATATTGTATACATAAAAAAAGAAATCTTTAATGCATGTGTTTATTTGTAGTTTTAAGATTAAGATTAAAATTATAGCCCTGTCGACAAATAAGGCCATGTCAGGGCTGTCACCACGTTAAATCTTACCACGTATATATTTTTAAAAAAAGGATAAAAACACACGGTAAAAAAAATAGTCAAGAGTGTAGTAGTTAAAATACTTGGTTAAAAGTAACAAAATGTATTTTATAATTACATCAAACGTACAAAGTAAAATCCATCCAATTCTAAATGTAAACTGTTACAAGTTATAAACTATATCAAGTGAAAAATGTTAATCCCTTTCAAATAATTAAAAATTACGTCAGGCTGAACAAAATTGACTCCACCAATTTGTAGTTTTAAATTTAGTCGTTGCTCGTTCATTATATGTTGTTAAACGTGTCACAAAACAATTTTCCTTTCTGTGAGGACTTCATAAAATGTGATTGATTGAAATTGTGAAAGAGTGGGTTGCCATGATTACACACAGATGAAAGCAAAGATTAAGATTAAGATTAAGATTAAGATTAAAATTATAGCCCCGTCGACAACAAAGGCCATTTCAGGGCTGTCACCATGTTGCATCACACCACGTTAAATCTCACCATGTATTAACCCCTTGACTGCCAGAGAAAATTAAAGAAAAAATTATTGGGCAAATCATTACATGAAAAAAGACAACTGATAGAGCCAATCTGAGAAAATGGTCTGGGGATATTACTCTCTTGATTATGTTAGAGCAAAAGCCAGCATATCAGGGTTATTCCTCTTCATCTGATGACACCATCAGTGATGTCATCAGGTCAGTACGTAATATGTTGGTGGCAGTCAAGGGGTTAACTCTCTCTTTACTGTTGTACGCTATAGCGTACACGAAGTTTAAAAAATTATAGTTCATAGGCCAGTCGTCTTATCATATCATATCATATCATATACGGCATATAGGCTTTTAAATAGCCTTTAGCCTGCTATTTCCTTTTAGTTTATAAGGAAACGCAATTTAAAACTTTTTGTTTTTGTTATTATGTTTTATATATATATATATATTTTTTTTTTTTAAAGAGTACAACATACAGTGAACACAAGCAAACTGATCTGCATACTAATCAATTACTGAATACTTATGTTAGTATGGAAGCAATAATCTTCCCCAAAATTATCTAATTTGTTTTTTAAAACTATTGAGTGTTCCTGCGGTTGCAGTATCATTTGGTAGAGAATTCCAATTGTTAATAACCCTGTTTGTGAAAAAATGTGCATAAATATTAGTATGAACTAATGATTTTGTTAGTTTTAAGGAGTGTCCTCTAGTGGTAGAGGTCTTGCGCAGACCAAACTGGTACAGAAGTATTCCTCTATGGTCCGTGGTTTTGTCTGCTAAACATTTGCTGTACTTTCATTGGTTTATACAATGGAATATGCTAATAACGCTGGGTCACCATGTGACCGCTTTCTTCTTTGTGCAAAACAATGGCGACCCCATCAACTTCTGCAAGTACTTCAAGTGAAAATAGAGCCCGAAATCGAAGATACACGGTTCAAGAAGTTATTGAACTACTTGCAACAGAGGGTTCAGACATCGGAGAAGATGAAGACGATTCTGTAGATGAAGATGAATTGGAACAGGCGATGCGACAAGGCTTCGAAAGTGACGAGAGTGAAGTGAGCGAAGCACGTGTCAGTGAAAGTGAAGCTGAGACTGACAGTGATTCTGCAGAAGAGGTACCTGCGCCTGCGGTGGCCGACGAATTTGCAAGGCGAGATGTCATGCTGCAAGATTTCTTGACCTTCCTGATGCGAGACTGGCATGAAGATTTTTCTTTTTTCCCCATTGTTCCACCTTTTTTGAGGATGGGGGGTGTGGCATCCAAAACGTAAACATGGACGAGAACCACGCCCCCATTGATTTTTTCTCCTTGATTTTCGACGATGATCTTTTAGATCACATCGTAGCGCAAACAAACAAGTATGCGCAAGAAAACATCGCCGCCAAGGGGGAGTTGAAAGAACACAGTTTGTTCAAACGCTGGCCTGAGGGAGGTATGAGCAAAAATGAACTGGTAGGATTTTTTGCCATATGTGTGCACATGGCCCTTGTGCGCAAGCCATCTGTCATTGACTACTGGGCATGCTTACCTATCTTGGAAACTACATTTGCAAGAAATATCATGTCCAGGGACAAATTTCTCCTGATTTTAGCTGTTCTTCATGTCAGTGATAATGACATTTTCATTCCCAGGGGCAGGCCGGGTCATGACCCGCTGCATACGATTAGACCAGTGTATGAGCATCTCCGGCAGAAATACAAAGAACTCTACATTCCCCATGAAAACATCTGTGTGGACGAGGCCATCTGTCCCTGGCGTGGTAATTTGTCTTTCAGAGTATACATGAAAGACAAACCAGTGAAGTGGGGTATCAAGTTGTATGAACTTTGTGAGTCAAAGACGGCGTATGTGTACGACTTTGAAATTTTCGCTGGAGTACCTGGACTGAGCAACAAGCCAGTTGACGTTGTGTGCCGCCTTGCAGAACCATTACTGGACAAGGGTCGGACAATGTATGTCGACAATTACTACTGTTGTCCAGAGCTTGCTGAAAGTTTAGTTCAGCGGGATACCCATACAGTGGGCACCGTCCGTGCCAACAGAACAGGCATGCCTCCTCAGCTGGCAGTCACACCCAACCCTCAACCAGGTCCAGGCTTATCGACAAGGTAGTATTTTTGTCTCTTAGATAAATGTGTGTGTGTGTGTGTGTGTGTGTGTGTGTGTGTGTGTGTGTGTGTGGGCTGGGGGGGGGGGGGGGGGGGGGGGCTGCTTCAGTGTGTGTTTGTTTGTGTGCACATGTGTTTGTGTGTGTGTGTAAACTGACAATGACAGCATGTGCTCTCTCTCTCTGTGTGTGTGTGTGTGTGTGTGTGTGTGCGTGTGCGTGTGTGCGGTCCCGCATGGCTTTTTCAAATTTGCGGGATTTTTTTTTTAAATGCGTGAATCGCGCAATCGCACACCCTAGATGCAACTCTGGACCACAATTTTGCCTCTGACTTTGCTTTGGTAGTGCTTTGTTGTGGGGAAACCAATCGGTGTTGAGTTTTTCTATATTATCTATATATAAAAGTCTGATCCACCACTCCCCTATGTCTAAACCTGAAGTAAAAAAAACTGTAATCTTCTTTCATTTCTCCTTTTGTTTATGTATGTTTTGTTTGTGTGTACGGCTGGAGTGATTTGTGAGGTGTTTTTTTAATAATTCAAAATCGTTGCAATGCGAATGAGTCAATGCCTTCACGCATTTGCTCGACTTTCTCCAAACAAGGCACCCGCCACCGCTAGATGCCTCCACACTTTCTTAATGCCTTCATGCATTTGCTCGACTTTCTCCAAACAAGGCACCCGCCACCGCTAGATGCCTCCACTTTCTTAATGCCTTCACGCATTTGCTCGACGTTCTCCAAACAAGGCAGCCGCCACCGCTAGATGCCTCAACACTTTCTTAATGCCTTCACGCATTTGCTCGACTTTCTCCAAACAAGGCAGCCGCCACCGCTAGATGCCTCCACACTTTCTTGTGTTCGAACTGCTCTCCGGGGATCTGTTCAAACTGTCACAAAGCTGGCGCCTGAAGAGCTACAGCGAAGAAAGTTAAGAAAAATGTGATCAGCGTGGAAGAAGCTGACAAACTGGGCTGACCTACGGTGGGTAGATTAAGATTAAAATTATAGCCCTGTTGACAACTAAGGCCATGTCAGGGCTGTCACCATGTTGAATCTTATAACGAATAAGAAAAATATTTTAAAAAACACAAGGTAAAAACAAAATCTAAGTTTTACGTTAAATTACTTTTTCTAAAACTTCATTGATACATTTTTTAAAAGAGTAGCAAGTAAAAACACACTTTTAGAATTTAAAATATCACTAGCTTGAACACCATGTGAAAAATATTAATTTTGTTCAAATAATTAAAAATTGCGTCGACAACTAAGGCCTTAGGGAGAGGGACATTCTTTCCAAGCAGAGACAAGAAAATGGTTTCCTTTCTGTCATCAATTCATACAGCTAACGGATCAGGCTTTGTTCATCGCAGATGAGAAAAACAGGGTCAGATTAGGATTACGATTAAGATTAATATTATAGCCCCGTCGACAACTAAGGCCATGTCAGGGCTTTCACCGCATTAAATCTTACCATGTATAAGATTAAGATTAAAAATAAAGATTAAAATTATAGCCCCGTCTACAACTAAGGCCATGTCAGGGCTTTCACCACGTTAAATCTTACCATGCATAAGGTCAGTTTTAAAAAAATCAGTTTTGTTAGACAACATGGGTGGGGTGAATATGGGTGGGGTGAATAAAAGAGCGACTAGCTGATTAACAAATACCGGAAACATTACAATATGTGAAAAAAAAACTTGCCTTAAAGACTTCTATATTGCTGAGCGCACGCTTTAGCAGTACTTGGTTTTTTTCCAGTGTGTTGTACCTTCAAGCAGAGAGACAAAGTGAGCAGACATTAATTTCCTTTTCAGATCTGTTTATGCAGACCATTTGATGTGAAACATGAGTGTTTATTTGCAACATCTCATCTATTGTCGTACACTTACAGTTAAACAAGATTGTTGCATGTCTTTGAGCTAACAGATTTTGTGTATTTGATGTTTTGGGATGTGTGGGGTTTAACCAATTTTAAATTATTTTCACAATTTTGTTTCATTCATGCAATTTCAGGCAGAAGCACAAGCTGCCCAGTCCTTGACTGGCACCATCATGAAAAGGAGCGAAGTCCTTCCAAATAAATCAAGGCCACTTCATCGTTGTGGCACCAAGTGATGGTGCAGCTGTTGAGGTTGTGCAGTCCTTGACTGGCACCATAATGAAAAGGAGCGAAGTCCTTCCAAATAAATCAAGGCCACTTCATCGTTGTGGCACCAAGTGATGGTGCAGCTGTTGAGGTTGGCCAGTCCTTGACTGGCACCATAATGAAAAGGAGCGAAGTCCTTCCAAATAAATCAAGGCCACTTCATCGTTGTGGCACCAAGTGATGGTGCAGCTGTTGAGGTTGGCCAGTCCTTGACTGGCACCATAATGAAAAGGAGCGAAGTCCTTCCAAATAAATCAAGGCCACTTCTTTATCGTTGTGGCACCAACTGATGGTGCAGCTGTTGAGGTTGGCCAGTCCTTGACTGGCACCATAATGAAAAGGAGCGAAGTCCTTCCAAATAAATCAAGGCCACTTCTTTATCGTTGTGGCACCAACTGATGGTGCAGCTGTTGAGGTTGGCCAGTCCTTGACTGGCACCATAATGAAAAGGAGCGTAGTCCTTCCAAATAAATCAAGGCCACTTCTTTATCGTTGTCGCACCAACTGACGGTGCAGCCGTTCAGATAGTTCAAGTCTTCAACACATACCTACACAATTCATTTTTGATCGATCGCACTGTTTCCTTCAAGGGAATGGTGCGGACAGAGCATCTGCTCTTCACTAAAGAGTCCAGGTCGTCTTTTGTGAAAACATATAAACCGACAGATGAGCAATGAGAGATGGCTGAAACCACAACATTTCCATGTGAGCAGCGGGCATCATCATCGAAAAAAAGAAGCATCTCGGAAGTACTCGGCTACTCAACTGACAGCAACCCATCTCATGAGTACAGTGGAACCTCCCTTATAAGACTTCCCATTATAAGACTCCCTCCGACAAAAGACCTGCTTCTCTGAGACATTGCCCTTCTTCATAAGTATTAAAATTACCTCCCTTATAAGGATGGTTTTTGAAGGTCTTATAAGAAACACCAAGAGTCGGGCCCTGCAGGACAATACAGTGGAACCTCCCTTATAAGACCTTCAAAAACCATCCAACATGAGGTCTTATAAGGGAGGTTCCACTGTATTGTCCTGCAGGGCCCGACTCTTGGTGTTTCTACCCAGAAGCACTAGCCAAGCACCAAATTCCCAGTTCCCATGAAAAGCTGGTTCGCACCCCACTGAACCGCGATTTACTGGAGGAGCACATCAAACCCGTCTATGAGTATGACAGACTGACAGATGACAGGCTGTTGGCCAGGTGCACGTCAGGCAAGACATAAAATGCAAATGAGTGTTTGCACAGCCTGGTCTGGAGTCGGTGTGCCAAGGACAACTTCACTTCCAGGAGGGTCCAGTTCGCGGTCATCCGGGCTGCCCAGGAGTTCAACTTTGGTGAGTGTGCTCTCCTCCAGGACACTGCCTGCTTCTTTTGGATTCTCCCCTGGGGCAAACATGAAGCGCCTTGGAGCTGCCAGGATGAAGAAGAGGGTGAACAACAGCCTTAAATACCAAAGAGACAGGCAGAGCAAGAGACGCCAGGGCTCCCAATCGTCCTGCAAAACAAGGGGTCCCAGGGACTACTTCACTTACAGCATAGGGTCCTAGAGGTGGGATAGAGGGTCCCAGTGGCATTGCGAATACTAAAAAGAATTTTTCTAGTGCATCCCTGGGACCCCGTGCATTCTTTTAGGGGGTCCTTTAGAATTTCAGTGCTTCGTGGACCCCCAAATGGGGGTCCCTGGGAGCCCTGGACGCAATGTGGTGCGGACTGCCCGGCAGAAGAGGATGGAGGAGCTGATGGAGGCTGAGGGGGGTGCTGCCTATGCTGCAGGGAAATTCTAGCCTGCATACACATTGGGGGATAGCAGTAGAGGGTTGCAGATGAGGTGGGAATATTCATTTCATGCTTGTGCACTGCCGCGCGTAAAGGCGAAGCTTTTCTGACCTTTCTGCTCAATTTTCTTGGTTTCATGCTTTTGTCACTTGGTACATGTGTGTCTTCTAAACCAGTTGTCAGATTCTATTGAAAAAGTCATGCGCGAACTACAGTCTGATCTTTTCATGATCCACTGTATTTCTGCAATTCATTGGGGAGAAGCTAGCAGGTAGCCGCCTCGCCGCCTAGGTCGCCTTGGTCACGCCTCGCTCGCTCATCTCTAATCGTCACCTTCACAAGTCTTCACAAATCTTCTTCTCGGGAGCCTTCACCTCTTCTTCTCTGAACCGCAGGCGCCGATTGCCGCCTGCCGTCTGGCCTTCGCCCAGCTGTCGTCTTGTTGGTGCCCTTTTTTTCTCCTAGGGAGTGAGTATGAGATCTGGATCTAAAATGAAATAGGGTGTTAGGTTTTTGGGGTTTTTTACAGGGTGCATGTTTTATTGCCCCTGCTAGTTTAGAGTAGTGTAGGCCTGCACAAAAGTGCAGTCCCAGGAAGAGTACCAGCAGTGAGTTCTTGCACCTTGGACCACATTGCAAGCTGGGAAAAGCCTGGGGCCGCATCGGCGGTTAAAAAAATTAGTATAGGCCATTTTCAAAACTTGGATATCCTTTCGGTCTATCAATCCTCCTCCGGGCGTTGGCACATTTATCTGCCCCCGGAGTGGGTTTCACAGTCTAGGACTAGGAAGTAGGTCTTTTCAAATTCTTGTTTCTTGATAGGTTTAGTATATAGAAGTATTGTCACTCCCTTCGGGGACTTCTGACAAGTTGCCACTTTGGAAAAATTTAATTTCTTTTTCATAAGTTTCTATTAGTACTTAATTAGTACCTCCTAATTTGTTGGAGGACTTGTGTGCAAGCAATACTTTCTGTTTCCTTGCAGGGTTCTTGCCAATCTCCTAATTTGTTGGAGGACTTGTGTGCAAGCAATACTTTCTGTTTCCTTGCAGGGTTCTTGCCAACCTCCTAATTTGTTGGAGGACTTGTGTGCAAGCAATACTTTCTGTTTCCTTGTAGGGTTCTTGCCAACCTCCTAATTTGTTGGAGGACTTGTGTGCAAGCAATACTTTCTGTTTTCTTGTTTGGTAACTTTTCATCTCACACTATTCCTAAGCAAACTCATATCGTGTAGGACTTCTCTTCTTTTTGATTGGTAGTGTCACGTTATTTCCACCATTTTGTCCGCCATTTTTACTTTTAAATAAGTTTCATTGGGGGTCGGAACACAACTTCCCTGATTCCACTTCCGCCAAAATGTAGGTCGCCGCCATTAGCTCCAAAATGTAGGTCGTCGCCATAAGTTCTAAAAAGTAGGTCTCAACGCCCTCTGGGCCAAAACCGCTGGCTGATTGGCTGCACCAGCGAGCACCAACAGCAGAAGCTGCTCAACCTGACTAACCTGGCTGGTATCCCAATTAAATGTACAAGGCCAATGGCCACTAGTGACTACCGAAGGAGTAGTCAAGGGCATTCCCACCTCAGTGGACCCCCCAGTCCCTCCTCTCCTTCCTTAAGCAAGGTACTAAAATAACCAGATTGAAACTCAAAGACGGCTCAGATTCTAGGGCCGTCAAAATCACCTTTGCTAACCCTAACCTACCAACAGTGATCAAAATTGACACACAAGAGTATAAAGTCAGCCCTTACGTTGCCCCAGTTAAGCGTTGCACTAACTGCGGCAGACTCGGACACACTCTGAAACAGTGTCACAGCAAGGGCCCCACGTGTGGCAGATGCGCACAATCAGGACACAATGCTAAAAACTGCCTATCAAATAGCAGAAAATGTGCTAACTGCAGTGGTGACCACTCAGCAGCTTTCCATGGCTGCCCGCACTACCAGGTCAGACTAGAGGCAAATAAAATCAGAGGCTCCTCCTTCATACAATATAGTGAAGCAATCAAACGAGCCAAACAAACATCGCAGCCAGAGCAGAAGAAAAAATCAGCTTCAAACAACCCTCTCCCATACCAGAACCTTGTGTTTTGGGATCCACCTCAAACCACTCCACCTACCACTCCTTCTTACGCTCAAGCTCTCTCTTCAGAGACCAACCCCCAAAATCCCAACCCAAAACACAAGTCGAGCAAGCAATCTGAAAATTCAAACAAAGAATCAAACACTACTCCCTCTAGTTCTTTCGAAGAAAAAGTCATACATATAAAGGAAGTTCAAACACAGGTGCAAATCGCTATCAAAAACGCTATTCCAATCATCAAGGGCATTAGTAATGCTCAAGTTCCCGCAGATGCAAGCTCTGTTAAGCCCTCAGGGACACCTTCCACGAACAATCATCCCCCAAAAACCTCCCTCTCGCCTCCTCGCTCTAGTACCCCAGTAAGCAGCACTCAACTCTCGCAACAGAGCCCCATCTCCATCTGGGGCCCACACACCCCCATCAGTAAGAAAGAGCAAATACGCACAGTTGTTAAAACTCTACTCCAACTGCTCAACCCCTCCCCCGCTCTACAGGACAACCTCTCTAATGACACACTAGACTCAGTAGTTCAACTGCTGACTTCTCTAGAAAATCCCCCTCAGTCTCCGTAAACATGGGACAAAATCGTAATGCCTCCCACACAGAACTCAATGTGTTGCAATGGAACTCCAGAAGCCTCAATAAACAGCTAGATTATCTGGTTAACTTTATAGCAGACTCTGAATGTAGATACCATATTTTACTAATTCAATCTCCTAACTGTAAAGCCAATAAACTCCCCTAGATAGAGGGGTAATTTTACACACACACACACACACACACACACACACACACACACACACACCCGAAATTTATCCTAATATGTCAGAAAAGGTCTATAGTTACTTATATACATAAAACTATACAGTACACTACTGCCAAATCGCCCGTAGAAGATGTTTCCTCAAAACTATACACAAATAATGTTCAAGTTAACTTAAATAATCATATCACAAATTTTTTTAATATTTATTATGTACAAAGTTACTTCCGGGTACCTGACTCAGACTGGCTTATAAACTTAGACAACAATGAGTCATGGTTTATTGCAGGTGACTTTAACTCCCATAACCCAGCCTGGGAATCAGGTCCACCTTCTTACGAGGGTGGAGGTAAAATACTACTAGAACAAATTAACTTATCCAACAGTTTTGCTAAACGATGGCACTATCACTAGATTTCCTGACAACTTTAACCATTCCACGTCAGCCATAGACCTAACCTTGGTTAGTCCTGACATGCTAAAAGACTATAACTGGTATGTGCACGCAGATCCACTTGGCTCAGATCATTGCCCAATCATTACCCAACTAGACGCCTCTGCAGAATTAGTTGAAGAGAACAAAACCAAACAATCTAACTATGACAAAGCCGACTGGCCCAAATTTCAAGAACGTTTGTCAAAACATACCATAGAGGAACTACAAGACGAAAATATAGAAATTTACTACCAAAACATCAGACAATCTATTCTAGAAAGTAGTAGTCAGACTATACCAACCTACAAGGCTAATCAAACGGTTAACACCTAAAACAAAGGTTGGTGGAATGATGCTTGTGCACTGGCAGTGCAGGCTAAACATTCGGCCTGCACACAGTGTAAAAAGCACCCAGATAAAGACAACTTCATTTTTAAAAGAGAAAGAGAGACAGAGAGAGAGATGAAAGGATCTGGACTGGAAGAAGTCTTGGAATGTGTGAATGCCCTGTAATACTATCCCTTACATCATGAATGGGAAGTCATACCCCCGTGCTGTTCCAGCACATCTTCTTATGGATGCTGCCCTGAATGCTATTCTCACAGCTCTTGCATATGACATGCCATGGATCTTGATTCACCATGACACAGCGTCACGACCAGTCTGCACCTGGGACAAAGGAAACACCAGCAGTGTCCAATGCATCTCCCGATCAGACAAAGCAAAGAGAGACAACAAAACGGTTTCCTTTCTGTCGTCAATTCATACAGCTAACGGATCAGGCTTTGTTCATCGCAGATGAGAAGAACAGGGTCAAATTAGGATTAAGATTAAGATTAAAATTACAGCCCCGTCGACAACTAAGGCCATGTCAGGGCTTTCACCACGTTAAATCTTATCATGTATAAGGTCGGTTTTAAAAAAATCACTTTTGTTAGACAACCAGGCTTAGTCAATATGGGTGGGGTGAATAAAAGAGTGACCAGCTGATTAATAAATAATGTGTTACATAAAACTAATATATGGTGGAAAATCCTTTTTTTTCCCATTTCATTGATGTTGCTCGAGTAAATGCTTATTTTTTTAGTTCAAGATTTTACACAAAAACGCTCCCAGACATGAATTGCAGAGACATAACAGATATAACCAGCATGCCAGAAACACAGGATGGCTTGAAAACCATTCCTGCCCATAATTTTATATATGAACAAATTGACAAGGTTTAGACTCTTTGGTTGTTTGATTGCAGGCATAGTCCAAGATCCCACCTTATGCTTTGCAGGGCAAAGCTCTTCCTCGAAGACAGCATGCATGTCCAAAAGTCAGCATTGACACTGGACATTTGCACGGTAAAACTCTTCCTCGAAAAGAGCGCATACATGTCGAAAAGTCAGCATTCGCACTGAACAACCATATGCACATAATTATTTAACTGAACCATCGAGTGTTGGATTTATTTATTTATTTTTTCCATTATAGTCCCGTCAACAGCTATGGTCATCTCAGGACTGCCACTGCGTAAAGTTCGACACTTATTTTAAAACACTCGTCAATCTTTGGTTTGTTAAATTGAATAATTATGTAATACATGAACACTGCATGCATTACATATTATATTATTATATAGAGGTGCACATTGGCATTGTTTTGCCGAATGTTTCTGTTTCCCCATGGTGGCACAGTGAACTGGGAGTTATATTAACCCTCTTGTGCCTGACGCTCTGTGCTCTCAATCACCTCTGAAATCCTAACCCAAGGGACGTCACTCCGTACAAAAGGCGGGGTAGCGTCAGAAAAATAATAAAATAAAATATACCCTACCAGATTTTGTGTTTTTTTGTTTTGAATGCGTTGCCGAGATGTCTGTCTGAGTTGCAAAAGGAATTTCAAGATGTTATGGGGATGCATGGCTCCACAAAAAAAATCAAAATGCCAAAGTGTATTAGCAAACTGCATTCACTAGTCATTCACTGCCTACTTTTGCAGACTGTTGAAGCCTAAGACGACTGAAATGGAAATGTAGATCAAAACCATTCACTTACCCTTTCACTTCACGATCTTATAATTCCTATCTTTCACAAAAAAGGGAATTTTCATCGCTGTCATCACTCAGTGGATGCAATAACGACTCATCATCCATGATGTAAAAGTCGGGAAAATGCCGATGTCAGTAACACGACTTCAAAAATTTGCATTGATCGAACAAACACAAGCTCGCTGCCGAAATAGGTCAGAATACACTCCTTACTCATCACTTCGCGATCTCATAAGTCCCATCTTTCACAAAAATACGACTATTCATTGCTTTCCTCAGTCAATGGACGCCATAACTGTTCGTCATCCATATTGGAAAAATCGCGAAAATGCCGAAGTCGGTCACTAATTTTCAAAAATTCATATCTTTCAAACCAATCGGCCTAGAAGCCATTGCAAGCAACAGGACGGAAGTGTAATCTGTAGCGAAAGCGAGGCTGAAGCGCTCACGTGACTGCCATGTGATAGAAACAAAATGGAAGCGCCCAAACCGGCCACGTGGAATCCGTACGTTCCCGAACGTTCTAGACGTTTCCGATCTGATTTTTTTTTTAACGTTCACGACCGTTCACCGCACAAGAGAGTTAAGAGTGGGTTATCGCTGTGCTGCCGGGGTGTGTGTCCCGGGGGTAGTGTTGACGTGTACACAGACCTTTACGATGGGTTCAATCTGGTTTGGGTTTTTTGATGAGGTTCATAAAGGTTGTCCTGCTTTATGTTACATGATTTTCGCTGTTGTTTTCATTTTGTTAACAGCACCTGTACAACAACTTTGCTAAATACTAATGTGTAGTGTCCAACAATTTTATTAACTATTAATGCGCAGTGTATTCCATATAATGCTTTTCTTCCTCTCCTGCTCTCTTCTTTCCTTCTGTACAATTTTCTCTCTTTTTTTTTTTCTTCTTTTTTTCTCCCCCCCCCCCCCTTATGTTTCTCAGTATTATTTGGTTGTTACATGTTGTTAATGCACCAATAAAAATGGACGTCAGATTCAGTGTAAAAAAAAAAATCAAAAAATATAACAAAGTGACAGGCACACTATACAGTATACTGCTCATCTGAACAACACCAAGAGATGGCAAAGTCTCGCCAGTTGCACGATAAAAAGGACACCAAGGCAGTTCTTCAATACCTCGTCAGCAGAGACCCATTTAGACCAGAATTGTCTTCACTCTGCAACATTTCCAATGGTGTGACATCTGACAAAAATGTCAATGCAGACAAAGCAAACGAGGTTGGTGAATGCATTGTGGAGGTCATGCAAGGACATTCGGTGATAGAGTATACCTTCAAACGGAATGATCAAGTGGTGACGATGGATGTGAAGAACTCTTTGACTGTTGGTGGGGAGTCGATTTCAGTTGATCCTCAGCTTGTCTTTCAGAGATTGGTAACAGCTGCTCAAGATTCAACAGAAGATGTGCAAGGACTTTTCCACTATGAACTATGTGGACACCCTTCCTCTCTGTTTGAACCATCTGGCTCATGCGACCACCTGTGAAAGCAGCTCTTGCAGATGGATTGTGGACTCTGGCAGGATGTGTGAACATTCCTGTCCCCAAACTGGATGAGAACACATTGTTTGTGCTTGATGGAGGCTCCTTGCTTCATCGTCTGCCTTGGCCTCGTGGGTCAACCTTTGGTGGCCTATGTGGTATGTATGTTGACTTTGTTCAGCGAAACTACAGGTCATCAGTCATTGTTTTTGATGGCTATGGAACGGCTCCATCCACAAAAGACTTGGCCCACCTTCCTCGATCAGGGGGTGTTGTTGGACCAACAGTCAACTTTGATGCTGGCATGATTTTGTCATCAAAGGAAGAATTTCTGGCAAACCAAGTGAACAAGCAGAAATTCATCACTATGCTCAGCGAAATTCTTCTGGCAAATGGACAACCAACACATCAGAGTCAAAATGATGCAGACCTGATCGTTGAAACTGCCTGTGGTTGTCGTGAGAGAAGATACTGACCTGCTGGTTCTCCTATGCTACCGTGTCAGCTCACATTTGAATTATGTGGTCTTCCGATCAGATTCAAAATAAAGAACCAAGATACAGCAAGTACTTGGAAAATAGTTTTGCCAGACATTACCCCTCATACATGCCATTACTGGATGCGACACCACCTCAAGGCTGTTTGGGGTTGGAAAGGGAACTGCAACTCTTAAAAGGGTAAATGCTGAAAATGTCTTCCATGAAGCTGCTGATGTGTTCTCGAAAAGAGCAGCTACACAGGAATAGGTAGTGTCTGTTGGTGAGAAGGTCGTTGTCTCTTTGTACAATGTTGCATCACAAGCGGTTTACAGAAAAAGTGGCCCACAGCACCAGCTTTGTTCAAGTCCACTCTCTCCTACCAACCAGTAATGCCTGCAAGTACCACAGCATGCGGGCATATCTTCAGGTTCAACAGTGGATGCACCCTGACTGCAGTCTGAATCCAGAGGAATGGGGATGGCGTGTGAGCAACAACCGCTTAGAACCCTGCAGGATGGATCTCCCACCCGCACCAGAAAGACTTCTACAGGTCATTCGATGCAGCTGCAGGACAGATTGTGATTCCAGGAGATGCAGTTGCCAAAAGCATGGACTTGCCTGCTCATGAAAATGAAAAGGGGGAGTGACATGCGCAAACTCTCCTGTGATATCTCTGGTGGAAGTGAACGAGGAATCCTGAAGCGAGTGGATGTTGTTGCTGGTTTAGGACAAGTACATACAGACAAACCCCTATTTTACGACCCTCTGTTAAGCGACCACCTCTCATTTGAGACCGGATTTGTTGGCACGGATGCATTTTACTATGTAAATGACCTCTCTTAAACGACTTCCTCTAAAACGCGACTTACGACCGCCATTTTGTTGGTTTTTACGACCGTTGTTGTCGTCTGCATAGACTTCGAGCAAAGGGAAACAACCACGGTCAAGGGCCTGAAAGCGGAGTCGCTTCCCTTGTTGTAGAAAAGATGGCGGAAAGCGTAGGAAAAGCACAAAAACCACTGACTTTGAAAAAGAAAACTACTGACTTTGGATGAGAGTGGAGGTGATTAACAGAAGTCGGCGAAGTGAAACTGTAATACATCGATTGCACAATCCTATGGAGTTGTGGGACTGAAGCAGTTTCATCACTTTGAGTTCTTTGAGACTGGGGAAGCTCACGTCAGGCTCACTGTCAACTCGGATCGACAGGTGATCAACCTCCTGAAGGGTGTAGAGCGTCCAGATGGAACTCTACCTCCCATCCTGAAACCTGCAGGCCTGAGTGTTCAGAGACTGGAACTCTACCTCCCATCCTGAAACCTGCAGGCCTGAGTGTTCAGAGACTGGAACTCTACCTCCCATCCTGAAACCTGCAGACCTGAGTGTTCAGAGACTGGAACTCTACCTCCCATCCTGAAACCTGCAGGCCTGAGTGTTCAGAGACTGGAACTCTACCTCCCATCCTGAAACCTGCAGACCTGAGTGTTCAGAGACTGGAACTCTACCTCCCATCCTGAAACCTGCAGGCCTGAGTGTTCAGAGACTGGAACTCTACCTCCCATCCTGAAACCTGCAGGCCTGAGTGTTCAGAGACTGGAACTCTACCTCCCATCCTGAAACCTGCAGGCCTGAGTGTTCAGAGACTGGAACTCTACCTCCCATCCTGAAACCTGCAGACCTGAGTGTTCAGAGACTGGAACTCTACCTCCCATCCTGAAACCTGCAGGCCTGAGTGTTCAGAGACTGGAACTCTACCTCCCATCCTGAAACCTGCAGGCCTGAGTGTTCAGAGACTGGAACTCTACCTCCCATCCTGAAACCTGCAGGCCTGAGTGTTCAGAGACTGGAACTCTACCTCCCATCCTGAAACCTGCAGGCCTGAGTGTTCAGAGACTGGAACTCTACCTCCCATCCTGAAACCTGCAGGCCTGAGTGTTCAGAGACAGCAGTATCTGTACAATGAGATCCGTGAGTTTGTTGATGGTGAACATCAAGATCTTGCCTGCCCAGCCCTGTGCACTCCAGATTCTGTGTCAGCATCTACCTCATCAGAACAGCAACATGCAGGCATGGGAATTAGAGAAGACAAAAAAGACTGAAAATTGGGGTCTGAAAGCAGGCATAGGAACAAGGAATAAAAAAACAACTGAAAACCGCGTGTGTTGGGATACAGCCCCCAGAAAATGAAGCTTCTTCTATTATATAAGCCTTAAAAACAGTATTAGAGATAAGACTGATATATTTAGTTCATTTTGCATTCATTTATAACCAATAACTTAAGTTTTACTCATTGGGCTTCTTTTTTTCTCATAAATGTCCTCTTGGACCATCAAAAAAGCTGAAACTTGCAAACAAAAGACTGAAAAGGACCATCAAAAAAGCTGAAATCAGCCAAAAGACTGACAATTCCCATGCCTGAACATGCTACAACCAGCAGCCTTGCCACACCAGTTGCTGTGCAGAAGAAGCCAGGCAGGCCCAAAAAGTCTCCAAGGGGACTTGCAGCAAAGAAGCAATAATCACTTGCAAAGGTGGTCAGCTTTTGGGTTTCTTCTCTGTGTCTGTCTCTGCCTCTCTGTCTCTCTCCTCTCCTTTTTTTTTTAAAGGAGAGTATTTTGAAATGCCTGAATGTGGTAAAATAACAGTTACATGTACTACTATTGTTTTTGATGGTTTTGTTACACCCACAGCCACAAATTGGACTGCTCTGCAAAGACGGACTGACTGGTGTGCTCGTACCCATGTTTTAACCTTTAGCACACTGCAGGCGCACTGTGTCGCCGAGCACATTCTCTCCCCTGTAACTGCAGGCGCACTGTGTCGCCCAGAGAGGGGTACCCCCAAACCAATGCTTCGCGGACCTTATTTCTGTTACTAATAATAGAAACTACCTCACTTTAGCTTCAGAACGAGGCTCTGCTGCTTGCTTCTCTTCCGGCAAGCCGCCATTTGCTTTTTTAGTTGCTGTATTGAATTTTTCAAAGTGTTGATCATCGGTCAGAAAGCAAAGTTCACTATCAAATATGGCGGATTTTCGTGTTGGCGAAGCTTCCTACTGGAAATTAGCGTTGATGTTTGCTTAAATCATGAATTCTTAGGCTTTGTTAGGTCGGATAACGACAGTGAAAGGGTGATAGAAGATCGTAATGCAGTAGAAGGGGGAGTAGCCGATGTCGGTGTGACTCGATGAAGACGATCCGATATCGAATCGAGCCGCGATTGTGATTCGGTACCGATTTTGACTACTAGGTTGAATTCAAAGAAAATTTTGCCTTTCATAATACAGTCGTACCCCTCTAATACGACGCTCGCAAATGCGACTTCTCCTCACATACCACTGATTTTTTTTTTTCCGAACACATTCCACTATATATCCTATGCCGCAAATACGACTTTTCCTGAGTTCCGACTTACGACCCGATTTCAGGGGTTGAGATGCGACCGCAATCTTATCTTTTTGCAGTCAGTTTCGTGCAAATCGATCTCTCGATGAAAAGTAGTCAGAAATGTAAACATGGAATTTCCATTGGAAGCGCGCCCCCTAACTTTTGCTTGGAGAGTTACGCCCCGTGTACTCATACGACTTGTAGAAGGGCCCGCTACTCTCTGTTCTTCTTCAAGTCAGTGATCGATATGGCGACTCGGAAAAGAAAACAATTGACATTGGAAGAACGCGTCCGTGTTGTGGAAAGAAGTGAGAAAGGGGAGACTGCGATCGCAATTGCGAACTCGCTCAGTGTCGGCAAAACACAGATCCAAAACATAATCAAGGATAAGAAGTCGATTAAATCACGATGGGAAAGTGGCGAGTGTGGGGGCAGGAAACTAGCGGAAGTAAGGAAAACAGAAACCATGGTCATCGACGAGAAAGTTTGGGACTGGTTTTGTGATGCAAGATCACGCAACATTCCAGTGACTGGAAAATTAATCCAGGAAAAGGCGCTTTGTGTAGCTCTCGAATGTGGCCTGGATGATTTTATGGCCTCAAATGGATGGCTGCGCCGTTGGACTCAGCGTCACAACGTTCACAATGCTGTGCTCAGTGGTGAGCGTGCGGAGGTTAGAGCGGAGGATGTGGATGATCAGACAGAAAAGGAAAAAGACACCACAGAAGATTTTGTTTGTAAATGTACTTGTTCTGCAGTAATTTATTATACTTTGTGGATTTCTCAGTTCTTCTCGTGTGTTCAATAAAATTACACTAGTATTCATCAAGTGTGAAAAAGCGTTTTATTTCATTTTTTCCATGATGCTTGCTTAGTTCTGTACTCTGTACTAAGATGTCACATGCTTGGTTCTCTAATAAGACCACCCCTCAGATAAGACTTTTTTTTCACCGCACTTTCAAGGTCTTATTAGAGGGGTACCACTGTATTCTTAATATTTCCATGAGTTATTTCGTTAAAGGGATCTTAGACATGAGTTAATTAGTCAGTGGGCGAACTTTGAAGCAGACGGCACTCATTCCGACCGTGCCGAAACAGTAAGTCAACACTTTCGCTTTGTTGATTTTGCTTTTTTTTCTTCTTTTTTTCCAACAAAGCATACACAGACAACAAAATACATCATATCAAAACTTTCCTCAATCATCTCTTTATTAGTATTCCAATAATCAAGTCTGCACACAACACACAGATAAAATTAGAGCATTTTTAATCAAGTGGGTGTAAGCGTTTTTCACCGCCTCAAAAAGAATGCAGTGGCAGAGAACGGAACGTCAGAAAAAATGCAGGGTGCTAAAGGTTAATATACTGAGCGAGTAAATATATTTTTTGATTTTATTATTCAAAATAATGCTTATTTTCCTTCTATCTTGAGCCTCTAAACTATGGTTACCTTTTCATGTTCATCTCTGGAATTTTTCTTGTTAGGAATGATTAATTAATTTTGTTGAATTTTGCGACATTTCACCATTCGTATCATATTTTCTGTGTTCATCCAAAAGAAAAATCAAATTTTTCTGACCTCGTTGATCACTCTGAGATGTTAGGAAGTAAATTTAGACTTTATAAGCACCAACAATTTGCTCAGGAAAATCCTAATCTTAAAGAAATAATATTTTAAACATTTTGAATTGTTTGCGGCCAATTTTCTCTGTTCATACTGCGTGTGGGTCATTCATTTCAAACTTGTGCTGCTAATAAAACTATAGAAGATAGAACAATTCTGATTTTTGCATCTTGTTCAGTGCACTTTGAATTTTAATAGCCCCAAAAAAAATTAGAAGGCAAAAATTTTCACTTTAGCCTCCTTTTCTTGCGCGGGCACACATATAATTATGTACATGTGTAAGTGTGTGTGTGTGTGTGGTTAAAGTAAATTTGCATATGCCAAGAACATCTTAAAACTAGTCCTATAAAGTGCTAATATTTTCTATTGCGAAACAATCAGTGGCACAAACTGACAAAGGATTAATCTTCCGCATTGTGGTGGCACAACAATCCCATGAAATGATTGTTTTCCTGGTCTACTTTTTAGTTACAACTGTGCCATTGCTTGGTGACATGGTGATGCAATAAGAATATATTAATTGGCTCCTATTGTAACAATCAATCAGTAACTCAGTCAGTTATGGTTACAGAGATGGGATTCATTTAGTTTTCCACCGTAAAAATATTCTGTCGGCCCAAAAAAAAATTCTGCTGACGAAATCATTTTTCGCCTTAAAAACGAAAGTGAGGGACTAAATTTCACGAGGCAGCGAACATCTTGCTGCGCTGTCCTCTTAATGCGACTAACTACGCATGCGCGGCGAGATTTGTCTTCCTGTTGAAAGCAAAATGGCGTCCGTGTCTCGAATAGTCCAATGCAGGGAAGCTTACGACGATAGCAATTGCGAGAATCCGTGGAGGTGGGACTGGCTGTCTCTGCAAGCACTGAACGGAGAGACACTGAGGCAAAACATAAGGAAAGTTAGCCTTTGTGGTCAGGCACTGTGCCTTGCTTGTGGAACACACGTCTCGTATCAAAGCCGCGGCAGTGCTGCATTGATCAGCCACATCGGCAGGAAGAAGCACTTGAAGGCGTGCAAAGGCAAAAAGAGCAATGCTCGTTTACCAGGTAAGTTTGCATGGTAACAATGCACCAGGTAAGAATGCATTATTTTTACAATTTTTGAATTGAGTAAAATAATAAATTAGATTAGGAAGGGGGGAGGGGGGTGTCACTGAAGCTTGCCTGTGTAACGCACCCCCCACACTTTTCAGTCTTTTTTGTCTTCTCCAATTCCCATGCCTGGGTTACTATCCATTTGGACATTGGTTTCACTGCTCACCTTTAAATATAATAATCATTGATGCATACCGAAATACATGACACCTATTGACTAAAAATGGCTGCGTTATTTGTAAACATTACAGAAAAGATTTATGTTGCAGATGGAGCAGTGTTTATCTTTTCAGAATAATTGAACATAGTACTGGCTGTTTTCTTGAAAAATCAATGCATGAGAAAGTTATCATGTTCTAGTAGCAACAAGTGTCATTTGCTCCCCCCCCCATGTTTTTTCATTTCATAACCTGATATGCTATTTTTCAACAGAGGTGGTTGCAGGGCCTTCATGGAAGTTGGCTTCAATGTCAGTGTGACTACAAACAATGGTGTTGAGGCTCTGAACAGCTCTCTGAAGAATTACTATTTGAAGCTGGTGGGTGATGTTCAGCTGAGCACCACTGTAAACATCCTCGTCACCCAGTTCTTTCCTGACCTTTACATGAAGTACGCAAGATCCAATCACTCTGCTAGCAGTGAGAATAAGAGGTACAACACAAACTTGCCAGACTACCTGCACAATCGCCCTCAACAAGTTGTAAAGCAGTGCATGCAGTCATATGCTGCTGCTGCATATTACAAGTTCGACGACATAGAACGCCTGGACAACAACAGCTTTGAGATGAAGAGTGAGAGTGGAGAGGGGAAACCTCAGGTTAGGCTAGGAGATGACCATACTTATCCTACTTGCTCTTGCAAATACTTCATCTTCAATGACATGCCCTGCAAACATAGGTTTGCAATATTTCGTACAGGACATGGCACTTGGGAAGACTTGTCCAGACAGTACAGGAAAAATCCATACCTGAACTTGGACACAGATGTCCTTGCAATACCTCCTGAGTCTGCAGCATTCCCATCTGTTTGATTCCCATCTGTTTGATTCCCATCTGTTTGATTCCCATCTGTTTGATGTTTCATGTTGTTTATAGCCCCGTCGACTGCTATGGCCATGTCAGGGCTGTCACCACGTCAAAATTTGAGCACATGAGATCACAGTTTAAAATCCGACCACGTGGTATCACAGTTAAAAACATACAATTAAAAACGTAAAGATTTAAAACAAAAGTTTAAAAAAGGATTAAAATTTAGTCGAGTATAAAAACCTTACACAGTTAAAAGCTTACAATGGATGTTTTAAAAACTTTTTATACCTTGTCAAAAATATTCACTTCTTTTAAAAAAACTAAAAATCATGTCTGGCGGCACATCATGGAACAACACCTTCATTGATTCTGCCGTGTAGTATTTTCTTCTGGTGTCATAGAGGTCCCAACAATCAAGGAGAATGTGTTCGATTGAGACACGAGCGTCGCACGGCACACAGTAGGGAGGGTCTTCTTCCTTCAACAGAAATGCATGCGTAAAGTGTGAGTGTCCCCGACACAAGACAGCTTCTTCCTTCCGGCCGCCAGCAGCCGGAGGAAGATGTTCCTTCAAGTTTGGACATACAGAGTGGAGTTTATTATTCTCCAGCAGGTTCCACTCCTGCCACAGACTGAAAATGTGAGTTGCGACCTTTGATTTCATGTCGGAAGATGGAGAGACATTTTTATGGTTGGGAAGTTTGGAACACATTTAAAAAAACCATCTGTTTGTAGGCTAAAGAACTGGTGGAGTTTTTCCGATCTGAGGCAGATCTACAACTCCCTGACATCAACAGTATGCCTCCTACACTGGAGACATTTCCGGATGCAATACTTCCCGAGTCTGCAGCATTCCCATCTGAGGCAGATCCACAACTCCCTGACATCAACAGTATGCCTCCTACACTGGAGACATTTCCGGATGCAATACCTCCCGAGTCTGCAGCATTCCCATCTGAGGCAGATCCACAACTCCCTGACATCAACAGTATGCCTCCTACACTGGAGACATTTCCGGATGCAATACCTCCCGAGTCTGCAGCATTCCCATCTGAGGCAGATCCACAACTCCCTGACATCAACAGTATGCCTCCTACACTGGAGACATTTCCGGATGCAATACCTCCCGAGTCTGCAGCATTCCCATCTGAGGCAGATCCACAACTCCCTGACATCAACAGTATGCCTCCTACACTGGAGACATTTCCGGATGCAATACCTCCCGAGTCTGCAGCATTCCCATCTGAGGCAGACCCACAACTCCCTGACATCAACAGTATACCTCCTACACTGGAGACATTTCCGGATGCAATACCTCCCGAGTCTGCAGCATTCCCATCTCCTTTGAAACACATGAATAAAAGTTAATGAAACTTTGTAGTAATCTTGTTATAATATTGTTTTCTGTGTTGACAATGTTATTTTTGCCAATCTGACATTTTTTGGTGTTTATTTTGATTGATTATTACCAAAAATAATAAAAAATAAAGGTGTTCAACAAAGATGTTAAAAAAACAATGTGTGGTGTTTATTATTATTAAAACATTGCAAGCACAAGTCACTTACATGATCAGAGAAACACTAAAAGCACAAAATAAACTTAGTACTTGCCTTTCTGTAGTATTTTGGTTATGCAATTAACAGGTAAAAATTAGGTTCGGTTACGCACACCTGTCGGTCTTACTGCCGATTATTCGCTATCGTAGTTTTCATGTGAAAAGTATCTCTATGCTTTGTACAAAGTGTTAAACCACTCTAAGTCCGATAAAAAAAAAATCATTGAAACTGTCCAATTCGCTGTCTAAAACAGTGTCCGAATGCTCGGCAGATGACCGGTTGTCGGAATCGTTCGATTGATTTTCTGCCGATCGATAGTCGAAGTTAACCATAGTAGGCACTGCACTAGCACGAGTCTCAACAGTCACGTCACTCTGGCCACTATAACTAAGTCCAAAAGTACATTTGGCACACAATTTATCAGTAAAAACATCGATAACATTGTCATTCATCGTTCAGATCGCCGCCATTTTGATGAAACAAATTTGTCCCAGAGAAATTTTGAAGAAAATCGATCAAATTTAGCCTTCAATCGACCTCCCTGCAAATGGCAGCCATTGCAACAGGAAGTCGAATGCTTTCCGGCTGTCGTTAAAGCTTCCTCTCTGCATTAGTGTTGCCACTTCCTTAGCAATATGACTAAACAACGTGCGTGGATAGGTGCGCTTTCATGCAGTTTAGGACTGACGGTGAGGTGCGGATCGGTGCGCTATAGGATGCTAAGAGTTAAACATAGATTTCGTTCATACTATAATGTTTCAAGGCCGTCTAATGTCAGTGAGATTGGGAGTGGAGGGGGTGGTTTATTTTTAGTTTCCAGTAGTGTAGGTCTGAAACTGATGATAATAATTATGATGGGCATGGGCAAGGAATGCCTTCAGTCTCCAGTGGACGGGTCTGTGGGCCTACGCCTACCCACCCACAGCTCTTCATCCAAGGGTGTTGGAAAAGTGCGCTCGGGAGCGTCCTGCTCTCATTCTCATAGCGCCAAGATGGGAAAACAGTCCGTGGTTCCCCGAGCTGTTAGCTCTCACCCACGTTCCGGGTGTTCCCCTCTAGTTGTCACCAAGGTCTCTGGTTCAACCGCGCACAGGCGTTCCGCATCGAAATCCTGCCGTCCTTCACCTGACCGCTTGGCTACTTTGCGGTCAGGATTGCGGTCACAGGGTCTGAAAAGTGAAGCCATTGAAGTGATTCTTCAATCCCGCCGTCAAAGCACGAATACCTTGTATTCCTTGCGTTGGACCTCTTGGTTCAATTTCTGTACAGTCGAGTCTTTTTCTCCTTTGCACCCGACTGGTGCTCAGTTTGTTTCCTTTTTGTCTCATTTGCATAATGAGAAGGGCCTCTTGGCCCAAACTTTGTCAGGTTATAAGTCGGCAGTTATTAGCACTATTTCTATTGCTACTGGTCGTCAACCTTCCTTTGCTTCTTCTGTTTTGGTTTCCCATTTTTTGGATGGTTTGCGTAATAAGTCAATTCGCCCAACCATCAGACTTCCGCAATGGGACGTTTTTCTTGTGCTTCACTTTCTCAGGTCAGAATGTGAACCGCTTTCTTCGTTATCTTTTAAGCTTCTTTCTTTTAAGACGCTTTTCCTTGTTAGTCTTGCCTTAGCGAGACGTGCGAGTGGTATCCACGCTCTTAATGGTTTAGTTAATGATTATGAGTTCGCGGAGGATGGTTCCTCGATCTCCCTGTCTTTTCTACCGGAATTCCATGCGAAAAATCAATCGGCTCAGCAAGCTTCTCCGTTGGTTGTTATCGAGTCTCTCTAACATCCTCGCTCCGGACGATGAGGATAAATGTCTGTGCCCGGTTCGCTGTTTGCGGGCGTATCTCCTTCGGTCAGCCTCGTTCCGTAGCCAGAAGCGCCGCCTTTTCATTTCTTTGAATTCCAACTATTCAAACGATATCCGTAAGGCCACTTTGGCTCGCTGGTTAGTCGAGTTGATTCGACTAGCCTACTCCCACGCCGATCGTTCTGCGCCCCCAGGTATACGGGCTCACGAAGTTAGGGCTATTAGCACCTCACTAGCCTTGGTCAGGGGTGTTCCAGTCCCTGCCATTATGTCCTCCGCCTTCTGGAAGTCGGAGACTACCTTTACCTCGTACTATCTGCGCGAGTTTTCCACTCTCCGGCAGGACAACACTTTTGGTATTCGCCGTGCTGTGTTGTCCTCCAAGACGGTGTCCTTTTGAGGTATGACTTATTGTCTGTTTGTTTTTATAGATTTATTTTAAGTCTTTTGGGGGATATGTAACATGATTTGCGGATTTACCTTCTTATTTTAGAGGGTATGTGTGTGTTTATGTGATATCTCTGTCATGGTTTGTTCCGTGGTTCTCAGAGTAGTGCTTTACCATTACCCTCCTCCTTGTTGGTAATCTTGCACTTTGTAGTGGAATGGTAAGGATGATAGAATAGATTGAGGAATTTTTATTAATTCTACTATCTATTTTATCTATATACTTACCATTCCACTACATTTATGATGTTTAGTGATGTGTGTGTCTGTGTGTGTGTTGGAGTGTGTGTGTGTGTGTGTTGGAGTGTGTGTGTGTGTATTCTTCGATTTTACGTTCTTCCACTAAGAGTGTGTGTGTCACTCTGTGTGTGTGTCGCTGTGTATGTGAATGTGTGAGTGTGTGTCACTGTGTGTGTGTGTGTGTGTGTGTGTGTGTGTGTGCGTGTGTGTGTGTGTGTGTGTGTGTGTGTGCGTGTGCGAGAGAGAAAAATAAAAAATAAACTTCTTAACAGCCTGTCCATTTTGTCTGTCTTCAGAATTCGGAGCTATGTCAACGTGGACCTTGGGCCAGCTGACCACCCTGTAGCCTTCAAACCCAGGCTGGACCCTGGTGTCCAGCTACCAGCCGACATCAGGACCCGAGCTGACCACCAGCAGTTCCTCACTCCCCTTAGCTTTTTTAAACTTTTTTTTACTTTTGATATTGTGTCAAGACTGTGTGAATGGACAAACGAGTATGCGAGAGAGCATGGTCCGACCAAGCCTACTCTCTACAAGGGCTGGTCGGACATAACCCCAGATGAAATGTATGCATACTTTGCCTGTCTTATGTATATGGCCACTGTCAAAGCTCCAAACATTGAGTGTTACTGGTCCACTGCCCCTTTGTTCCATGGTCTTTGGGATCGGCACTTTTTGTCTAAGTTACGTTTTAAAGCTATTCAAGGATTTGTGAAAGCATGTAATGCTGCCGCGGAAAATAACATTTTGGATAAGTTAACTCTTAGCGTCCTATAGCGCACCGATCCGCACCTCACCGTCAGTCCTAAACCGCATGAAAGCGCACCTCGCTAGTAGCGTCAGTAGAAACGACCTCAAAGGAAGTGAAACTTGTTTAAGCAGGGGAAATAACTCTAGTTCACTTCCTGAAACGTTCAGTGTACGTGTGCACGCGCGCATTTCTTCATAGGTCGTAGTTTCTTCAATTTTTGATCAATTTTCATCGGATTTTTTTTGTTTTTGTTTTTGCATCATTTTTGTCGTCATGGCGGACGATAGTTCCGACGATGGTAGCGTTTTCGGAACTCTTATCGATCAATTAATTGCCGAAAGAGCACAGGGACTTGGTGTTGACAACCAGAGTGATATTTCTGTAGTTTCGTCGGTTCACACTAGCGATCTTTCCGATCTTGAATCGATCAGTGATGATGAGGTTGACGCTGAGGCTGATTGGGTCGATGATGTAGAAAACCATGAATTGGGGACATTCAGTAGCCAAGTAGGGCCAACCAGACCGTTGGCTGCTGATGCACAGCCTGTGGACTACTTCATGCAACTGTTTCCACAGTCCTTGTTTGAAACGATCAAAGCAGAGACCGAACGTTATGCGCAACAGAAGGGGGCAGAATTTGTGACATCAGTGGCGGAGATCAAGGCGTACCTGGGCTTGCTGTTCTTGATGGGGGTGATTCAGCTGCCCAGCTACAGGCACTACTGGTCTAAGAACCCTATTTTGAGACAGCCATCCATCTCCAACGTCATGCCTAGAAATAGGTATGAGTTGTTGACCAAATATTTCCACCTGAATGATTCCACAAAAAATCCAGCAAGAAATGAGCCAGGCCACGACAAACTGCATAAAGTGAGGCCCCTACTTGACAACGCCAAGAAGATGTTTCCCAAGCACTACAAGCCTCACAAGAACATGGCAGTGGATGAGGCCATGATCAAGTTCAAAGGCCGCTGCTCCTTCCTGCA
This sequence comes from Phymorhynchus buccinoides, assembly GCA_017654935.2. Taxonomy (NCBI): domain Eukaryota; kingdom Metazoa; phylum Mollusca; class Gastropoda; order Neogastropoda; family Raphitomidae; genus Phymorhynchus; species Phymorhynchus buccinoides. Next base: position 50,543,679 of record CM065693.1, read on the forward strand.
GTATATCCCTTCCAAGCCCTGCAAGTGGGGGATCAAGGCGTGGGCCATCGCCGACTCTGAGAGTTTTTACATGGTGGACTTCAACGTCTACACAGGCAGGGAGGAGTGTAACCAGAATGTACCTCTTGGCACCAGAGTGGTGTGTGACTTGGTAAAACCCCACTTTGACAAGTACCATCATGTTTATTTTGACAATTTTTTTACTTCGGTTGACCTCCTGGAGCGGCTGTTGTCAAAGCGAACGTATGGGTGTGGGACAGTGAGGCTGAACCGGAGGGGACTACCAGTGGCCATCAAGACTTGCAAGCTCAAAACCTCTGGTGAAATGAAGAAAATGAAGAAGGGGAAGCTCCTAGCAGTGACCTGGTGTGAAAAGAAAAGGCAAGTAAGCGTGCTGTCAACCGCCAATGATGTGGGCAATATCCAGATCACGCGCCACGGAAAACGCGGCCAGCCAGACAGGACGTATCCCAAGCCCAAAGCCATCCAGGAGTACACGGAACACTTCAATGCCGTGGATAAAAATGACCAGCTTCGTTCCTACTACGGGATTGCCAACAAAGCCAAGAAATGGTGGAAGTACTTGTTTTGGTTCATAGCAGATGTGTCCGTGATCAACGCCTACATCCTTCGCGCTGAGGCACCCGGCGCGGGACGCCCCAAAATATCGCACCTGAATTTTCACCTGGCTGTGGCCACAGGCCTGATCAATGGATTTTCTTCAAGGAAAAGAGTCTCACAGGTCACTCCAGTGGCTCCTGTGATCAAGAAACCAGTTCTGCATGAGCCCACCAAGATCACAACCTCGCGAGGTGTTCGGACTTGCGTTGTCTGTGCCAAAGGTCCTGATCGAACCCCAGCGGGCAAAAAGATCCAGAGCTCCTGGGAGTGCAGTCGCTGTGCTGTGGCTCTCTGCAAAGCAAAGGGTTGCTTTGCACAGTTCCACAACTACCAGCAGTGAAACTCTCATTTCCTTCTCTGTATATAGTGTATATATAGTGTACTTACCTGTGCGCACCTGTATATGACACTTACCTGAAATTTGTGACACTTACCTGCTCTCAGTGACAAGTGTGAAGTGACAAACAGTGAAGAGTTCAATTGTGGTGATTGTGCTCATGGATATAAAAAAAAAAGAACAATGTGTTTTGCTGTGTCCATTGGAGTATTTTTCTGTGTTGGATTATTGGATGACCCGATTTCACCTGCAATTAGTGTCATCAATAAATCATCAAACATCGTCATAGGTCAGTGTTGTGCATGCTTTGTTCATTCTTTGTTTTGTTTGTCCACACACTCACAATCAAACACATGTTTTTGTTGTGTTGTTCAATGTTTTATTCACACACATCATAAAAACACCTGTAATTAATAATTAACTAATTAATTTTTCAGGTACAAATGAATTTTTACTCTTGATCACATTTGGATCATGTACACCAATCATATTGCCAATGCCTCCCAAAGTTAGAAGTCACTTAGCCCATAAATGAATTTATGGTGATTTTTTTAAGTAGACTAACCCAAAATCTGTCTAAAACTGAAAATCATTACAGGATACAGGGACTGAAGAGCAGAAAACCGTATAGGATGCTAAGAGTTAAGTAAAGTACGCTGGTGCAAAATCAGCGTGACGTCAAATGAGGAACTTACGTTGGAGCTACCAAAAGAAATGTGGTCAGTTCCTTCAGTAAATGTCCAACATATCAACAGACGTACCCTCGTTTTACTAACAAAGTGCCTCCAAAGCCAGTTGCGTCAAACAAGGTGAATGAGCGCTGGCAGATTGACTTGATAGATATGAGGAATGAACAGGTCCGGTACCAAGGAAAGTAATTTCGGTACATTCTTTCAATAATAGACACCTGTTCACGATTCTTGATTTTGCGCCCAATTGTGAAAAAAACGAGCAGCAATGTAGCCAGTGCTTTGAGAAGGATTTTCGCCGAGCATGGTCAAACTCCTCAAATAATTCAGTGCGATCAAGGAACAGAATTCAAAGGAAAGGTCGAGGGGCTTCTTAGACACAGAGGAGTACAAATCATAAGAAGCCGACCATATCATCCCCAGTCACAGGGAAAGTGTGAAAGACCTCACCACGAAGTTTAAAGGTTAAGCACTGCACTTATTTACTTATTTAAGAAAATGTATACAGCGCTTCACCTTTAAGCTCTAAGCGCTTACACTGGGAGTGAAGTTAGCACAGTATCCGAGTCCCGGTACAAGCAGAATTTAGGCAATAAAGAACCACAACAAGCAAGCTATCGGTAAAACAGCAGCAAATGGGTTGGATATATCATGTGTAGGGTTAGTGCATGGTACAGCAGAAGTGTTCTGCAGGCATCAGAATACTCCAGAGTCCAATCCGCGGACGAACACTCGCCATGACTTGAAGCCAACATCAAGTTTTACCCCACAAAACTTGGCATCATTGCAATCATTCTCTACCCGATTTCTCGTGGAAAAGTTCAAAGTTCTCACATCATCGTAGTCTCCCGCGATCATATCCTCTAAATCGACTCATTTAAAACCCAAATCACAATCACTGTCATCAAAACAAACTCTGAAACAGTGAAAGTAAGAGTCTAGAGAGCTCTAAACTCGGAAGAAAAAACAAACATGGCCGCGATTTTTCGTTTCTGAAGGCGCAGTATGAAAACAAACCGTTTAAGAATACCATTTGAGAATAAGATCGCGCTGCCTCATGAAGTACAAAAAAGGGCCGGCAGTGCCAATTATTGCGGGTTATACTGTGGGCATTATGTTGTTCGTTTTGATTTTCCCCTTTTTGGGTCAGTACAAATATGTTATACTGTGGGCATTATGTTGTTCGTTTTCATTTTCCCCCTTTTTGGGTCAGTACAAATATGTTGTATGTGCTTGGCGAGTTGGTTGGCACTCTCTGTGTGTATGTGTGTGTGTATACATGCTTGTGTTGTGGGCATGTGTGTGTGTGTGTGTGTGTGTGTGTGTGTGTGTGTGTGTGTGTACATGCTTGTGTTGTGGGCATGTGTGTGTGTGTGTGTGTGTGTGTGTGTGTGTGTGTGTGTGTGTGTGTGTGTGTGTGTGTGTGTGTATACATGCTTGTGTTGTGTGTGCATGTGTGTGTGTGTGTGTGTGTGTGTGTGTGTGTGTGTGTGTGTGTGTGTGTGTGTGTGTGTACATGCTTGTGTTTTGAGCATGCTCACCTGCGTGTTTGTGTGTGCATGTCTATACATGAGTGTGTGCTAGATGAAAATTAATGTGTGCATTGTTTCTTAACCTGCATATTTTTTTAGAGGAGTTCAACAACTTTAATCACAAGGAAGAAGACCCGAGAGTGGACGAACTTCTCTTCCAAGACAATGGACAAATCAACAGAACTCTGGAAGCTCACTACGCAGCTGTCGCTCTTGTCACATGGACAAGCCACTGTTGAGAGGGGATTCTGGGGCAGTGGGTGGATGCCTCATGCCTCGACCCGACCACGACCCCTCCACGAATATCTCCCCATGGGGATACCGGGGGGGGGGGGGGGCGTAACAATAGTTCCCCCCCAACTTCTGTGCTTGAAACTTCCCCTAATCTGTCACTCTCTGTGACTCTGCCTTTTCCCTTTGCTTTCTATCATCCACTGATACTATCTTTCTGACTTATTGGCCCATTCTCCTGCCTCGATTTTCCAAAAAAATCTTCCACATCATTTTTTTTTCTTTGAGCTCCTCCGAAATCGGAATGTGTCTGCTGTACGCAGCGGGGAAGACCAGTGAAAACTGAAAACCAGACACATACGTACCTTATCCATTATGGCCTTAGAACACTGAAGAAGAAGAAGAGGGGATTCAGAATCCATAAGCAAACATCAGAGAACCTCCTGAAGGAGACCCTAAGGGCAAAAAGGCTTGTGCTTCAACTGTTCAAGCAGTGACAAAAGCAGGGGGAGTGGAAGAAACGTAGATCGATAAAGAGCTGCTGTGCTAGGCTTCGTCGGCACGCAAGAAATACGAGTATTTGGAGGGGGAAAAAACGCACAGAACAGGCGAGGACACTGAACACTGAAAATGGTTTACTGCAAGGCCACCGGCCTAAATGCTTACATAGGCCCTTTTCAATGTACAAGTGTGTAAGAAAATCGTTGTTTCTCAAATTCTCATAATCCAGCAACGCCGGCTCTGGGCAATTTAAAAATCCTGCAATTCAGGACATCCTGCAAGGGGCATCCATGCGGATGAAGGACCAGGAGATGGTACATGTACATCTTCCACCATACCCTGGCCCAAGCTGTTGTCAACAGTTGGCTGTGGTACAGACGTCACGTGAAGCTGCTCAATGAAAAAACCCACATGAAGCTCAGCAGCTTCCAGGGAATGATTGCAGATGCTCTCATCAATGTCAACAAGGCCAGACGTCCTGCATCCCTCTCTCCACCACCCCCAGACCTGCCCACTTGGAATTTTTCCAATCAGTAGCCCAGACATCAATTTTCAGTAGCATGGCAAATTTTTCAGTAGCATTCACAAATGACGGCCGAAACGTACTGCTTACGTTTCGCCGATTGAACGTGTCGACGGCAATCGTCTCTACCGCCATGATTCACATAGAAGTTTGCATGGCAGAGGTTGCACTGAGCATGGTTCACACCGAGTCGACTTCTGACGATGCAAGTTAGCTAGTTAGTCTGTTATAGTCCCGTCAACAGCTATGGTTATCTCAGGACTCTCACCGCATAAAGTTCTACCACGCATAGCAAAACACAAATCCATGAATCTCAACAACGTACAAAACCTGCAAACAAAAAATGTAGTACAATTCATAACATGACACTTCCATCATTATACCCTATAGCACATAAGTCCACATAGTGCCGGAAATGTGGAGCCACACTACTCTCATTTATCGGATCCAGGTTAAAAATAACAGTAAAAAAGAATAACAAATACATACTAGTAAGCTAAAATACATAAAAAAAGGCTATATAAGCAAATATGCACTGCAGAATGGACAACAGGTGCACACTCAAGTGCGCAATTATCACGCGTGGACGCCAGTGTACAATAAAAAAAAACCTGGCATGTCATAAATTGTAAAAAGGAAAAACGTGGAAGGGTTTTATAAAAAAAATGCAGGTGAATGGACCAATAAGGCAGAAAAAAGTAGACGCCAGAAAGCAAAAAGAGAAAAGGCAGAGTCAGGCCACTCCTCCGTGTAAGCTATTTTGAAAACTTGTGCGACAGGCCAATGTTTTTTCTTGGCCAGATGATTTTCGTTTTATGGTTTGGGTTCGTTTTTCTTCGTTTGAAACATCTCCCGAATCGCTACTGCTGCTGGAGTCCGCCATTTTTTTCAGAGAAAGTAATAAGAACGCATGAAGTGAACGGAAGTGACTAGGTTATCGCGCGTCTGCTCTTGGAAACAGACAAAACCGGGAACAGCACAAGAAAAATAAAATGCGTCTGCAATTTTTTCCCCCCGTAACAACGCATAAGGTTGCCATAGCTCCATAGCAAAGCTTTATTTTTCGTAGCTGCTATGGCCAAATCGTAGCAGTAGGCAAGTCTGCACCCCCTCCACCCAAAGTTTGTCGGAAGACTCCAGTTGGGGATGTTCGTCTGGATGGATGTGACCATTTGCCTGAGTTGGCCGGAGACTGCCAAATATGCAAAAACAGAGACTGCTAGCTGAAAGCATCGGTCGTGTGCCTGAAGTGTGGGGTTTATCTGTGTCTGAACACTAAAAGGAACTGCTTTGTGCAGTTCCACACTCTCAAATAATGAACACACCGGACAGAAAAGCATGCAATGTGTTGAAATTTGTGAGTTTGTGTGTGCGGAGCTAGAGACACAATGTTCTATATATGGAACAGCGGGACTGAAGTTCCTCAAAGACCTGATGTACCAAATGCGGAACAATGACCAAATCGATCATTTTTATCGTTTTCAAGGAAATTTTGATTTGAATCAATTTCTTACGATACTTTCTTGTTATTTTGCATGGATAAATCATTTTCATTCACATATTTCTACTAGCAGGTTCTAGAGGGTTAAAAAAATCAGGGACAGACTCATTTCCAGGGACCTACATCAGGATGTCATGCATCATGAAATATAATTATTTCGTGATTTAGCAACATTTCTGTGACTTCTGCTATTTTGGGTAGTATTTTTGTTGCTTTTCGAGGCCCACATGCTTCTATATTCAAGATCTCTTGGTGTTCAGTAACCTAACAGAAAGAAAATGTCAACAGTACCTGTTGTTTTGGGTGTTCCTGTGTTCAATAGTAAGGTCAGTTTCCAGGGACGCTCAACAGAAAAGTGGATTCCAGGGACAGGGTGCCCTTTTTAACTGTTTCCAGGGACAAATACCCCTTGGGGAGAAAGGTAGGCCTGATACATGTACACATATTCAATAGTAACGCGTCTTGTGCGATTATCTTACCTGGATTTTATCTTGCTGTAAAGTTTTTCTTCCCCTTTTCTCTAGTAGCGATAGCCTTGAGAAGGCCTCCAATGGTTGGCTGGACTATCTCCGTTACAAACGAATCATGCATTACAACAGGGACAAATATTCTGATTAAACACAAGTAACGAAACAATACTGGAATAAACTCCAATTACGTAATTTCAAGAAAATCATTACAGATTTTTTTTTAAACAAAAAATGGAAGATCACTGATCCTAATCAAGTAATAAAAATCGAAAAAAAAAATAATTCATGATTTCATACCAAAAACAACAAAAGATCCACACAAAAAATCCTTATCAAATACATTTTATCACAATAATATTGGAGAATAAAAACCAAAGCAACAAATCCTACACAGTACGTTGTCATAAATACTTGTTTTCACTGGCTGCCTCCTCTTGCTTGTCATCACCGTCATCATCACCATCGTTGCTGTTGTCGGTTTGTCGTTGTTGTTCTCGTTGTTCGTGCATTCGTCGTTGCACTGCGCGGGGCAGAGGCTTGGTCCACAGCCCGTTCTCGATCTTGTACTGGCGGCTCTGATGCCTCACCGCCCCGTGACGAAGCTGGAAGTCGCACAGCGCCACCAAGGGACGTGTCAGGATCTGGAAGGGAGATAGAAAATAAATAGAACTAGCGCTTCGCGCGTCGACTCCGCCCCCTTACAGCTAAAACACTCCCCTTCGCTGCTTCGAATCAGCGCTTCCGACTCCGCCCCCTTACAGCTAAACACTCCCCTTCGCTGCTTCGACTCAGCGCTTCGCGCTTCAAGTTCTTGCACTTCGCGCGTGGATCGACTTCCTGCGCTTCGCGCTTCGACTTTTGACTCCGCCCACTTGCGCTTCGCGATGCTTCGACTCAGCGCTTCGAGTTCTTGCGCTTCGCGCGCGGTTCGACTTCTTACGCTTCGGGCTTCGACCCCTTGGCGGAGGCTTCCGAAAAGTAAGGATGGCATGACCTTCCGAGGGTGCCAATGATGCTTGATACCAAATTTGGTGTCGATCGGTTGAGAACTGTGGCCGTGTATGAGGGACACACACACACAGACAGACACACATACAGATTTCAAAAATATATATAAGATTCCGTAACCTAGTGCAAAGTGAGAGGAAAAATCCCCTGTACCCAGGTTCGAACTCGGGTTTACTTGACACGAAGCGAACGCGCTACCACTGTGCCACTCTACACTGATGGTTTCATCCATGCACACACACACCTACAGAGAGGAGCCCCTACCTCCACCAGCTCAGGCCTGTTCTCCAGAATGGACAGTGCCACAGCCGCCGTCTCCAGCGTGGACAGAGCGCCATCTGTGGGCTGCGTGCGGATCACGTACTTGCTCTTCTCCCTGTGGTGGATCTGGGCCTAGTAGCACGCAACAACAAAAAAAGAGAAAAATATTAACATAATACGTCTAGTAATCGCTTAACTCCAATGTCAATCACATGGGTGCTCCCGGGAAATTTCAAAAATCCTGCAATGCCACTGGGACCCTCTATCCTGCCTCTAGGACCCTCTATACTGTACGTGAAGGAGTCCCTGGGACCCCTTGTTTTGCAGGAGGATTGGGAGCCCTGCAGTTTTGGTTTTGTTTATTCAAAGAAAAACAAGCACCACTCATTTCACGTCATTTGCTTTTAATGGAAAAAAAAAACCTGTTCAATTAAGAAACATTGCAGAATTACCTTTCAATTAAAAAGAGAGAATCCTCCTCCTAAGTCGGAGTGTGGCTGCCCTTGTGGCTGGGTAACCAAAAACGGTCACACACGTAATGTTCTCATCCATAGTTGGTGCATTTGTACCATGCCAGGGTACGACAACAAGAAAGAGAGCAAACACTAAAGAACATTTTCTTTTGTGAAATGAATAAGGGGAAGGAACTTCTCGTAACTAACTCTCTTTTACCAGTTATTTATGGCACCTTCTAGTCTTGAATAATGTCACACTCAAACAACGCACAATACAGAACAAACTGGCATGCCTCAATGGAAGTTGGGGTAAGCAAATATGAAATAGTGAGGCTAAGAGCCTCTTAGCCTCATTATTTCATATTTTATTTCGTGTTCAGATAAATAAACGAAACAAAAGAAAACCCCTCACTTTTTGCGGCCACTGCATCATCTCGTTCTGGCAGTAGAGCCCCTTAGCCTGGGCCCAGGTCCCATCCAGGATGACCAGGTTGTAGCCCTGAGGAGACCCTGCACCGCCACCACTACCAGGGCCCTGGGCGTGTGGTGGAGTGCCTCCCGCGGGAGGCAGCTGGGCCAGGTCCACGGCGTCAGGCCCCGGGTACAGCAGCAGGGTGTTGGGTGAACGCAGCACTTCCGCTAACGCTGGGTACCTAAAACAGGCATGAAAACTAACGTTAAAAAAACCCAGGCTCCACTCAACTCCACTGAAGTGACTCAGCAGCAGTGCAGTCAGCAGGTAAGAAATCTTAAATCTTCCTAGCATAAGATGGAATTTGACACGTGACGTGGGGGGTCTTTAAACATACACAAGGCGCAAGGTATTTTAAGGCGCATGCACAATGATCAAACAAAAGCACAAAAGAAGATCGAAAACCTGAGATCGACTCAGACAAAGGAGGTCGTATTTTGCCTAGTTCTATCAAAACAATCTTTAGAACGGCAGAAGTTACACTCAGACCGCTGTCCGTATCCATATGTTGAAAAACTTTTACGAATCATCTTCGTCCGAGCGCCCAGAAAAGTTGGAATTCAAAAACACGGAGTAGATTTCTACAATGAGTTTTGCTCGCCTTGAGCAGCGACATACTTATCCGTCATGATTGTTATGGCTTTTACTGTCGAAACTGAGGCTGCTTCAAAATCCCCCCTAGGTTGAGAATGTGTCGTCTGCATCCGTGGCTTCATTCACGATTTCAGCCTGATAATCGATCTCAATATGTACAATATGAATGGAATTCACAACTTTGTTTAATCAGATTTCAGTCATACACTAGGCGCAATGGATTTTAAGGCGCAGGGGTCTCGGTTAAGGAAAAGAAGTATCGCCTTGTAGTCCGTAAAATACAGTAGTGGTGGTGACGGCTATTCCAGAAAACTGGGCTGATAATGTTTGACAGTAGAGACGTCTTGCCCAGGGGACGTCCCTACTCTAAAGGAGCAAAGCGAAACATAAATTTAAATTTACGCTTATCATTCAAAGACTGTCAAAATGAAAATTACTTTTGAAATTCCTTCCGAACAAAATTTATAATAATGAAATCTAAAGCAAACCACAGAAAATAAGCAGTGAGCTACTACTAGCCTACACTACACACAGGTTTGAATAAAAGCCCTACTTGCTGCACGCCTATGCGAACTTCAGACGGACCGATATAGAGGCAAGCGGACCTCAAACGAACCGTGCAAGAAAACGAACTTTGCGGTAACAGAAAATTGTAGAACTTGGTTATCAACCATAGTTCCGTAGTTTATTGTCAAATTATGTAGGAACTACGGAAAATCCGTAGGGGTAGGCAGATCTGGACTATTAAAATTACCTCCCTTATATAAGACCTCATTTTGGATGATTTTTGAAGGTCTTACAAGGGAGGTTCACTGTATGTACTTACTTTTTAGGAGAAAAGCGCTTGCCCCTCAGCACAGTCACCTTGTCGTGGACCACACTCCTGCACAGCATGGGTAATGTGCGCAGTCTGCGCGACTCCTGCACAGCAATGCACGACTTTCTTTTAACACAACAGGGCTCCCAATCATCCCGCAAAACAAGGGGTCCCAGGGACTCCTTCACTTACAGCATAGAGGGTCCTAGAGGCGGGATAGAGGGTCCCAGTGGCATAGTGAATGCTAAAAAGAATTTTTCTAGTGCATCCCTGGGACCCCCTGCACATTCTTTTAGAGGGTCCTGTAGAATTTTAGTGCTTCATAGACCCCCAAATGGGGGTCCCTGGGAGCCCTGCACAGGCACATATCCAGTTCAGCTGAGAGTGAGTGAGAGAGAGAGAGAGAGGGGGGGCATAGATGACAGAGAGCAAGAGAGAATGAATGAATTTCAAGATGTTATGGGGATGCATGGCTCCACACAAAAAATCAAAATGCCAAAGTGTATTCTTAAACTGCATTCACTAGTCATTCACTGCCTACTTTTGCAGAGACAAAAAACTGTTGAAGCCTAAGACGACTGAAATGGAAATGTAGATCAAAATCATTCACTTACCCTTTCACTTCACGATGTTATAATTCCTATCTTTCACAAAAATATAATTTTCATCGCTGTCATCACTCAGTGGATGCAATAATGACTCATCATCCATGATGTAAAAGTCAGGAAAATGCCGATGTCAGTAACATGACTTCAAAAATTCGCATCGATCGAACAAAAGCCCTTCACAAGCTCGCTTTGCCGAAATAGGTCAGAATACACTGCTTACTCATCACTTCGCGATCTCATAAGTCCCATCTTTCACAAAAATAGGACTATTCATCGCTTTCCTCAGTCAATGGACGCCACAACTGTTCGTCATCCATATTGGAAAAATCGCGAAAATGCCGGAGTCGGTCACTAATTTTCAAAAATTCATATCTTTCAAACCAATCGGCCTAGAAGCCATTGCAAGCAACAGGCACACGGAAGTGTAATTTGTAGCGAAAGCAAGGCTGAAGCGCTCACGTGACTGCCATGTGATAGAAACAAAATGGAAGGTCGCCCAAACCGGCCACGTGGAATCGGTACATTCCCGAACGTTCTAGACGTTTCCGATCCGATTTTTTTTTGAAACGTTCCCGACCGTTCACCGCACAAGAGAGTAAAAGTAATCTATTACTGTATTAGGGATCTGGGATTTAGATTACTGTATTAGGGATCTGGGATTATTAATCTATTATAACAGACGCACATCTGTTGAGTGCGAGTAAAGGGCATGCTACACTACATACAATTCGATGTGATGCGATTGTGACGATGCGAGTCATGATTCACGTGAAATACTTTTGTCTCAAAATAGTCCTACTTCTTTCGCTCTCTACACTCAAGTAGACCCACATACATGAATTCCACGTGAATCATGACTCACATCATCACAATCGTGATAGCGTTGTATGAGCACTAGTCTGTCGTTTCCGACAACGACTGCCAGATAGCAGAGGGGGGCAGATCTACTATTCAGGCTGGATGGGCGAGAATTTGTTTATAGTGGAGATGCTTTGCCCAGGGTACATCCCCACTCTCTCGGCCAAAGGGATTTGAGGACACAGCTGGCATTGAGGAAGGTCCCCAAAGGCCAGCCCATCCCTTTGGCTGCAGCACCAGAGCCGGTGCAAGGGCCCCCTCGTTCGAGAGTCATAGTCTTCCACAAGAGACTAAACTGTACTGTGATTTTCCGTTACTTGTAGAAAATCATCTATTGTACAGCTCTCATGTTACTGTTGGCCCCTACTACAGGCTAATTAATGTCATTGTCAATGATAAAGCAAAGCCTTTTGAGTAAAGAGCCGCATTGACAGCAAAACATATGTACTGTAGCAGGCCCGTAAAAATGGTCAACTTAGGACGATGATTTGACCACCAGGGGGCAGTCAAACAAATAGGGGCTTAGCACGCGATATTCTTACTTAGTTGGGCGTAGTGAGAGAGAGAGGAGGGACTTGGGCGAAGTGAGAGAGTCCAGGGCTCCCTCCCTCTCTCACTACCCACAACTACGAATATCGCGCGCTAAGCCCCTACTGATTTGACTGCCCCCTGGCGGTAAAATGCGCGTCCTAAGTTAACACTGCATGATGGCATCATGAGAGACCCACCTCAAAGGGGTGCTGGAGGATGAAGATGCTGGTGGTGATCTGCAGTGGATGCCTCGGCAGAAACGGACACCAGCATACCGTGCAGGGGCGTCTGTAAAAAAAATGGTAAAAAGCAACCATTAAACAAATGGCAAGCCATGCAGATGTATTTCCTTGTTTGTGTGAGAGAGAGAGAGAGAGAGAGAGAGAGAGAGAGAGAGAGAGAGAGAGAGAGAGAGAGAGAGAGAGAGAGAGAGAGAGAGAGAGAGAGAGAGAGAGGGAGAGATACAGAGAGAGAGAGAGAGGGAGAGAGTCTAGAAAAGACAGATTGTGATGAGCTTAAGTTAATGATAGTCACTGAGTCATAAAAAAAATTAAAGAAAATTTAACAGAGTACAATAAAGAAAACTGGACAGTTCTGGAAGAAGAGGCAGACATAGCCATCTCATCTGTTGCAGCTCCAGATTGCTCTCGGGGAGAAAATGCATTTCGGATTAACTCTTCTAGCACCATGGGCGAATGAATATATTATAATCTGCCTTAAACTAGTTAAAGACATCACTCTACACTCCCACCAAATGCAAAGACATTCACTGCCAAGCATCCTGCCATGTGTTTGCTTGCTTAGAGCTTTTGTCACTGTTTTTGCCGTTAAAGCAATGCAAGCACACTCGAAAAAATAAGCTACTTCCCTCTTGTCGGTTGAGATGCAACTGACAACCAAGAACGTCAAAACATACATGGTGCTACTACTACTATAAACTGCTAGAGGAGTTAGTCTGTGACTGAGTGTGAGGCAATGAACGGTGGAATTTCTATAAAATGCATTTCAGATGTAATCAAACATTAAAAAAATTCTGATCGCTTCTCGGCCTTTTGGCTAAGACAGTGATTCAGGAACATAATTTTTTGTTTATACCCTGGTTGGTTTGTTCAGCCCGTCGTACATGGCAAAAGCCGATACGCGACGTTAAACTGAACTTCCAATCAAAGACTCATGATTAAGAGGCAATGGATGGTTCTTTTGTAGATAAATGTCAGCCGTCTCCTCTTTTCTGGCGGCTCAGTGCCGGGCAGTCTGGTGGTGTTTATTTGAATAATTTTGAACAATGTGCAGGATTTCGCATCACGGCCCACAATGCTGTATAATTGTACAGCGTTGTGAACCAAGCGGTGTTCCTGTTGTGCTTATCCTGACTGGGTTAGCATGCCAGCGACAGTCAATGTGTTGTAGTACTAGTAGTTGGCTGAGCACGAAGCAAGCTGCTCTTGTCTGCACTGTTTGGATTTTGTCCACGAACCTCTGGGTCTAAGGGTTCTGAGGATCCCACACAAGTGCTGGTGTAAATTACTGTAATCAAACGAACTTAAAGGTCCGACTAAAATCTGGTTTGTTCCTCAGCTCTGATCATCAGATTTTGATATTTTGCCTTCACAGAGTTCACTCAATAAGAGAATCCCAAATTCATTTTCAATTTTAATACTAAGATCATCGGCAGAAGTTGCTGTGGCCATGCAGGCGGTACACGGGTAGCTATGGGCAAGTGGCATAATACTTAGAGTAGAATTACTAGAAAACCAGTAATCCTTGACCGAGGCAGGACCATGCATTTTCTTCTTCTTCGCCTCCGACGGCCAATTTCATCAGGCTGAAGATTCTGCTGCACTTTGGGGGGGTTGTATTGTATTAAGTTGTAAGACAAGAAGTTAGAAAGCAGGGGAATTACTACTAGGTAGGAGTAATTAATGGAAGAGGAAAGTAATAAATGTATTCGTAAATTAAAACCTACTCTACTGACTTGTGTGGATCTGTAGGATCTTCATTTTTTTTTTTTAAAGTCTGGAATGACCTCTCCCAACACTTGCAAGTCTTCTCTTTGGGGCCCACGATCATCAAATTGATCAGTCTGTTGAGGCACTCTGGACACCTTTGTGTCTAGGCACACTCCCCCCCCCCCCCCCCCCCCCCCCCTCCACTCCCCTTCAGCTTAGACCTGTGGTTCCTGTCCGATTCAGCATCATGTTGGGGTTCCGCTGAACGGTCCCTGTCTGGCTGGGTCATGTAACATAGGGTGGTGGTGATTATTTACCTATTCTCCCCCCCCCCCCCCTCTCTCTCTTCTTCTTCTTCTATCTATAGATTAGGGCCGAAGTATGATAGTGGTCGCGTGAAGGAAGGAAAGGAAAGGAAAGTGTAAGTTTGCAGACTTCGCCGTCGGGCAAACGTCACGTGATACGTTGCAACAACCAACTCAAAAACTTCTAGGACAAATTCCGTAAGATTGATACTTTGATAGTTCTTACCTACAACTATCACAAACATTTCGTTTGCCTTCTTTCAGTTCTGTGGCATCTATTTCGTCTGCATAACTGCAGAACGAAGACAAAAAGTTATCCTCTTCGTCCAAGATGGAGCCTGCCATGTCAAAAGAAAAGGAGAGTTTCTGCGCATGCTCATGCCGCTGGTAAGCGCGCGAAAGAAAAGCCAGAACCAGAAGTGTCCACAAACGCAAAACAATACTAAACTCTCCACACTCAACAGATTCATTTTCATAGTAATAGTACCAGCAGCAGCAGCAGTAGTAGTAGTAGTAGCGATTAGGGCTAGAAGTGGGCCTCGCGGCCATTTTACGCCATTTCTCGTTTGTGACTTTGATTTGTTTCACTGAGGGTGCTTGCTTTCAGTATACAGTTAAACAATAAATTTAGCAAAAAATAGAAAGGACTTTTTATTATTATTGCTATTATTCATCGAAACAAAGTAGTAACACAAAATTAACATTAGATGATCTACTGTGTCTTGAAACCAAGCGTGCACCAACTACCAACTGCCAGAGGAAAACAGGACGCCAGACCAACACGCAGGCGTACGACATCAGATCGTGCAGGACACAGTACCGTCAGGGAACCTTTTTCCCTCGCACGATCCCGGAGTGGAACTGCCTCCAGGAGAACATCCTCGCTGCACCGTCCCTGGCATCCCTCGACTCCAGGCTTCAGCACCACCTGAAGTGGACCAACGTCCCAGACCCTGGATCTGGATCTGGGGGTATACGTCACAGACGCCACTTCTGACGATAGACGCGACGGAACTAGGAGGGCGCATTCCTTATTAGAATTAAAAGAAAAGATAGAAAGGAGAAAGACCTACTGCTTACCCTGGGTAAGACCATTAAACCCCCCAGTTCAGCCGGAAGGGCCCAGGCCCCACTTCAGAAGCAAGCAAAAAAACAAAAATAATAATAATTATCTAGTGGTCAGTGGACGCAGGCTCAGATGGTGATCTGGTCAGCGCTGATGTAATTGCGCTGACGGAGCCTGCGGTGACAGTAGCCTCACTCAGTTGGTTCCATTCCGTGGCCAAAAAAAAAAAAATGATCTAGTGGTCAGTGGACGCAGGCTCAGATGGTGATCTGGTCAGTGCTGGTGTAAATACACTGACGGAGTCTGCGGTGACAGTAGCCTCACTCAGTTGGTTCCATTCCTGTTGTAGTCTTGACGATCGAAGAAGGGGATACGATACTGCTCCGTTCTCCCTGGAGGAGAGACAGCATCAGCAGGGCTGTCAGCCACATCCCAGCAATGAAACCCTGAACAAATGCCCCCACTGACCCCAGTCCCTTCATCCCCACCCCCAATTGTTTTGGGTTTTTTACCCCAGTAGTTATAGGCCGTATGCGCTCCTATACCACCACCACCCCCGGGGAATTTTGCAGACAGTGTTTTTTGCATAGCCATATCCCTAACGTATTTATATCCACTTGTCTGCAATTTGTAAATGTCTGTTTTTAGTTGTGGTGCACTCACAAAGTAGCGTACCCCCAAAACGCATACGTCGCAATAGTCGGCACACCAAAATCCACCCATTTCAGCTAAAATCTTGTTCCAATTGTGCTTTATGGGGTATTTTGTGGTCAAAACAACAGTAGCATTCCATTCCGCCATGTAATTGTTTTATTTGGTTTCTTAGCTGTCGTGCACTCACAACGTAACACTCACTCTCTTTGAATGTGTATGATGAAATGTTCAGCACTACAATGCCTGCCATGTCAGCTAAAATGTTGTTGAAACTCTGTTTTATGGGCTGCTGGATAGTATTCAAAACAACAGTGGCTTTTCATTCTGCTATTTTGTTCCTTGAGGACTCTTCTATCAGGCAACTCTGTTGTTGGCTGATATGGACAATCAGGAATCTGCAGCTCAAAAAGACCTTCGACCATCACAGATCATCCAAAGTGACCAAGACACAGCAAAGGTCATACAAGCTGTGAAAAACTATTTGAATCCCTTTGATGTGGAGAACAAGGATGAGCTCTATTGCTTATCTTCAGGAGTGCCAGCCCCGGAAGACGTTGCTAAAGACCTTCTCAGTGCTAAGCAGAAAGGAGAGGAAGCGTACAGAGCATTTGTTCAGGACAGACTGATAAACAAATATGTGGCTTTCAATGATTCCATCAAGAAACTGAACCTAAAAACATTTGCGAAGACAGCAAAGAAGGTGAACGTGGCGGGCAAGGCAAAGACAACAGATCACTGCAGAACCAAATGTGTTCTCACAGCTTGTTCTCTTGGCAGTCAAGCACAACTTGAGTCTGGAAAAGGCACTTCAGTTCCCACTTGGCCCAGTTCCTTGGGCCCTTGCCACAGCTGATGAAACACCTACCAAAACTGACAAGTCAAAACTAATGCACCACTTAGAAGCTGGGTCCTACCTAGCTGATAGACCTGTGCTGGCAACCAACACCTACATCATGGATGGAAACGCTCTGCTCCAAGTACAAGTGACTCTGCCACCAACATTTGGAGAACTTCCAGAAAACGTCTTTGCACAGCTTCCCAAGGCGCCTCGTGTTGATTTTGTGACAGATTCTTACTTCCCAGAGTCAATCAAAAGTCTGGAGAGAAGAAGGAGGGGGGAATCAGCCGTGCTCTTAATCAAAGGGCCTGCAACGAAAGTTCCCAGAGACTGGAAGGGGTTCATGGCAAACGATGAGAACAAGGTAGCTCATAAGATTTCTTCTCCAAGAATGGAGGAAGGATAAATATGCTTCCAAGCTTCAAGGAAGACGTTCTCTTCGTCTGTGAACAGACATGTACACGCCTGGAGAGCATCAATGGGGAGAAGACGCTAGCAGAGGAGTTGGAAGAACTCTGCTCAACACATGAAGAGGCTGATGTCTAGATCATATACCACTGTCTTCATGTTTCTGCCAGCTGTGCAAATGATGTTACAATCTGTGTGAGATCACCTGATACTGATGTGTTTGTGTTGCTCCTGAAATTTTCAAACAACATGGAGCAGAAAGTACTCTTTGATACGGGGTACGGAGACAAAAGAAGACTCATTGATGTGAAAGCCATTGTTGAGGACATTGGACATGACTTCTGTTGTGCCCTCCCAGCTCTACATGTGTATACAGGCTGCGACATCACGAGTGCATTCGTGAGAAAAGGGAAGGTATCAGCACTGAAACTCCTACAAAGGCATCCAAACTTTCTTGATGCTTTCTTCCATCTTGGATCTGAAGAATATGTCCCAGAGTTCCTCTTTGAGAAGCTGGAGCACTTCACCTGCTGTCTGTATGGATCACCCACGCACAAGAATATCAATGAGCTGCACCATCAGAAGTTCGCACAATGCTTCAATCCTACATCTGCTGCCTGGCTGAATAGCTATGATGGCATTGATATGAGCCTTCTGCCACCTTGCAGCGATTCACTCAGGATGCATCTGAAGAGAGTGAATGATCAGACACTCATCTGGCTCTCAGCAGACAACCCAACTGCAAGAATTCCAAAGCCAGAAGGAAATGGTTGGGAGCTCGTTGATGGAAAGCTGCATTTGAAGTGGACGGGCGGTTATTTCATGCCACAAGAGCTGGCAGAGATCCTTGTTGAAGAGCCGGACACCCATGAGGATCCTAAGCAGGCAGAAGAGGAGCCTGGCTCAGAACCTGAGTCCGACGTGGACAATGTTGATGAATACTTTACTGATGAAGAAGATGACTGAGTTGTGCGATACGAAAGATCGCTGAGCCCTCATCTCAACAGTACATTGACTCTTATGCATAGCCCCAGCACATGTGTGTGTGTGTTTGTGTGTCTGCCATACACAATGTAGCCCTAAGTGGTGGCAAAGCATTATCATGCTCACAGTCACGCCCGGCCCTAATATTGCTACATTCTAAAATTATCTATGGAAAAAGTGATAAACTTTGCATGGCTACGTTTGTGACATTTTTCCCCATGATTTTATATTATTTTCAGTTTATAATAACAACAAAACAAAATAAATTAGCATGAATACAATGCTAACAATGTATTGAGCATATAGATGTTCGAAAAACATGACAGACTTGAAAGTTTAGATGAAAAAGTAGGGTCATCTTGTTCCTACCGTTGCGGCATTGCGTTTTGATAACGCGTTGCTTTAAGAGGGCACCATAGCCAAAATCAGAGGATTACAAGTTGCAGACAAGTGGTTCTGAATATTTTGGGGATAGGGCTATCTAAAAAAATATGTCAGCAAAATTCCCCAGGGGGGGGGGGGGGGGGGGGGGTCGTTTTCTGGCTCACGGCCTATTAGGGATCTGTTTGTTTGTCTTTGTTTGTCCTTTTGGTTGGGGCTTGGTCATTGCATTATGGAGTCGGTCTAGGGTCGGCTAGTTCCCAGCTTCCTGGGGGCGAACGTGAAAATTTCGTAGCTGCCGGCAGCTCCCTGTAGTTCTCCCCATCCCAGTCCAGAATTAGGAATTTTATTTTGTTCGCTGCATCTGATTTTTTCTTCTACTGAACCCAAGTAAATCCAGTAGTGTGTGTGTTAGCTAATTTTTGTCTTTTCTGTTCGTCGTTTTCTTTTCTCCTCTTCTTCTTCTTTTTCTTTGGTCACCCTCTAATGTGTGTGCATTTACTTCTATAAGAAGAAGCTGGCCACCACCACAGAAATACTCCACATTCAGACCGTAAGGCCTAGTGCAAAGTGAGAGAGAAAATCCCCTGTAGGCCTACCCAGGTTCGAACTCGGGTTTACTTGACACGAGGCGAACGCGTTACCACACTGTGCCACTCCATTAGGCCCATTACTAGGCCTATTGTTTGTACTACTGAAGGGGTTTTCTATGGAAAACAACACTTGCCTGCTTCATTCCCTGTAAGTGACGTACGTCAATGGTGAGTCGATGATGACTTGTCCCTTTCCTTCCTTTGGCTACTATGACGAATGCAGTTTATGTGGACAAAATGACCGTTATTCTTCCCGTATCTGCTGCTGACGTCATCCGTGCTTATGCAGTTTCCTGCAGGCGAGGATACAATTACATCCACTTTAACAATCTCATCATGTAATGATCCCTGCCATCGTCTGTCAAGGGCCGGATAAGGGATGCATGGGCTGAGAGATAAATGCAGGCAGATATAAGGCGCATTGTATCATGTGAAGTGGGGGGTTCTTACGTACACTTAAAATAACATTCTTTTTCGTGACGTTGCCTAGCCAGTTTGTTTTAGTATATCGCTCAACCTCACTGTGACCTGTACGAGTAACGACTCGATCTTGCCAAGTAGGCCTACAAATTTAAATTATTGAAGAAATAATGATATGATCGTCTGCTTTTGGCCCGGATAAGAACCACACTTCTCCTTTCTTGACTTAACCCTCTTGCGTTTATTCTGCCCCAAACCGCCCAGCCGGAAGTTGCCTCTGTATATTCAGAGAGAAAATGGAGCTTTACGTCCTCTCGGTCTGAATCAGACACACATGGGACATTTGTAAATACAAATATGGTTGGAACAATACTGGAGGCAATGCCCGGAGGCAGTACGAAACCAGTAAAGTCCCGATTTTTAAAAAATTAATACAGATAGCTGTAGCGGTGACCACGCCTCGGTTAAACCTCATCGACTATGGCACCGCCACAAGTAGTATTATGTTACATAAAAATGTATATTCAAGCTGCCCCAAAACGCTATGCCTCCACTCTGAGCCTCTGAAGGCATTTTCATCACGCACTAAGTTCTGGCAGAGAGTTTCTATAGGGAGATGAAAGAGTCTGTGGTTCTGGCTTGTTATACCAATGATGTGATAGTAAATGTATGGCGCTCTGTGTGCTTCAAAAGACAACTTTTCCAGAAAATGTGTGAAATAATCTAAATACTAGAAGAAGTTTTGTCTGTAATAAACGCGAATGCAAGAGTGTTAATTAAATAACAACAACTAACACAAAAAAAGTGATGTCAGAATTGAAATTGTCACTTCTTTTTCTTTTCCTTTTTTGTTGGCTCATCATGTTCTCCTGCGTTTTCCTAGAGAATCGTTCAAACTATTTTCTCATTTTGAGCTCTTGAAATCAGCGTGTACTGGCTGAATGCAGCCAGGAGATCGGGAAATTGAAGACCAAACGCATACGTATTTTATTCATCACAGCCATATGTCCTGGGAACAAAAAGCTTAGCATACTGAGTGTCTTTGCTGGGAATACAGAATAATGAGACCTTATGTTAAAGTTGCCGAATAGTAAAGAGTGTGACAACTACCGCCGCCATCTTGCTTCTTGTACTGAACATTTTTTGAGAGATCAGAACACTCTCTAGTAAACAAGGGCATGAATGAAGATTGTCCAACAGAGCGCTACAGAGCTACACAAGAACGCCACACTTAGGCAACTAACTGTACTAGGTTTCCAGGTTTGTGTCCGTAGTAGGCCTAAATGCGTGGCTTTGTTAGTCGAGTGCAGCTATATAGAATAATAGACTAAGCTTTAAGCGATCTTTCCAACATTTCCTGGTGCACTGACAAAGTGACAATGCCACTTTGTTTCCTGTGACATCACGCGTTTTCTCTAGCATCAACATCACAACATCAGTTACTACTGATAAAGGCTGTAGAAGTAGGCCTAGGCCCTACTCTTTGAATATGTTCATGTTCTGCTACTACGTGGCAAGATTTAACGTGGTGACAGCCCTGGCATGTTGACGGGGCTATTACATCTATTTTAATCTTAAAATTCACATATCGAATACAGATTTAGCAGAGCAATTATTAAAATTTAAATCATCCTTGTTCTCATCCCTCCTAAGTATGTTCCTGGTTGATTTTAATAATAATAATAATAATAATAATAAATAAAGCTTTGTTGTTGTTTTTACTGTTTGAACATTAAAACGGGGTATTTTATCAATACAACCTTATTTTTTAGTAGGAAGGGAAAAGGGGATTGGCGAGAGATGGTGGGGGTGAAGTTGTCCCTAATGGCCTTGTCCAACGATGATTCCTCTCGCTTGCACCTGGTAGCTCTGTCACGCTGTGAGAATGGGTGATGAACACTCTTGTGAAAGAGCGAGTGATTGCATCGTCGGACTTAAAGCCTTAAAGTCCCCGCACGTCACGTGTCGAAATCACGGTTTTCACGTGTTTTCCCTCTTATAGCTAGTAAGGAATCTTAAGAAATCTTCCTAGTATAAGAGGGAATGTGACACGTGACGTGCGGGGTCTTTAAATCTTTAAAAGCCCGGACGTTTCGTGTTAAAAAACCCAACAACGACCACCACATCATCAAAATTACTGTAGGCCTACATCCATATTTGTCGCATTGTGAGAGAGGGAAGCATTTCGTACATGGAAATTCCACATTTTGGTTCAGTTTTAAAAATCAACAGGCCTTTGTCGATTCCTGTCAGTTTTCCTTGTAAATGGGGACACCATTGTTAACTTTTGTCCAACTCTTCAAACAAGAGATTTAGCATTAGAGACAATAAACCACTTGGCAATTGTATAGAATTTAACAACTCCTTTTGCTTCACTGTACCACGTACAGCTATCTCTTTATAGCTTTCTGCAGTTAGACCCAGAAGAGTAGGTTAGACTCACAGCTCAAGTGCCAATACCGCAGCACTTAAGAGTGCTCTTCTCCCATCAAAAGTGGTTCAGTTCATCTTTTTCCGGTTACTATTTACTTACCGGAAGTAGACTATTAATTTTTCGCAGCGGGAAAAGGGACAAGGTTGACGCAATTTACCCCCCCCCCCCCCTTTCTAAGCCCTACTCTTATATATATTATTGTTAGGGACTTAACGGTCGTGCATGACACACCCCTGCATGCATCATGCGGGGCCCGGGTGTCTCCGGCTAGACCGGGGCATTTAACGGTTGTGTATGACTTTTATCTCGTCTTTCCCTCACACGTCCCCCATTATAAAATTGATTTCCTTAAAGTTATAAATCTATTTCACAAAATTATTATTCTTTTACATGATATAGCAAACGGAGTATCATAATACTAAATTCCTGACTATCTTGGCTCTATCTTTTCCCAATAATATTTCATCCTATCTCACTGATATCTTTGCTGAACTTATTTTCTTTCTTTTTCGTACTACCCCCTAAAGTGCAGTAGAATCTTCAGCTTGATGAAGTTGGCTGCCTAAGGTGAAGAAGAAGAAGTAGAGACATAACACCGTGTTTGAGCAAACCAAATATCACGGGTTCGACTAGAAATGCCGATTGACGTATGGAGGCACGAGGCATCCCCCCACTGCCCTCCCTTTTGCTGCGGGTCTGTTAAAACTAAATCTGCCGCCAGTAAAAAATGTTTCCATGTAGACAGGTTTTCCATTGGTTTAAAAGAAGAACCAATCAGCTACTAGCAATGT
>CM065693.1:50572241-50614627 GCA_017654935.2 Phymorhynchus buccinoides
TCACATTTTTGGTTAGTTGTATGTTATTAATTAAACACTCTTGCATGCGTTTATACAGACAAAACTTCTTCTAGTATTTAGATTATTTCACACATTTTTTGGAAAGTTGTCTTTTGAAGCACACAGAGCGCCATACATTTACTATCACATCATTGGTATAACAAGCCAGAACTTAGTGCGTGATGAAAATGCCTTCAGAGGGGGTGGGTCTCAGAGTGGAGGCATAGCGTTTTGGGGCAGCTTGAATATACATTTTTATGTAACATAATACTACTTGTGGCGGTGCCATAGCCGATGAGGTTTAACCGAGGCGTGGTCACCGCTACAAGCTATCTGTATTAATTTAAAAATCGGGACTTTACTGGTTTCGTACTGCCTCCGGGCATTGCCTCCAGTATTGTTCCAACAATATTTGTATTTACAAATGTCCCACATGACTTGTGTCTGATTCAGACCAAGAGGACGTAAAGCTCCATTTTCTCTCTGAATATACAGAGGCAACTTCCGGCTGGGCGGTTTTGGGGCGGAATAAATGCAAGAGGGTTAAGTCAAGAAAGGAGAAGTGTGGTTCTTATCCGGGCCAAAAGCAGACGATCATATAATTATTTCTTCAATAATTTAGCTTTGTAGGCCTACTTGGCAAGATCGAGTCGTTACTCGTACAGGTCACAGTGAGGTTGAGCGATATACTAAAACAAACTGGCTAGGCAACGTCACGAAAAAGAATGTTATTTTAAGTGTACGTAAGAACCCCCCACTTCACATGATACAATGCGCCTTATATCTGCCTGCATTTATCTCTCAGCCCATGCATCCCTTATCC
This sequence comes from Phymorhynchus buccinoides, assembly GCA_017654935.2. Taxonomy (NCBI): domain Eukaryota; kingdom Metazoa; phylum Mollusca; class Gastropoda; order Neogastropoda; family Raphitomidae; genus Phymorhynchus; species Phymorhynchus buccinoides. The sequence continues at coordinate 50,573,065 of CM065693.1, forward strand.
GGCCCTTGACAGACGATGGCAGGGATCATTACATGATGAGATTGTTAAAGTGGATGTAATTGTATCCTCGCCTGCAGGAAACTGCATAAGCACGGATGACGTCAGCAGCAGATACGGGAAGAATAACGGTCATTTTGTCCACATAAACTGCATTCGTCATAGTAGCCAAAGGAAGGAAAGGGACAAGTCATCATCGACTCACCATTGACGTACGTCACTTACAGGGAATGAAGCAGGCAAGTGTTGTTTTCCATAGAAAACCCCTTCAGTAGTAACAAACCAATAGGCCTAGTAATGGGCCTATGGAGTGGCACAGTGGTAACGCGTTCGCCCTCGTGTCAAGTAAACCCAGAGTTCGAACCTGGGTAGGCCTACAGGGGATTTTTCCTCTCACTTTGCACTAGGCCTTACGGTCTGAATGTGGAGTATTTCTGTGGTGGTGGCCAGCTTCTTCTTATAGAAGTAAATGCACACACTTTAGAGGGTGACCAAAGAAAAAGAAGAAGATGAGAAAAGAAAACGACGAACAGAAAAGACAAAAATTAGCTAACACACACACTACTGGATTTACTTGGGTTCAGTAGAAGAAAAAATCAGATGCAGCGAACAAAATAAAATTCCTAATTCTGGACTGGGATGGGGATAAACTACAGGGAGCTGCCGGCAGCTACTAATTTTCACGTTCGCCCCAGGAAGCTGGGAACTAGCCGACCCTAGACCGACTCCATAATGCAATGACCAAGCCCCAACCAAAAGGACAAACAAAGACAAACAAACAGATCCCTAATAGGCCGTGAGCCAGAAAACGAACCCCCCCCCCTGGGGAATTTTGCTGACATATTTTTTTAGATAGCCCTATCCCCAAAATATTCAGAACCACTTGTCTGCAACTTGTAATCCTCTGATTTTGGCTATGGTGCCCTCTTAAAGCAACGCGTTATCAAAACGCAATGCCGCAACGGTAGGAACAAGATGACCCTACTTTTTCATCTAAACTTTCAAGTCTGTCATGTTTTTCGAACATCTATATGCTCAATACATTGTTAGCATTGTATTCATGCTAATTTATTTTGTTTTGTTGTTATTATAAACTGAAAATAATATAAAATCATGGGGAAAAATGTCACAAACGTAGCCATGCAAAGTTTATCACTTTTTCCATAGATAATTTTAGAATTTAGCAATATTAGGGCCGGGCGTGACTGTGAGCATGATAATGCTTTGCCACCACTTAGGGCTACATTGTGGTATGGCAGACACACAAACACACACACACATGTGCCGGGGCTATGCATAAGAGTCAATGTACTGTTGAGATGAGGGCTCAGCGATCTTTCGTATCACACAACTCAGTCATCTTCTTCATCAGTAAAGTATTCATCAACATTGTCCATATCAGACTCAGGTTCTGAGCCAGGCTCCTCTTCTGCCTGCTTAGGATCCTCATGGGTGTCCGGCTCTTCAACAAGGATCTCTGCCAGCTCTTGTGGCATGAAATAACCGCCCGTCCACTTCAAATCCAGCTTTCCATCAACGAGCTCCCAACCATTTCCTTCTGCTTTGGAATTCTTGCAGTTGGGTTGTCTGCTGAGAGCCAGATGAGTGTCTGATAATTCACTCTCTTCATATGCATCCTGAGTGAATCGCTGCAAGGTGGCAGAAGGCTCATATCAATGCCATCATAGCTATTCAGCAAGGCAGCAGATGTAGGATTGAAGCGTTGTGCGAACTTCTGATGGCGCAGCTCATTGATATTCTTGTGCGTGGGTGATCCATACAGACAGCAGGTGAAGTGCTCCAGCTTCTCAAAGAGGAACTCTGGGACATATTCCTCAGATCCAAGATGGAAGAAAGCATCAAGAAAGTCTGGATGCCTTTGTAGGAGTTTCAGTGCTGATACCTTCCCTTTTCTCACGAATGCACTCGTGATGTCGCAGCCTGTATACGCATGTAGAGCTGGGAGGGCACAACAGAAGTCATGTCCAATGTCCTCAACAATGGCTTTCACATCAATGAGTGTTCTTTTGTCTCCGTACCCCATATCAAAGAGTACTTTCTGCTCCATGTTGTTTGAACATTTCAGGAGCAACACAAACACATCAGTATCAGGTGATCTCACACAGATTGTAGCATCATTTGCACAGCTGGCAGAAACATGAAGACAGTGGTATATGATCTTGACATCAGCCTCTTCATGTGTTGAGCAGAGTTCTTCCAACTCCTCTGCTAGCATCTTCTCCCCACTGATGCTCTCCAGGCGTGTACATGTCTGTTCACAGACGAAGAGAACTTGTCTTCCTTGAAGCTTGGAAGCATATTTATCCTTCCTCCATTCTTGGAGAAGAAATCTTATGAGAGCTACCTTGTTCTCATCGTTTGCCATGAACCCCTTCCAGTCTCTGGGGACTTTCGTTGCAGGCCCTTTGATTAAGAGCACGTCTGATTTCCCCCTCCTTCTTCTCTCCAGACTTTTGATTGATTCTGGGAAGTAAGAATCCGTCACAAAATCAACACGAGGCGGCTTGGGAAGCTGTGCAAAGACGTTTTCTGCAAGTTCTCCAAATGTTGGTGGCAGAGTCACTTGTACTTGGAGCAGAGCGTTTCCATCCATGATGTAGGTGTTGGTTGCCGGCACAGGTCTATCAGCTAGGTAGGACCCAGCTTCTAAGTGGTGCATTAGTTTTGACTTGTCAGTTTTGGTAGGTGTTTCATCAGCTGTGGCAAGGGCCCAAGGAACTGGGCCAAGTGGGAACTGAAGTGCCTTTTCCAGACTCAAGTTGTGCTTGACTGCCAAGAGAACAAGCTGTGAGAACACATTTGGTTCTGTAGTGATCTGTTGTCTTTGCCTTGCCCACCACGTTCACCTTCTTTGCTGTCTACGCAAATGTTTTTAGGTTCAGTTTCTTGATGGAATCATTGAAATGAAAACCACATATTTGTTTATCAGTCTGTCCTGAACAAATGCTCTGTACGCTTCCTCTCCTTTCTGCTTAGCACTGAGAAGGTCTTTAGCAACGTCTTCCGGGGCTGGCACTCCTGACGATGAGCAATAGAGCTCATCCTTGTTCTCCACATCAAAGGGATTCAAATAGTTTTTCACAGCTTGTATGACCTTTGCTGTGTCTTGGTCACTTTGGATGATCTGTGATGGTCGAAGGTCTTTTTGAGCTGCAGATTCCTGATTGTCCATATCAGCCAACAACAGAGTTGCCTGATAGAAGATTCCTCAAGGAACAAAATAGCAGAATGGAAAGCCACTGTTGTTTTGAATACTATCCAGCAGCCCACAAAACAGAGTTTCAACAACATGTTAGCTGACATGGCAGGCATTGCAGTGCTGAACATTTCATCATACACATTCAAAGAGAGTGAGTGTTACGTTGTGAGTGCACCACAGCTAAGAAACCAAATAAAACAATTACTGACATGGCAGAATGGAATGCTACTGTTGTTTTGACCACAAAATACCCCATAAAGCACAATTGGAACAAGATTTTAGCTGAAATGGGTGGATTTTGGTGTGCCGACTATTGCGACGTATGCGTTTTGGGGGTACGCTACTTTGTGAGTGCACCACAACTAAAAACAGACATTTACAAATTGCAGACAAGTGGATATAAATACGTTAGGGATATGGCTATGCAAAAAACACTGTCTGCAAAATTCCCCGGGGGTGGTGGTGGTATAGGAGCGCATACGGCCTATAACTACTGGGGTAAAAAACCCAAAACAATTGGGGGTGGGGATGAAGGGACTGGGGTCAGTGGGGGCATTTGTTCAGGGTTTCATTGCTGGGATGTGGCTGACAGCCCTGCTGATGCTGTCTCTCCTCCAGGGAGAACGGAGCAGTATCGTATCCCCTTCTTCGATCGTCAAGACTGCCACGGAATGGAACCAACTGAGTGAGGCTACTGTCACCGCAGACTCCGTCAGTGTATTTACACCAGCACTGACCAGATCACCATCTGAGCCTGCGTCCACTGACCACTAGATCTTTTTTTTTTCTTTTTTGCCACGGAATGGAACCAACTGAGTGAGGCTACTGTCACCGCAGGCTCCGTCAGCGCATTTACATCAGCACTGACCAGATCACCATCTGAGCCTGCGTCCACTGACCACTAGATCATTATTATTATTTGTTTTTTTGCTTGCTTCTGAAGTGGGGCCTGGGCCCTTCCGGCTGAACTGGGGGGTTTAATGGTCTTAACCCAGGGTAAGCAGTAGGTCTTTCTCCTTTCTATCTTTTCTTTTAATTCTAATAAGGAATGCGCCCTCCTAGTTCCGTCGCGTCTATCGTCAGAAGTGGCGTCTGTGACGTATACCCCCAGATCCAGATCCAGGGTCTGGGACGTTGGTCCACTTCAGGTGGTGCTGAAGCCTGGAGTCGAGGGATGCCAGGGACGCTGCAGCGAGGATGTTCTCCTGGAGGCAGTTCCACTCCGGGATCGTGCGAGGGAAAAAGGTTCCCTGACGGTATACTGTGTCCTACATGATCTGATGTCGTATGCCTGCGTGTTGGTCTGGCGTCCTGTTTTCCTCTGGCAGTTGGTAGTTGGTGCACGCTTGGTTTCAAGACACAGTAGATCATCTAATGTTAATTTTGTGTTACTACTTTGTTTCGATGAATAATAGCAATAATAATAAAAAGTCCATTCTATTTTTTGCTAAATTTATTGTTTAACTGTATACTGAAAGCAAGCACCCTCAGTGAAACAAATCAAAGTCACAAACGAGAAATGGCGTAAAATGACCGCGAGGCCCACTTCTAGCCCTAATCGCTACTACTACTACTACTACTGCTGCTGCTGCTGGTACTATTACTATGAAAATGAATCTGTTGAGTGTGGAGAGTTTAGTATTGTTTTGCGTTTGTGGACACTTCTGGTTCTGGCTTTTCTTTCGCGCGCTTACCAGCGGCATGAGCATGCGCAGAAACTCTCCTTTTCTTTTGACATGGCAGGCTCCATCTTGGACGAAGAGGATAACTTTTTGTCTTCGTTCTGCAGTTATGCAGACGAAATAGATGCCACAGAACTGAAAGAAGGCAAACGAAATGTTTGTGATAGTTGTAGGTAAGAACTATCAAAGTATCAATCTTACGGAATTTGTCCTAGAAGTTTTTGAGTTGGTTGTTGCAACGTATCACGTGACGTTTGCCCGACGGCGAAGTCTGCAAACTTACACTTTCCTTTCCTTTCCTTCCTTCACGCGACCACTATCATACTTCGGCCCTAATCTATAGATAGAAGAAGAAGAAGAGAGAGAGGGGGGGGGGGGGGGGGGAGAAATAGGTAAATAATCACCAGCACCCTATGTTACATGACCCAGCCAGACAGGGACCGTTCAGCGGAACCCCAACATGATGCTGAATCGGACAGGAACCACAGGTCTAAGTTGAAGGGGAGTGGAGTGGAGGGGGGGGGGGGGGGGGGGGGGGAGTGTGCCTAGACACAAAGGTGTCCAGAGTGCCTCAACAGACTGATCAATTTGATGATCGTGGGCCCCAAAGAGAAGACTTGCAAGTGTTGGGAGAGGTCATTCCAGACTTTAAAAAAAAAAAATGAAGATCCTACAGATCCACACAAGTCAGTAGAGTAGGTTTTAATTTACGAATACATTTATTACTTTCCTCTTCCATTAATTACTCCTACCTAGTAGTAATTCCCCTGCTTTCTAATTTCTTGTCTTACAACTTAATTACAATACAACAGAATCTTCAGCCTGATGAAATTGGCCGTCGGAGGCGAAGAAGAAGAAGAAAATGCATGGTCCTGCCTCGGTCAAGGATTACTGGTTTTCTAGTAATTCTACTCTAAGTATTATGCCACTTGCCCATAGCTACCCGTGTACCGCCTGCATGGCCACAGCAACTTCTGCCGATGATCTTAGTATTAAAATCGAAAATGAATTTGGGATTCTCTTATTGAGTGAACTCTGTGAAGGCAAAATATCAAAATCTGATGATCAGAGCTGAGGAACAAACCAGATTTTAGTCGGACCTTTAAGTTCGTTTGATTACAGTAATTTACACCAGCACTTGTGTGGGATCCTCAGAACCCTTAGACCCAGAGGTTCGTGGACAAAATCCAAACAGTGCAGACAAGAGCAGCTTGCTTCGTGCTCAGCCAACTACTAGTACTACAACACATTGACTGTCGCTGGCATGCTAACCCAGTCAGGATAAGCACAACAGGAACACCGCTTGGTTCACAACGCTGTACAATTATACAGCATTGTGGGCCGTGATGCGAAATCCTGCACATTGTTCAAAATTATTCAAATAAACACCACCAGACTGCCCGGCACTGAGCCGCCAGAAAAGAGGAGACGGCTGACATTTATCTACAAAAGAACCATCCATTGCCTCTTAATCATGAGTGTTTGATTGGAAGTTCAGTTTAACGTCGCGTATCGGCTTTTGCCATGTACGACGGGCTGAACAAACCAACCAGGGTATAAACAAAAAATTATGTTCCTGAATCACTGTCTTAGCCAAAAGGCCGAGAAGCGATCAGAATTTTTTTAATGTTTGATTACATCTGAAATGCATTTTATAGAAATTCCACCGTTCATTGCCTCACACTCAGTCACAGACTAACTCCTCTAGCAGTTTATAGTAGTAGTAGCACCATGTATGTTTTGACGTTCTTGGTTGTCAGTTGCATCTCAACCGACAAGAGGGGAGTAACTTATTTTTTCGAGTGTGCTTGCATTGCTTTAACGGCAGAAACAGTGACAAAAGCTCTAAGCAAGCAAACACATGGCAGGATGCTTGGCAGTGAATGTCTGCGTTTGGTGGGAGTGTAGAGTGATGTCTTTAACTAGTTTAAGGCAGATTATAATATATTCATTCGCCCATGGTGCTAGAAGAGTTAATCCGAAATGCATTTTCTCCCCGAGAGCGATCAGGAGCTGCAACAGATGAGATGGCTATGTCTGCCTCTTCTTCCAGAACTGTCCAGTTTTCTTTATTGTACTCTGTTAAATTTTCTTAATTTTTTTTTTTATGACTCAGTGACTATCATTAACTTAAGCTCATCACAATCTGTCTTTTCTAGACTCTCCCTCTCCCTCTCTCTCTCTCTCTCTCTCTCCCTCTCCCTCTCTCTCTCTCTCTCTCTCTCTCTCTCTCTCTCTCTCTCTCTCTCTCTCTCTCTCTCTCTCTCACACAAACAAGGAAATACATCTGCATGGCTTGCCATTTGTTTAATGGTTGCTTTTTACCATTTTTTTTACAGACGCCCCTGCACGGTATGCTGGTGTCCGTTTCTGCCGAGGCATCCACTGCAGATCACCACCAGCATCTTCATCCTCCAGCACCCCTTTGAGGTGGGTCTCTCATGATGCCATCATGCAGTGTTAACTTAGGACGCGCATTTTACCGCCAGGGGGCAGTCAAATCAGTAGGGGCTTAGCGCGCGATATTCGTAGTTGTGGGTAGTGAGAGAGGGAGGGAGCCCTGGACTCTCTCACTTCGCCCAAGTCCCTCCTCTCTCTCTCACTACGCCCAACTAAGTAAGAATATCGCGTGCTAAGCCCCTATTTGTTTGACTGCCCCCTGGTGGTCAAATCATCATCCTAAGTTGACCATTTTTACGGGCCTGCTACAGTACATATGTTTTGCTGTCAATGCGGCTCTTTACTCAAAAGGCTTTGCTTTATCATTGACAATGACATTAATTAGCCTGTAGTAGGGGCCAACAGTAACATGAGAGCTGTACAATAGATGATTTTCTACAATAACGGAAAATCACAGTACAGTTTAGTCTCTTGTGGAAGACTATGACTCTCGAACGAGGGGGCCCTTGCACCGGCTCTGGTGCTGCAGCCAAAGGGATGGGCTGGCCTTTGGGGACCTTCCTCAATGCCAGCTGTGTCCTCAAATCCCTTTGGCCGAGAGAGTGGGGATGTACCCTGGGCAAAGCATCTCCACTATAAACAAATTCTCGCCCATCCAGCCTGAATAGTAGATCTGCCCCCCTCTGCTATCTGGCAGTCGTTGTCGGAAACGACAGACTAGCATACAACGCTATCACGATTGTGATGATGTGAGTCATGATTCACGTGGAATTCATGTATGTGGGTCTACTTGAGTGTAGAGAGCAAAAGAAGTAGGACTATTTTTAGACAAAAGTATTTCACGTGAATCATGACTCGCATCGTCACAATCGCATCACATTGAATTGTATGTAGTGTAGCATGCCCTTTACTCGCACTCAACAGATGTGCGTCTGTTATAATGGATTAATTATCCCATATCCCTAATACAGTAATCAGGCATGGGAATTGTCCGCAAATTCGTGGATTTCCGTGGGAAAAAAATTGAAATTGTTACTAAATACTTCGTTTTTGTTACTAAATACTTCAATTGGGGGGCTTTTCAGAGTTTTTTGTCTCTGACAATTTCCATGCCTGAGTAATAGATTACTTTAACCCAGCTCTGGGTGGGTGGGGTAGGGTGGGAGGAGCGACCGTGCGCATTATATAAGCTTGGGTGTGGTTAGAAGTAGTTGTTTCAATGAAAGGCATTGTAATGTTGACCCAAATAACTAGTGCTGAAGTGTGCAGGGTTGGTTGTTTATTAATATCAGGCATGGTAATCTTCAGAGAATTCTCTGAATTCAGAGAAAAGTGAATGTAGAAAAACAAATGTCAGAGCAGGGTTTAACTTTAAAGGTGCAGTCCGGCGGGTGAGCGATTGTTTTCATTTTGCACCTCTGCGGTGGAACAGGTTGGGGGGAAAGAAAATGGCGCCCATTCTAATGATAGGAAGCCATTTTCTTTCCCCCCCCAACCTGTTCCACCGCAGAAGTGCAAAACGAAAACAATCGTTCACCCGCCGGACTGCACCTTTAAGCTTGAGGAGATGCTCTTTTCCCTAATGTAAACAGTTTCAATTTTATATTCATCTTCAAGACAAACTGCCCCCTTATCACCATGAAGGGCTTTTTTCCCCCTTGACCACACCAAGAGACGTTTTCTGAACCCCCAATAAACCACCAATAAATATTTTCAGAGAAAAATGCTTTTTCCTGATTATTCACATTGACATACTGAATAGAATTTGCGTTGAAACATTTGCTGTAGTGTAGAATTGCTACGTGCGGTTGCCACTTTGAAGGGATCAGGCTGTCATTTTTGGATGGTAAGACAGGCATGGGAATTGTCCGCGGATTTCAACAAAATTTGTTTTGAAATTGTTACTAAATACTTCGTTTTTGTTACTAAATACTTCAATTGGGGGGCTTTTCAGAGTTTTTTGTCTCTGACAATTCCCATGCCTGTAAGTGTACAATGAACCTTAAGTAATATCTTGATTTTGTCTTAGTTGTTGATGTGGTAATAAACAGCATAACTCTTGCTCTCTCTCGCTCTCTGTCATCTATGCCCCCCCTCTCTCTCTCTCTCTCTCTCTCTCTCTCTCTCTCTCTCTCTCTCACTCGCTCTCAGCTGAACTGGATATGTGCCTGTGCAGGGCTCCCAGGGACCCCCATTTGGGGGTCTATGAAGCACAAATTCTACAGGACCCTCTAAAAGAATGTGCAGGGGGTCCCAGGGATGCACTAGAAAAATTCTTTTTAGCATTCACTATGCCACTGGGACCCTCTATCCCACCTCTAGGACCCTCTATACTGTAAGTGAAGGAGTCACTGGGACCCCTTGTTTTGCGGGATGATTGGGAGCCCTGCTGTGTTAAAAGAAAGTCGTGCATTGCTGTGCAGGAGTCGCGCAGACTGCGCACATTACCCATGCTGTGCAGGAGTGTGGTTCACGACAAGGTGACTGTGCTGAGGGGCAAGCGCTTTTCTCCTAAAAAGTAAGTACATACAGTGGAACCTCCCTTGTAAGACCTTCAAAAATCATCCAAAATGAGGTCTTATATTTAAGGGAGGGGTCTTATAAGGGAGGTAATTTTAATACCAGACCTGCCTACCCCTACGGAGTTCCTACAGAATTTGACTATAAACTACGGAACTATGGTTCATAACCAAATTCTACGATTTTCTGTTACCGCAAAGTACGTTTTCTTGCACGGTTCGTTTGAGGTCCGCTTGCCTCTATATCGGTCTGTCTGAAGTTAGCATAGGCGCGCAGCAAGTAGGGCTTTTATTCAAACCTGTGTGTAGTGTAGGCTAGTAGTAGCTCACTGCTTCTTTTCTGTGGTTTGCTTTAGATTTCATTATTATAAATTTTGTTCGGAAGGAATTTCAGAAGTAATTTTCATTTTGACAGTCTGAATGATAAGCGTAAATTTAAATTTATGTTTCGCTTTGCTCCTTTAGAGTAGGGATGTTCCCTGGGCAAGACGTCTCTACTGTCAAACATTATCAGCCCAGTTTTCTGCAATAGCCGTCACCACCACTACTGTATTTTACGGACTACAAGGCGATACTTTTTTTCCTCAACCGAGACCCCTGCGCCTTAAAATGCATTGCGCCTAGTGTATGACTGAAATCTGATCAAACAAAGTTGTGAATTCCATTCATATTGTACATATTGAGATCGATTATCAGGCTGAAATCGTGAATGAAGCCACGGATGCAGACGACACATTCTCAACCTAGTTTCTCTCGCAGTTTTGAAGCAGGATATGACGTCACAGCCTCGGTTTCGACAGTAAAAGCCATAACAATCGTAACGGATAAGTATGTCGCTGCTCAAGGCGAGCAAAACTCATTGTAGAAATCTACTCCGTGTTTTTGAATTCCAACTTTTCTGGGCGCTCGGACGAAGATGATTCGTAAAAGTTTTTCAACATATGGATACGGTCTGAGTGTAACTTCTGCCGTTCTAAAGATTGTTTTGATAGACTAGGCAAAAAATGACCTCCTTTGTCTGAGTCGATCTCAGGTTTTCGATCTTTTTTTGTGCTTTTGTTTGATCATTGTGCATGCACCTTGTGTATGTTTAAAGACCCCCCACGTCACGTGTTAAATTCCATCTTATGCTAGGAAGATTTAAGATTTCTCACCTGCTGACTGCACTGCTGCTGAGTCACTTCGGTGGAGTTGAGTGGAGCCTGGGTTTTTTTAACGTTAGTTTTCATGCCTGTTTTAGGTACCCAGCGTTAGCGGAAGTGCTGCGTTCACCCAACACCCTGCTGCTGTACCCGGGGCCTGACGCCGTGGACCTGGCCCAGCTGCCTCCCGCGGGAGGCACTCCACCACACGCCCAGGGCCCTGGTAGTGGTGGTGGTGCAGGGTCTCCTCAGGGCTACAACCTGGTCATCCTGGATGGGACCTGGGCCCAGGCTAAGGGGCTCTACTGCCAGAACGAGATGATGCAGTGGCCGCAAAAAGTGAGGGGTTTTCTTTTGTTTCGTTTATTTATCTGAACACGAAATAAAATATGAAATAATGAGGCTAAGAGGCTCTTAGCCTCACTATTTCATATTTGCTTAACCCAACTTCCATTGAGGCATGCCAGTTTGTTCTGTATTGTGCGTTGTTTGAGTGTGACATTATTCAAGACTAGAAGGTGCCATAAATAACTGGTAAAAGAGAGTTAGTTACGAGAAGTTCCTTCCCCTTATTCATTTCACAAAAGAAAATGTTCTTTAGTGTTTGCTCTCTTTCTTGTTGTCGTACCCTGGCATGGTACAAATGCACCAACTATGGATGAGAACATTACGTGTGTGACCGTTTTTGGTTACCCAGCCACAAGGGCAGCCACACTCCGACTTAGGAGGAGGATTCTCTCTTTTTAATTGAAAGGTAATTCTGCAATGTTTCTTAATTGAACAGGGTTTTTTTTTCCATTAAAAGCAAATGACGTGAAATGAGTGGTGCTTGTTTTTCTTTGAATAAACAAAACCAAAACTGCAGGGCTCCCAATCCTCCTGCAAAACAAGGGGTCCCAGGGACTCCTTCACGTACAGTATAGAGGGTCCTAGAGGCAGGATAGAGGGTCCCAGTGGCATTGCAGGATTTTTGAAATTTCCAGGGAGCACCCATGTGATTGACATTGGAGTTAAGCGATTACTAGACGTATTATGTTAATATTTTTCTCTTTTTTTGTTGTTGTTGCGTGCTACTAGGCCCAGATCCACCACAGGGAGAAGAGCAAGTACGTGATCCGCACGCAGCCCACAGATGGCGCTCTGTCCACGCTGGAGACGGCGGCTGTGGCACTGTCCATTCTGGAGAACAGGCCTGAGCTGGTGGAGGTAGGGGCTCCTCTCTGTAGGTGTGTGTGTGCATGGATGAAACCATCAGTGTAGAGTGGCACAGTGGTAGCGCGTTCGCTTCGTGTCAAGTAAACCCGAGTTCGAACCTGGGTACAGGGGATTTTTCCTCTCACTTTGCACTAGGTTACGGAATCTTATATATATTTTTGAAATCTGTATGTGTGTCTGTCTGTGTGTGTGTGTGTCCCTCATACACGGCCACAGTTCTCAACCGATCGACACCAAATTTGGTATCAAGCATCCTTGGCACCCTCCGAAGGTCATGCCATCCTTACTTTTCGGAAACCTCCGCCAAGGGGTCGAAGCCCGAAGCGTAAGAAGTCGAACCGCGCGCGAAGCGCAAGAACTCGAAGCGCTGAGTCGAAGCATCGCAAAGCGCAAGTGGGCGGAGTCAAAAGTCGAAGCGCGAAGCGCAAGAAGTCGATCCACGCGCGAAGTGCAAGAACTTGAAGCGCGAAGCGCTGAGTCGAAGCAGCGAAGGGGAGTGTTTAGCTGTAAGGGGGCGGAGTCGGAAGCGCTGATTCGAAGCAGCGAAGGGGAGTGTTTTAGCTGTAAGGGGGCGGAGTCGACGCGCGAAGCGCTAGTTCTATTTATTTTCTATCTCCCTTCCAGATCCTGACACGTCCCTTGGTGGCGCTGTGCGACTTCCAGCTTCGTCACGGGGCGGTGAGGCATCAGAGCCGCCAGTACAAGATCGAGAACGGGCTGTGGACCAAGCCTCTGCCCCGCGCAGTGCAACGACGAATGCACGAACAACGAGAACAACAACGACAAACCGACAACAGCAACGATGGTGATGATGACGGTGATGACAAGCAAGAGGAGGCAGCCAGTGAAAACAAGTATTTATGACAACGTACTGTGTAGGATTTGTTGCTTTGGTTTTTATTCTCCAATATTATTGTGATAAAATGTATTTGATAAGGATTTTTTGTGTGGATCTTTTGTTGTTTTTGGTATGAAATCATGAATTATTTTTTTTTTCGATTTTTATTACTTGATTAGGATCAGTGATCTTCCATTTTTTGTTTTAAAAAAAATCTGTAATGATTTTCTTGAAATTACGTAATTGGAGTTTATTCCAGTATTGTTTCGTTACTTGTTTTTAATCAGAATATTTGTCCCTGTTGTAATGCATGATTCGTTTGTAACGGAGATAGTCCAGCCAACCATTGGAGGCCTTCTCAAGGCTATCGCTACTAGAGAAAAGGGGAAGAAAAACTTTACAGCAAGATAAAATCCAGGTAAGCTAATCGCACAAGACGCGTTACTATTGAATATGTGTACATGTATCAGGCCTACCTTTCTCCCCAAGGGGTATTTGTCCCTGGAAACAGTTAAAAAGGGCACCCTGTCCCTGGAATCCACTTTTCTGTTGAGCGTCCCTGGAAACTGACCTTACTATTGAACACAGGAACACCCAAAACAACAGGTACTGTTGACATTTTCTTTCTGTTAAGTTACTGAACACCAAGAGATCTTGAATATAGAAGCATGTGGGCCTCGAAAAGCAACAAAAATACTACCCAAAATAGCAGAAGTCACAGAAATGTTGCTAAATCACGAAATAATTATATTTCATGATGCATGACATCCTGATGTAGGTCCCTGGAAATGAGTCTGTCCCTGATTTTTTTAACCCTCTAGAACCTGCTAGTAGAAATATGTGAATGAAAATGATTTATCCATGCAAAATAACAAGAAAGTATCGTAAGAAATTGATTCAAATCAAAATTTCCTTGAAAACGATAAAAATGATCGATTTGGTCATTGTTCCGCATTTGGTACATCAGGTCTTTGAGGAACTTCAGTCCCGCTGTTCCATATATAGAACATTGTGTCTCTAGCTCCGCACACACAAACTCTCACAAATTTCAACACATTGCATGCTTTTCTGTCCGGTGTGTTCATTATTGGAGAGTGTGGAACTGCACAAAGCAGTTCCTTTTAGTGTTCAGACACAGATAAACCCCACACTTCAGGCACACGACCGATGCTTTCAGCTAGCAGTCTCTGTTTTTGCATATTTGGCAGTCTCCGGCCAACTCAGGCAAATGGTCACATCCATCCAGACGAACATCCCCAACTGGAGTCTTCCGACAAACTTTGGGTGGAGGGGGTGCAGACTTGCCTACTGCTACGATTTGGCCATAGCAGCTACGAAAAATAAAGCTTTGCTATGGAGCTATGGCAACCTTATGCGTTGTTACGGGGGGAAAAAATTGCAGACGCATTTTATTTTTCTTGTGCTGTTCCCGGTTTTGTCTGTTTCCAAGAGCAGACGCGCGATAACCTAGTCACTTCCGTTCACTTCATGCGTTCTTATTACTTTCTCTGAAAAAAATGGCGGACTCCAGCAGCAGTAGCGATTCGGGAGATGTTTCAAACGAAGAAAAACGAACCCAAACCATAAAACGAAAATCATCTGGCCAAGAAAAAACATTGGCCTGTCGCACAAGTTTTCAAAATAGCTTACACGGAGGAGTGGCCTGACTCTGCCTTTTCTCTTTTTGCTTTCTGGCGTCCACTTTTTTCTGCCTTATTGGTCCATTCACCTGCATTTTTTTTATAAAACCCTTCCACGTTTTTCCTTTTTACAATTTATGACATGCCAGGTTTTTTTTTATTGTACACTGGCGTCCACGCGTGATAATTGCGCACTTGAGTGTGCACCTGTTGTCCATATTTGCTTATATAGCCTTTTTTTATGTATTTTAGCTTACTAGTATGTATTTGTTATTCTTTTTTACTGTTATTTTTAACCTGGATCCGATAAATGAGAGTAGTGTGGCTCCACATTTCCGGCACTATGTGGACTTATGTGCTATAGGGTATAATGATGGAAGTGTCATGTTATGAATTGTACTACATTTTTTGTTTGCAGGTTTTGTACGTTGTTGAGATTCATGGATTTGTGTTTTGCTATGCGTGGTAGAACTTTATGCGGTGAGAGTCCTGAGATAACCATAGCTGTTGACGGGACTATAACAGACTAACTAGCTAACTTGCATCGTCAGAAGTCGACTCGGTGTGAACCATGCTCAGTGCAACCTCTGCCATGCAAACTTCTATGTGAATCATGGCGGTAGAGACAATTGCCGTCGACACGTTCAATCGGCGAAACGTAAGCAGTACGTTTCGGCCGTCATTTGTGAATGCTACTGAAAAATTTGCCATGCTACTGAAAATTGATGTCTGGGCTACTGATTGGAAAAATTCCAAGTGGGCAGGTCTGGGGGTGGTGGAGAGAGGGATGCAGGACGTCTGGCCTTGTTGACATTGATGAGAGCATCTGCAATCATTCCCTGGAAGCTGCTGAGCTTCATGTGGGTTTTTTCATTGAGCAGCTTCACGTGACGTCTGTACCACAGCCAACTGTTGACAACAGCTTGGGCCAGGGTATGGTGGAAGATGTACATGTACCATCTCCTGGTCCTTCATCCGCATGGATGCCCCTTGCAGGATGTCCTGAATTGCAGGATTTTTAAATTGCCCAGAGCCGGCGTTGCTGGATTATGAGAATTTGAGAAACAACGATTTTCTTACACACTTGTACATTGAAAAGGGCCTATGTAAGCATTTAGGCCGGTGGCCTTGCAGTAAACCATTTTCAGTGTTCAGTGTCCTCGCCTGTTCTGTGCGTTTTTTCCCCCTCCAAATACTCGTATTTCTTGCGTGCCGACGAAGCCTAGCACAGCAGCTCTTTATCGATCTACGTTTCTTCCACTCCCCCTGCTTTTGTCACTGCTTGAACAGTTGAAGCACAAGCCTTTTTGCCCTTAGGGTCTCCTTCAGGAGGTTCTCTGATGTTTGCTTATGGATTCTGAATCCCCTCTTCTTCTTCTTCAGTGTTCTAAGGCCATAATGGATAAGGTACGTATGTGTCTGGTTTTCAGTTTTCACTGGTCTTCCCGCTGCGTACAGCAGACGCATTCCGGTTTCGGAGGAGCTCAAAGAAAAAAAAATGATGTGGAAGATTTTTTTGGAAAATCGAGGCAGGAGAATGGGCCAATAAGTCAGAAAGATAGTATCAGTGGATGATAGAAAGCAAAGGGAAAAGGCAGAGTCACAGAGAGTGACAGATTAGGGGAAGTTTCAAGCACAGAAGTTGGGAAACTATTGTTACGCCCCCCCCCCCCCCCCCCCCCCCCGGTATCCCCATGGGGAGATATTCGTGGAGGGGTCGTGGTCGGGTTGAGGCATGAGGCATCCACCCACTGCCCCAGAATCCCCTCTCAACAGTGGCTTGTCCATGTGACAAGAGCGACAGCTGCGTAGTGAGCTTCCAGAGTTCTGTTGATTTGTCCATTGTCTTGGAAGAGAAGTTCGTCCACTCTCGGGTCTTCTTCCTTGTGATTAAAGTTGTTGAACTCCTCTAAAAAATATGCAGGTTAAGAAACAATGCACACATTAATTTTCATCTAGCACACACTCATGTATAGACATGCACACACAAACACGCAGGTGAGCATGCTCAAAACACAAGCATGTACACACACACACACACACACACACACACACACACACACACACACACACACACACACACACACACACACACACACACATGCCCACACACACACACATGTATACACACACACACACACACACACACACACACACACATGCCCACAACACAAGCATGTACACACACACACACACACACACACACACACACACACACACACACACACACACACACACACACACATGCCCACAACACAAGCATGTATACACACACACATACACACAGAGAGTGCCAACCAACTCGCCAAGCACATACAACATATTTGTACTGACCCAAAAAGGGGGAAAATGAAAACGAACAACATAATGCCCACAGTATAACATATTTGTACTGACCCAAAAAGGGGAAAATCAAAACGAACAACATAATGCCCACAGTATAACCCGCAATAATTGGCCACTGCCGGCCCTTGTTTGTACTTCATGAGGCAGCGCGATCTTATTCTCAAATGGTATTCTTAAGCGGTTTGTTTTCATACTGCGCCTTCAGAAACGAAAAATAGCGGCCATGTTTGTTTTTTCTTCCGAGTTTAGAGCTCTCTAGACTCTTACTTTCACTGTTTCAGAGTTTGTTTTGATGACAGTGATTGTGATTTGGGTTTTAAATGAGTCGATTTAGAGGATATGATCGCGGGAGACTACGATGATGTGAGAACTTTGAACTTTTCCACGAGAAATCGGGTAGAGAATGATTGCAATGATGCCAAGTTTTGTGGGGTAAAACTCGATGTCGGCTTCAAGTCATGGCGAGTGTTCGTCCGCGGATTGGACTCTGGAGTATTCTGATGCCTGCAGAACACTTCTGCTGTACCATGCACTAACCCTACACATGATATATCCAACCCATTTGCTGCTGTTTTACCGATAGCTTGCTTGTTGTGGTTCTTTATTGCCTAAATTCTGCTTGTACCGGGACTCGGATACTGTGCTAACTTCACTCCCAGTGTAAGCGCTTAGAGCTTAAAGGTGAAGCGCTGTATACATTTTCTTAAATAAGTAAATAAGTGCAGTGCTTAATCTTTAAACTTCGTGGTGAGGTCTTTCACACTTTCCCTGTGACTGGGGATGATATGGTCGGCTTCTTATGATTTGTACTCCTCTGTGTCTAAGAAGCCCCTCGACCTTTCCTTTGAATTCTGTTCCTTGATCGCACTGAATTATTTGAGGAGTTTGACCATGCTCTGCGAAAGTCCTTCTCAAAGCACTGGCAACATTGCTGCTCGTTTTTTTCACAATTGGGAGCAAAATCAAGAATCGTGAAAAGGTGTCTATTACTGAAAGAATGTACCGAAATTACTTTCCTTGGTACCGGACCTGTTCATTCCTCATATCTATCAAGTCAATCTGCCAGCGCTCATTCACTTTGATGCAACTGGCTTTGGAGGCACTTTGTTAGTAAAACGAGGGTACGTCTGTTGATATGTTGGACATATACTAAAGGAACTGACCACATTTCTTTTGGTAGCTCCAACGTAAGTTCCTCATTTGACGCCACGCTGATTTTGCACCAGCATACTTTACTTAACTTATCCAAAATGTTATTTTCCGCGGCAGCATTACATGCTTTCACAAATCCTTGAATAGCTTTAAAACGTAACTTATCCAAAATGTTATTTTCCGCGGCAGCATTACATGCTTTCACAAATCCTTGAATAGCTTTAAAACGTAACTTATCCAAAATGTTATTTTCCGCGGCAGCATTACATGCTTTCACAAATCCTTGAATAGCTTTAAAACGTAACTTAGACAAAATGTTATTTTCCGCGGCAGCATTACATGCTTTCACAAATCCTTGAATAGCTTTAAAACGTAACTTAGACAAAAAGTGCCGATCCCAAAGACCATGGAACAAAGCGGCAGTGGACCAGTAACACTCAATGTTCGGAGCTTTGACAGTGGCCATATGCATAAGACAGGCAAAGTATGCATACATTTCATTTGGGGTTATGTCCGACCAGCCCTTGTAGAGAGTAGGCTTGGTCGGACCATGCTCTCTCGCATACTCGTTTGTCCATTCACACAGTCTTGACACAATATCAAAAGTAAAAAAAAGTTTAAAAAAGCTAAGGGGAGTGAGGAACTGCTGGTGGTCAGCTCGGGTCCTGGTGTCGGCTGGTAGCTGGACACCAGGGTCCAGCCTGGGTTTGAAGGCTACAGGGTGGTCAGCTGGCCCAAGGTCCACGTTGACATAGCTCCGAATTCTGAAGACAGACAAAATGGACAGGCTGTTAAGAAGTTTATTTTTTATTTTTTTCTCTCTCACACACACACACATACACACACACACACACACACACACACACACACACACACACACACACACACGCATACACACAGTGACACACACTCACACATTCACATACACAGCGACACACACACAGAGTGACACACACACTCTTAGTGGAAGAACGTAAAATCGAAGAATACACACACACACACACTCCAACACACACACACACACACACTCCAACACACACACAGACACACACATCACTACACATCATAAATGTAGTGGAATGGTAAGTATATAGATAAAATAGATAGTAGAATTAATAAAAATTCCTCAATCTATTCTATCATCCTTACCATTCCACTACAAAGTGCAAGATTACCAACAAGGAGGTGGTAATGGTAAAGCACTACTCTGAGAACCACGGAACAAACCATGACAGAGATATCACATAAACACACACATACCCTCTAAAATAAGAAGGTAAATCCGCAAATCATGTTACATATCCCCCAAAAGACTTAAAATAATCTATAAAAACAAACAGACAATAAGTCATACCTCAAAAGGACACCGTCTTGGAGGACAACACAGCACGGCGAATACCAAAAGTGTTGTCCTGCCGGAGAGTGGAAAACTCGCGCAGATAGTACGAGGTAAAGGTAGTCTCCGACTTCCAGAAGGCGGAGGAC
Organism: Phymorhynchus buccinoides; assembly: GCA_017654935.2. Lineage (NCBI taxonomy): Eukaryota > Metazoa > Mollusca > Gastropoda > Neogastropoda > Raphitomidae > Phymorhynchus > Phymorhynchus buccinoides. The sequence goes on from CM065693.1 coordinate 50,592,701, forward strand.
ATAATGGCAGGGACTGGAACACCCCTGACCAAGGCTAGTGAGGTGCTAATAGCCCTAACTTCGTGAGCCCGTATACCTGGGGGCGCAGAACGATCGGCGTGGGAGTAGGCTAGTCGAATCAACTCGACTAACCAGCGAGCCAAAGTGGCCTTACGGATATCGTTTGAATAGTTGGAATTCAACGAAATGAAAAGGCGGCGCTTCTGGCTACGGAACGAGGCTGAACGAAGGAGATACGCCCACAAACAGCGAACCGGACACAGACATTTATCCTCATCGTCCGGAGCGAGGATGTTAGAGAGACTCTCGATAACAACCAACGGAGAAGCTTGCTGAGCTGATTGATTTTTCGCAGGGAATTCCGGTAGAAAAGACAGGGAGATCGAGGAACCATCCTCCGCGAATTCATAATCATTAACTAAACCACTAAGAGCGTGGATGCCACTCACACATCTCGCTAAGGCAAGACTAACGAGGAAAAGCGTCTTAAAAGAAAGAAGCTTAAAAGATAACGAAGAAAGCGGTTCACATTCTGACCTGAGAAAGTGAAGCACAAGAAAAACGTCCCATTGCGGAAGTCTGATGGTTGGGCGAATTGACTTATTACGCAAACCATCCAAAAAATGGGAAACCAAAACAGAAGCAGCAAAGGAAGGTTGACGACCAGTAGCAATAGAAATAGTGCTAATAACTGCCGACTTATAACCTGACAAAGTTTGGGCCAAGAGGCCCTTCTCATTATGCAAATGAGACAAAAAGGAAACAAACTGAGCACCAGTCGGGTGCAAAGGAGAAAAAGACTCAACTGTACAGAAATTGAACCAAGAGGTCCAACGCAAGGAATACAAGGTATTCGTGCTTTGACGGCGGGATTGAAGAATCACTTCAATGGCTTCACTTTTCAGACCCTGTGACCGCAATCCTGACCGCAAAGTAGCCAAGCGGTCAGGTGAAGGACGGCAGGATTTCGATGTGGAACGCCTGTGCGCGGTTGAACCAGAGACCTTGGCGACAACTGGAGGGGAACACCCGGAACGTGGGTGAGAGCTAACAGCTCGGTGAACCACGGACTGTTTTCCCATCTTGGCGCTATGAGAATGAGAGCAGGACGCTCCCGAGCGCACTTTTCCAACACCCTTGGATGAAGAGCTGTGGGTGGGTAGGCGTAGGCCCACAGACCCGTCCACTGGAGACTGAAGGCATTCCTTGTCCATGCCCATCATAATTATTATCATCAGTTTCAGACCTACACTACTGGAAACTAAAAATAAACCACCCCCTCCACTCCCAATCTCACTGACATTAGACGGCCTTGAAACATAGTATGAACGAAATCCATGTTTAAATATGCAGTCTTGTACTTAGCAACGACTTATTAAATTGATATTACAGGAAAATATGGCATTTAGAGAGCTAATTTTAAGTCGATGGGCCAAATGAAAATGAGATTCGAAAAACTGGGACAGCAGCCATGATTGCTTCGCAAACAACAATTCAGGGAGCCTTAGCAACAAAAATAAAAAGTTTAATATCTTAATGTCTGCTTCAAATTTTAAGCCTAAAACGCACAACCAGATTATACATTGACAGAATAAACGTTTTACATCAACAAACACATTGATTGCAAGATAGAATAGCGACTAGACTGGGGAAATCCTGGGGAAATCCCAACGAAGTGTGGAAAGCTAAAAATAGGCCACGTGACAACTCACCCTTGACTCGATGCGCCAGGAGTTTTCCGTCGATACGCTTCGTTTTTCTCGGTTGATTCTTGTTGGATGTGTCAGATGAATCACTCAGGGAGCGATCTCCATAGCTTTCGGGGTCTGAAGAGCTCATGATTGTTGTTTTTTAGGAGGAAGAAGAAGAAGAGCGTAGATCGTCACTTGCACACGAAGGATCAAAATGGCGGCGTCTGCTTCGGCGTGGCTGCATTTTTTGCTGCATGTTTACGGCTTCGCGCTACGGCATAAATGGAGTACTTTTTTAATTCTAATGCGATTTTAACTATGATCGAAAAGGTGTTAAATGTGACTAAAAGTTATTTTTTTGCAATAGGGAAATTGTGCTAGTGGAAAATTTGACACAGGTCATCAGTCGAATTCGATTGATGAACCTCCCATTGCTATAGCAACGAACTGTTAGGATTTAGATGGAGAAGATTTAAGGGATGAAGGTAAGTTGCTCCACGTGTTTTCCAAACAAATATTTACAAATACAAACATGTACAAATTCCTCATCCTAACTGTACATGATTTCAAAGTCAGGATAGATACATTTCAGGATTCAATCTGCCTGAAAATGCAACTTCAGTGACCCCTGAGTGGTCATCAAACCATGTTCCCTAGTTGTAATGGCCATACTGTGCATGGCAGATCAAACACACAGAACTGCCCCTGGGATGAGTGTGTGTTTCAAAGGGTGCACATGTCTTCCAGTGTGACCATATTCCACAGAGAGTCTGTTTCAAAGGGTGCACATGTCTTCCAGTGTGACCATATTCCACAGAGAGTGTGTGTTTCAAAGGGTGCACATGTCTTCCAGTGTGACCATATTCCACAGAGAGTCTGTTTCAAAGGGTGCACATGTCTTCCAGTGTGACCATATTCCACAGAGAGTGTGTGTTTCAAAGGGTGCACATGTCTTCCAGTGTGACCATATTCCACAGAGTCCGTTTCAAAGGGTGCACATGTCTTCCAGTGTGACCATATTCCACAGAGAGTGTGTGTTTCAAAGGGTGCACATGTCTTCCAGTGTGACCATATTCCACAGAGAGTGTGTTTCAAAGGGTGCACATGTCTTCCAGTGTGACCATATTCCACAGAGAGTGTGTGTTTCAAAGGGTGCACATGTCTTCCAGTGTGACCATATTCCACAGAGAGTGTGTTTCAAAGGGTGCACATGTCTTCCAGTGTGACCATATTCCACAGAGTGTGTGTTTCAAAGGGTGCACATGTCTTCCAGTGTGACCATATTCCACAGAGAGTGTGTTTCAAAGGGTGCACATGTCTTCCAGTGTGACCATATTCCACAGAGTCTGTGTTTCAAAGGGTGCACATGTCTTCCAGTGTGACCATATTCCACAGAGAGTGTGTGTTTCAAAGGGTGCACATGTCTTCCAGTGTGACCATATTCCACAGAGAGTCTGTTTCAAAGGGTGCACATGTCTTCCAGTGTGACCATATTCCACAGAGAGAGTGTTTCAAAGGGTGCACATGTCTTCCAGTGTGACCATATTCCACAGAGAGTGTGTGTTTCAAAGGGTGCACATGTCTTCCAGTGTGACCATATTCCACAGAGAGTGTGTTTCAAAGGGTGCACATGTCTTCCAGTGTGACCATATTCCACAGAGAGTGTGTTTCAAAGGGTGCACATGTCTTCCAGTGTGACCATATTCCACAGAGTCTGTGTTTCAAAGGGTGCACATGTCTTCCAGTGTGACCATATTCCACAGAGAGTGTGTGTTTCAAAGGGTGCACATGTCTTCCAGTGTGACCATATTCCACAGAGAGTCTGTGTTTCAAAGGGTGCACATGTCTTCCAGTGTGACCATATTCCACAGAGAGTCTGTGTTTCAAAGGGTGCACATGTCTTCCAGTGTGACCATATTCCACAGAGAGTGTGTGTTTCAAAGGGTGCACATGTCTTCCAGTGTGACCATATTCCACAGAGAGTGTGTTTCAAAGGGTGCACATGTCTTCCAGTGTGACCATATTCCACAGAGAGTGTGTTTCAAAGGGTGCACATGTCTTCCAGTGTGACCATATTCCACAGAGAGTGTGTTTCAAAGGGTGCACATGTCTTCCAGTGTGACCATATTCCACAGAGAGTGTGTTTCAAAGGGTGCACATGTCTTCCAGTGTGACCATTTTCCACAGAGTCTGTGTTTCAAAGGGTGCACATGTCTTCCAGTGTGACCATATTCCACAGAGAGTGTGTTTCAAAGGGTGCACATGTCTTCCAGTGTGACCATATTCCACAGAGTGTGTGTTTCAAAGGGTGCACATGTCTTCCAGTGTGACCATATTCCACAGAGAGTGTGTTTCAAAGGGTGCACATGTCTTCCAGTGTGACCATATTCCACAGTCTGTGTTTCAAAGGGTGCACATGTCTTCCAGTGTGACCATATTCCACAGAGAGAGTGTTTCAAAGGGTGCACATGTCTTCCAGTGTGACCATTTTCCACAGAGAGTCTGTTTCAAAGGGTGCACATGTCTTCCAGTGTGACCATTTTCCACAGAGAGTCTGTGTTTCAAAGGGTGCACATGTCTTCCAGTGTGACCATATTCCACAGATGCAACACATTATTTTCTTTGCCGAGTCGCTGGTACATCCAGGCATGTCATCGCGGCGTTGCTCATTTGCTGGAAGACCTGCAGAACCCTGGAGCCCACAATCGAAAACCATCCACATGCACGTGTTTGTTGGCAGCCAAGGGATCTTCACCTCTCAGGACAGCTTGAGCATTCTGGTAGCAAACAAGAAATAGTGCCAGTCAATGCAGGCATGGTAGACCTCCGCGAAACAGTTTGAAACAAAATAATTAAAAAATGCATTGGAATGGCATGAAAAAGTGAACATTTCACTCATTTATTGAATTTGATTGAATTTTCTTCGGCCCCCTGGACCCCCCGGCCATTTTCCTTGAAAACCACTTTGCCCCCACTACCATGCCTGATAATAAAACATGCTTTTGATTACAGTTCAGATTTTGGTCTATGCACTCATAGGAAAACTCAACTTTCAGATGAGACTGAGTAACCCAGCTTATAACTGACTTTCTAGTGTTAACAGTATTTTTAAGCTGTTTTGAACCCTTTAGAGTGTCAGCAACCTCTAACAATGAAACGGACACAAAGTGTGTAGAACTGACGGTCATGTGCAATGTGCTCACCATGGTAATTAATAAGATAAAAAAAACATAAATTTCAGTAGTTTCATAAGAAATGAAAATGGAGAGTGGTGAGGGTCACAGTCACGTAAATTACTCAAGTGTTAGTTTTAAATAGAATATTTCTATGACTGTAATTTGACAAACTGAACTTTTGATCACTCGCCAGTGGAACAAGCGTCTACTTTTAATATATGAATTTCATATGCTAGCCATAAAAGACCAGAAATGTTGCACATTTCAGACTGTTTCAGAAGTAAAAACAGAAAGCAGTAATAGCCATATGGAATTGAAATGGTATCTTTAAAGTGAGGTAAACGTGGGCGACTGTGACTCGTTATCACTTACCAAAGGAATAAGCAGTTGTTTTTTTGCGCTGCTGTCTTCTTCTTCCTCCTGCTCTTGCAAATTGGCAAAGGACCAGCCACTGTCCGTTTGATGTCATAATCCTGGTGAATGGGCAGGCCAGACTCTTTTGGGATGGTGATGATCATTTCTTGAAGCACCTCTCCAAGAGCAGTGGTCAGTCGTTTCAGTGTGCCAACATCAACACACAGATAGGATGCATCATGCAGCTCTTTCAGCTTTCCACGGAAGTTGCTTGCAGCAGCTGCAATTTGCTTGGTGGACAGTAAAGCATCCAGAAATGTCTCCAGTGTAGGAGGCATACTGTTGATGTCAGGGAGTTGTGGATCTGCCTCAGATGGGAATGCTGCAGACTCAGGAAGTATTGCATCCGGAAATGTCTCCAGTGTAGGAGGCATACTGTTGATGTCAGGGAGTTGTGGATCTGCCTCAGATCAGGAAAAACTCCACCAGTTCTTTAGCCTACAAACATGTTTTTTTAAAATGTGTTCCAAACTTCCCAACCTTAAAAATGTCTCATTCCATCTTCCGACATGAAATCAAAGGTCGCAACTCACGTTTTCAGTCTGTGGCAGGAGGAGTGGAACCTGCTGGAGAATAATAAACTCCACTATGTACGTCCAAACTTGAAGGAACATCTTCCTCCGGCTGCTGGCGGCTGGAAGGAAGAAACTGTCTTGTGTCGGTTACACACGGGACACTCACACCTTACGCATGCGTTTCTGTTGAAGGGAGAAGACCCTCCCTACTGTGTGCCGTGCGACGCTCGTGTCTCTATCGAACACATTCTCCTTGATTGTTGGGACCTCTATGACACCAGAAGAAAATACTACACGGCAGAATCAATGAAGCTGTTGTTCCGTGATGTGCCGCCAGACATGATTTTTAGTTTTTTTAAAAGAAGTGAATATTTTTGATAAGGTATAAAAAGTTGTTAAGTTTTAAAACATCAATTGTAAGCTTTTAACTGTGTAAGGTTTTTATACACGACTAAATTTTAATCCTTTTTTTAAACTTTTGTTTCAAATCTTTACGTTTTTAATTGTATGTTTTTAACTGTGATACCACGTGGTCGGATTTTAAACTGTGATCTCATGTGCTCAAATTTTCACGTGGTGATAGCCCTGACATGGCCGTAGCAGTCGACAGGGCTATAAACAACATGAAACATCGAACAGATGGGAATGCTGCAGACTCAGGAGGTATTGCAAGGACATCTGTGTCAGGTATGGATTTTTCCTGTACTGTCTGGACAAGTCTTCCCAAGTGCCATGTCCTGTACGAAATATTGCAAACATATGTTTGCAGGGCATGTAATTGAAGATGAAGTATTTGCAAGAGCAAGTAGGATAAGTATGGTCATCTCCTAGCCTAACCTGAGGTTTCCCCTCTCCACTCTCACTCTTCATCTCAAAGCTGCTGTTGTCCAGGCGTTCTATGTCATCGAACTTGTAATATGCAGCAGCAGCATATGACTGCATGCACTGCGTTACAACTTGTTGAGGGCGATTGTGCAGGTAGTCTGGCAAGTTTGTGTTGTACCTCTTATTCTCACTGCTAGCAGAGTGATTGGATCTTGCGTACTTCATGCAATGGTCAGGAAAGAACTGGGTGACGAGGATGTTTACAGTGGTGCTCAGCTGAACATCACCCACCAGCTTCAAATAGTAATTCTTCAGAGAGCTGTTCAGAGCCTCAACACCATTGTTTGTAGTCACACTGACATTGAAGCCAACTTCCATGAAGTCCCTGCACCACCTCTGTTGAAAAATAGCATATCAGGTTATGAAATGAAAAGACATGGGGGGGGGGGGGGGGGGGGGGGGTGCAGATGACACTTGTTGCTACAAGAACATGATAACTTTTTCATGCATTGACTTTTCAAGAAAACAGCCAGTACTATGTTCAATTATTCTGAAAAGATAAACACTGCTCCATCTGCAACATAAATCTTTTCTGTAATGTTTACAAATAACGCAGCCATTTTTAGTCAATAGGTGTCATGTATTTCGGTATGCATCAATGATTATTATATTTAAAGGTGAGCAGTGAAACCAATGTCCAAATGGGAATTGGAGAAGACAAAAAAGACTGAAAAGTGTGTGTGTGGGGGGGTGGGGGGTGGGGTGCGTTACACAGGCAAGCTTCAGTGACGCCCCTCTCCTCCCTCCCTAATCTAATTTATTATTTTACTCAATTCAAAAATTGTAAAAATAATGCATTCTCAAACTTGCCTGGTAAACGAGCATTGCTCTTTTTGCCTTTGCACGCCTTCAAGTGCTTCTTCCTGCCGATGTGGCTGATCAATGCAGCACTGCCGCGGCTTTGATACCAGACGTGCGTTCCACAAGCAAGGCACAGTGCCTGACCACAAAGGCTAATTTTCCTTATGTTTTGCCTCAGTGTCTCTCCGTTTAGTGCTTGCAGAGACAGCCAGTCTTTGCGATGTTCGGTGCCTCGTGAAATTTAGTCCCTCACTTTAAGGCGAAAAATGATTTTGTAAGCAGAATTTTTTTTTGGGCCGACAGAATATTTTTACGGTGGAAAACTAAATCCCATCTCTGTAACCATAACTGACTGAGTTACTGATTGATTGTTACAATAGGAGCCTATTAATATATTCTTATTGCATCACCATGTCACCAAGCAATGGCACAGTTGTAACTAAAAAGTAGACCAGGAAAACAATCATTTCATGGGATTGTTGTGCCACCACAATGCTGAGGATTGTGGTGGCATTCTGGAAGATTAATCCTTTGTGCCACTTATTAACATTATTTATTTTACATGATTGTTTCGCAATAGAAAATATTGGCACTTTATAGGACTAGTTTTAAGATGTTCTTGGCATATGCAAATTTACTTTAACCACACACACACACACTTACACATGTACATAATTATATGTGTGCCCGCGCAAGAAAAGGAGGCTAAAGTGAAAATTTTTGCCTTCTCATTTTTTTCTTTGCTATTAAAATTCAAAGTGCACTGAACAAGATGCAAAAATCAGAATTGTTCTATCCTCTATAGTTTTTTAGCAGCACAAGTTTGAAATGAATGACCCACACGCAGCATGAACAGAGAAAATTGGCTGCAAACAATTCAAAATGTTTAAAATATTATTTCTTTAAAATTAGGATTTTCCTGAGCAAATTGTTGGTGCTTATAAAGTCTAAATTTACTTCCTAACATCTCAGAGTGATCAATGAGGTCAGAAAAATTAGATTTTTCTTTTGGATGAACACAGAAAATATGATGCGAATGGTGAAATGTCGCAAAATTCAACACAATTAATTAATCATTCCTACCTAACTAACAAGAACAATTCCAGAGATGAACATGAAAAGGTAACCATAGTTTAGAGGCTCAAGATAGAAGGAAAATAAGCATTATTTTGAATAATAAAATCAAAAAATATATTTACACACACAGTATATTAACCTTTAGCACACTGCATTTTTTCTGACGTTCCGTACTCTGCCACTGCATTCTTTTTGAGGCGGTGAAAAACGCTTACACACACTTGATTAAAAATGCTCTAATTTTCTCTGTGTGTTGTGTGCAGACTTGATTATTGGAATACTAATAAAGAGATGATTGAGGAAAGTTTTGATATGATGTATTTTGTTGTCCGTGTATGCTTTGTTGGAAAAAAAGGAGAAAAAAAAGCGAAATCAACAAAGCGAAAGTGCTGACTTACTGTTTCGGCACGGTCGGAATGAGTGCCGTCTGCTTCAAATTTTGCCCACTGACTAATTAACTCATGTCTAAGATCCCTTTAACGAAATAACTCATGGAAATATTAAGAATACAGTGGTACCCTTCTAATAAGACCTTGAAAGTGCGGTGAAAAAAAAGTCTTATCTGAGGGGTGGTCTTATTAGAGAACCAAGCATGTGACATCTTAGTACAGAGTACAGAACTAAGCAAGCATCATGGAAAAAATGAAATAAAACGCTTTTTAACACTGTTGATGAATACTAGTGTAATTTTATTGAACACACGAGAAGAACTGATAAATCCACAAAGTATAATAAATTACTGTAGAACAAGTACATTTACAAACAAAATCTTCTGTGGTGTCTTTCCTTTTCTGTCTGATCATCCACATCCTCCGCACTAACCTCCGCACGCTCACCACTGAGCACAGCATTGTGAACGTTGTGACGCTGAGTCCAACGGCGCAGCCATCCATTTGAGGCCATAAAATCATCCAGGCCACATTCAAGAGCTAGCGCCTTTTCCTGGATTAATTTTCCAGTCACTGGAATGTTGTGTGATCTTGCATCACAAAACCAGTCCCAAACTTTCTCGTCGATGACCATGGTTTCTGTTTTCCTTACTTTCGCTAGTTTCCTGCTCCCACACTCACCACTTTCCCATCGTGATTTAATCGACTCCTTATCCTTGATTATGTTTTGGATCTGTGTTTTGCCGACACTGAGCGAGTTCGCAATTGCGATCGCAGTCTCCCCTTTCTCACTTCTTTCCACAACACGGCCGCGTTCTTCCAATGTCAATTGTTTTCTTTTCCGAGTCGCCATATCGATCACTGACTTGAAGAAGAACAGAGAGTAGCGGGCCCTTCTACAAGTCGCATGAGTACACGGGGCGTAACTCTCCAAGCAAAAGTTAGGGGGCGCGCTTCCAATGGAAATTCCATGTTTACATTTCTGACTACTTTTCATCGAGAGATCGATTTGCACGAAACTGACTGCAAAAAGATAAGATTGCGGTCGCATCTCAACCCCTGAAATCGGGTCGTAAGTCGGAACTCAGGAAAAGTCGTATTTGCGGCATAGGATATATAGTGGAATGTGTTCGAAAAAAAAAAATCAGTGGTATGTGAGGAGAAGTCGCATTTGCAAGCGTCGTATTAGAGGGGTACGACTGTATTATGAAAGGCAAAATTTTCTTTGAATTCAACCTAGTAGTCAAAATCAGTACCGAATCACAATCGCGGCTCGATTTGATATCGGATCGTCTTCATCGAGTCACACCGACATCAGCTACTCCCCCTTCTACTGCATTACGATCTTCTATCACCCTTCACTGTCGATATCCGACCTAACAAAGCCTAAGAATTCATGATTTAAGCAAACATCAACGCTAATTTCCAGTAGGAAGCTTCGCCAACACGAAAATCCGCCATATTTGATAGTGAACTTTGCTTTCTGACCGATGATCAACACTTTGAAAAATTCAATACAGCAACTAAAAAAGCAAATGGCGGCTTGCCGGAAGAGAAGCAAGCAGCAGAGCCTCGTTCTGAAGCTAAAGTGAGGTAGTTTCTATTATTAGTAACAGAAATAAGGTCCGCAAAGCATTGGTTTGGGGGTACCCCTCTCTGGGCGACACAGTGCGCCTGCAGTTACAGGGGAGAGAATGTGCTCGGCGACACAGTGCGCCTGCAGTGTGCTAAAGGTTAAAACATGGGTACGAGCACACCAGTCAGTCCGTCTTTGCAGAGCAGTCCAATTTGTGGCTGTGGGTGTAACAAAACCATCTAAAACAATAGTAGTACATGTAACTGTTATTTTACCACATTCAGGCATTTCAAAATACTCCTTTAAAAAAAAAGGAGAGGAGAGAGAGAGGCAGAGACAGACACGGAGAAGAAACCCAAAAGCTGACCTTTGCAAGTGATTATTGCTTCTTTGCTGCAAGTCCCCTTGGAGACTTTTTGGGCCTGCCTGGCTTCTTCTGCACAGCAACTGGTGTGGCAAGGCTGCTGGTTGTAGCATGTTCAGGCATGGGAATTGTCAGTCTTTTGGCTGATTTCAGCTTTTTTTGATGGTCCTCTTCAGTCTTTTGTTTGCAAGTTTCAGCTTTTTTGATGGTTCAAGAGGACATTTATGAGAAAAAAAGAAGCCCAATGAGTAAAACTTAAGTTATTGGTTATAAATGAATGCAAAATGAACTAAATATATCAGTCTTATCTCTAATAGTATACTGTTTTTAAGGCTTATATAATAGAAGAAGCTTCATTTTCTGGGGGCTGTATCCCAACACACACGGTTTTCAGTTGTTTTTTTTTCATTCCTTGTTCCTATGCCTGCTTCCAGACCCCAATTTTCAGTCTTTTTTGTCTTCTCTAATTCCCATGCCTGTTTCAGGATGGGAGGTAGAGTTCATGTTGCTGTTCTGATGAGGTAGATGCTGACACAGAATCTGAAGGAGTGCACGGGGCTGGGCAGGCAAGATCCTGATGTTCACCATTAACAAACTCATTGTACAGATACTGCTGTCTCTGAACACTCAGGCCTGCAGGTTTCAGGATGGGAGGTAGAGTTCCATCTGGATGCTCTACACCCTTCAGGAGGTTGATCACCTGTCGATCCGAGTTGACAGTGAGCCTGACGTGAGCTTCCCCAGTCTCAAAGAACTCAAAGTGATGAAACTGCTTCAGTCCCACAACTCCATAGGATTGTGCAATCGATGTATTACAGTTTCACTTCGCCGACTTCTGTTAATCACCTCCACTCTCATCCAAAGTCAGTAGTTTTCTTTTTCAAAGTCAGTGGTTTTTGTGCTTTTCCTACGCTTTCCGCCATCTTTTCTACAACAAGGGAAGCGACGCTGCTTTCAGGCCCTTGACCGTGGTTGTTTCCCTTTGCTCGAAGTCTATGCAGACGACAACAACGGTCGTAAAAACCAACAAAATGGCGGTCGTAAGTCGCGTTTTAGAGGAAGTCGTTTAAGAGAGGTCGTTTACATAGTAAAATGCATCCGTGCCAACAAATCCGGTCTCAAATAGAGGTGGTCGCTTAACAGAGGGTCGTAAAATAGGGGTTTGTCTGTATGTACTTGTCCTAAACCAGCAACAACATCCACTCGCTTCAGGATTCCTCGTTCACTTCCACCAGAGATATCACAGGAGAGTTTGCGCATGTCACTCCCCCTTTTCATTTTCATGAGCACGCAAGTCCATGCTTTTGGCAACTGCATCTCCTGGAATCACAATCTGTCCTGCAGCTGCATCGAATGACCTGTAGAAGTCTTTCTGGTGCGGGTGGGAGATCCATCCTGCAGGGTTCTAAGCGGTTGTTGCTCACACGCCATCCCCATTCCTCTGGATTCAGACTGCAGTCAGGGTGCATCCACTGTTGAACCTGAAGATATGCCCGCATGCTGTGGTACTTGCAGGCATTACTGGTTGGTAGGAGAGAGTGGACTTGAACAAAGCTGGTGCTGTGGGCCACTTTTTCTGTAAACCGCTTGTGATGCAACATTGTACAAAGAGACAACGACCTTCTCACCTGCAGACACTACCTATTCCTGTGTAGCTGCTCTTTTCGAGAACACATCAGCAGCTTCATGGAAGACATTTTCAGCATTTACCCTTTTAAGAGTTGCAGTTCCCTTTCCAACCCCAAACAGCCTTGAGGTGGTGTCGCATCCAGTAATGGCATGTATGAGGGGTAATGTCTGGCAAAACTATTTTCCAAGTACTTGCTGTATCTTGGTTCTTTATTTTGAATCTGATCGGAAGACCACATAATTCAAATGTGAGCTGACACGGTAGCATAGGAGAACCAGCAGGTCAGTATCTTCTCTCACGACAACCACAGGCAGTAATCAACGATCAGGTCTGCATCATTTTGACTCTGATGTGTTGGTTGTCCATTTGCCAGAAGAATTTCGCTGAGCATAGTGATGAATTTCTGCTTGTTCACTTGGTTTGCCAGAAATTCTTCCTTTGATGACAAAATCATGCCAGCATCAAAGTTGACTGTTGCTCCAACAACACCCCCTGATCGACGAAGGTGGGCCATGTCTTTTGTGGATGGAGCCGTTCCATAGCCATCAACAACAATGACTGATGACCTGTAGTTTCGCTGAACAAAGTCAACATACATACCACATAGGCCACCAAAGGTTGACCCACGAGGCCAAGGCAGACGATGAAGCAAGGAGCCTCCATCAAGCACAAACAATGTGTTCTCATCAAGTTTGGGGACAGGAATGTTCACACATCCTGCCAGAGTCCACAATCCATCTGCAAGAGCTGCTTTCACAGGTGGTCGCATGAGCCAGATGGTTCAAACAGAGAGGAAGGGTGTCCACATAGTTCATAGTGGAAAAGTCCTTGCACATCTTCTGTTGAATCTCGAGCAGCTGTTACCAATCTCTGAAAGACAAGCTGAGGATCAACTGAAATCGACTCCCCACCAACAGTCAAAGAGTTCTTCACATCCATCGTCACCACTTGATCATTCCGTTTGAAGGTATACTCTATCACCGAATGTCCTTGCATGACCTCCACAATGCATTCACCAACCTCGTTTGCTTTGTCTGCATTGACATTTTTGTCAGATGTCACACCATTGGAAATGTTGCAGAGTGAAGACAATTCTGGTCTAAATGGGTCTCTGCTGACGAGGTATTGAAGAACTGCCTTGGTGTCCTTTTTATCGTGCAACTGGCGAGACTTTGCCATCTCTTGGTGTTGTTCAGATGAGCAGTATACTGTATAGTGTGCCTGTCACTTTGTTATATTTTTTGATTTTTTTTTTTACACTGAATCTGACGTCCATTTTTATTGGTGCATTAACAACATGTAACAACCAAATAATACTGAGAAACATAAGGGGGGGGGGGGAGAAAAAAAGAAGAAAAAAAAAAAGAGAGAAAATTGTACAGAAGGAAAGAAGAGAGCAGGAGAGGAAGAAAAGCATTATATGGAATACACTGCGCATTAATAGTTAATAAAATTGTTGGACACTACACATTAGTATTTAGCAAAGTTGTTGTACAGGTGCTATTAACAAAATGAAAAACAACAGCGAAAATCATATAACATAAAGCAGGACAACCTTTATGAACCTCATCAAAAAACCCAAACCAGATTGAACCCATCGTAAAGGTCTGTGTACACGTCAACACTACCCCCGGGACACACACCCCGGCAGCACAGCGATAACCCACTCTTAACTCTCTTGTGCGGTGAACGGTCGTGAACGTTAAAAAAAAAATCAGATCGGAAACGTCTAGAACGTTCGGGAACGTACGGATTCCACGTGGCCGGTTTGGGCGCTTCCATTTTGTTTCTATCACATGGCAGTCACGTGAGCGCTTCAGCCTCGCTTTCGCTACAGATTACACTTCCGTCCTGTTGCTTGCAATGGCTTCTAGGCCGATTGGTTTGAAAGATATGAATTTTTGAAAATTAGTGACCGACTTCGGCATTTTCGCGATTTTTCCAATATGGATGACGAACAGTTATGGCGTCCATTGACTGAGGAAAGCAATGAATAGTCGTATTTTTGTGAAAGATGGGACTTATGAGATCGCGAAGTGATGAGTAAGGAGTGTATTCTGACCTATTTCGGCAGCGAGCTTGTTTTTGTTCGATCGATGCAAATTTTTGAAGTCGTGTTACTGACATCGGCATTTTCCCGACTTTTACATCATGGATGATGAGTCGTTATTGCATCCACTGAGTGATGACAGCGATGAAAATTCCCTTTTTTGTGAAAGATAGGAATTATAAGATCGTGAAGTGAAAGGGTAAGTGAATGATTTTGATCTACATTTCCATTTCAGTCGTCTTAGGCTTCAACAGTCTGCAAAAGTAGGCAGTGAATGACTAGTGAATGCAGTTTGCGAATACACTTTGGCATTTTGATTTTTTTTGTGGAGCCATGCATCCCCATAACATCTTGAAATTCCTTTTGCAAATCAGACAGACATCTCGGCAACGCATTCAAAACAAAAAAAACACACAAAATCTGGTAGGGTATATTTTATTTTATTGTTTTTCTGACGCTACCCCCTCTTTTGTACGGAGTGACGTCCCTTGGGTTAGGATTTCAGAGGTGATTGAGAGCACAGAGCGTCAGGCACAAGAGGGTTAATATAACTCCCAGTTCACTGTGCCACCATGGGGAAACAGAAACATTCGGCAAAACAATGCCAATGTGCACCTCTATATAATAATATAAATATGTAATGCATGCAGTGTTCATGTATTACATAATTATTCAATTTAACAAACCAAAGATTGACGAGTGTTTTAAAATAAGTGGTCGAACTTTACGCGGTGGCAGTCCTGAGATGACCATAGCTGTTGACGGGACTATAATGGAAAAAATAAATAAAATAAATCCAACACTCGATGGTTCAGTTAAATAATTATGTGCATATGGTTGTTCAGTGCGAATGCTGACTTTTCGACATGTATGCGCTCTTTTCGAGGAAGAGTTTTACCGTGCAAATGTCCAGTGTCAATGCTGACTTTTGGACATGCATGCTGTCTTCGAGGAAGAGCTTTGCCCTGCAAAGCATAAGGTGGGATCTTGGACTATGCCTGCAATCAAACAACCAAAGAGTCTAAACCTTGTCAATTTGTTCATATATAAAATTATGGGCAGGAATGGTTTTCAAGCCATCCTGTGTTTCTGGCATGCTGGTTATATCTGTTATGTCTCTGCAATTCATGTCTGGGAGCGTTTTTGTGTAAAATCTTGAACTAAAAAAATAAGCATTTACTCGAGCAACATCAATGAAATGGGAAAAAAAAGGATTTTCCACCATATATTAGTTTTATGTAACACATTATTTATTAATCAGCTGGTCACTCTTTTATTCACCCCACCCATATTGACTAAGCCTGGTTGTCTAACAAAAGTGATTTTTTTAAAACCGACCTTATACATGATAAGATTTAACGTGGTGAAAGCCCTGACATGGCCTTAGTTGTCGACGGGGCTATAATTTTAATCTTAATCTTAATCCTAATTTGACCCTGTTCTTCTCATCTGCGATGAACAAAGCCTGATCCGTTAGCTGTATGAATTGACGACAGAAAGGAAACCGTTTTGTTGTCTCTCTTTGCTTTGTCTGATCGGGAGATGCATTGGACACTGCTGGTGTTTCCTTTGTCCCAGGTGCAGACTGGTCGTGACGCTGTGTCATGGTGAATCAAGATCCATGGCATGTCATATGCAAGAGCTGTGAGAATAGCATTCAGGGCAGCATCCATAAGAAGATGTGCTGGAACAGCACGGGGGTATGACTTCCCATTCATGATGTAAGGGATAGTATTACAGGGCATTCACACATTCCAAGACTTCTTCCAGTCCAGATCCTTTCATCTCTCTCTCTGTCTCTCTTTCTCTTTTAAAAATGAAGTTGTTTCTTTATCTGGGTGCTTTTTACACTGTGTGCAGGCCGAATGTTTAGCCTGCACTGCCAGTGCACAAGCATCATTCCACCAACCTTTGTTTTAGGTGTTAACCGTTTGATTAGCCTTGTAGGTTGGTATAGTCTGACTACTACTTTCTAGAATAGATTGTCTGATGTTTTGGTAGTAAATTTCTATATTTTCGTCTTGTAGTTCCTCTATGGTATGTTTTGACAAACGTTCTTGAAATTTGGGCCAGTCGGCTTTGTCATAGTTAGATTGTTTGGTTTTGTTCTCTTCAACTAATTCTGCAGAGGTGTCTAGTTGGGTAATGATTGGGCAATGATCTGAGCCAAGTGGATCTGCGTGCACATACCAGTTATAGTCTTTTAGCATGTCAGGACTAACCAAGGTTAGGTCTATGGCTGACGTGGAATGGTTAAAGTTGTCAGGAAATCTAGTGATAGTGCCATCGTTTAGCAAAACTGTTGGATAAGTTAATTTGTTCTAGTAGTATTTTACCTCCACCCTCGTAAGAAGGTGGACCTGATTCCCAGGCTGGGTTATGGGAGTTAAAGTCACCTGCAATAAACCATGACTCATTGTTGTCTAAGTTTATAAGCCAGTCTGAGTCAGGTACCCGGAAGTAACTTTGTACATAATAAATATTAAAAAAATTTGTGATATGATTATTTAAGTTAACTTGAACATTATTTGTGTATAGTTTTGAGGAAACATCTTCTACGGGCGATTTGGCAGTAGTGTACTGTATAGTTTTATGTATATAAGTAACTATAGACCTTTTCTGACATATTAGGATAAAATTTTTTTCAAACAGCGGTGTGTGTGTGTGTGGTGTGTGTGTGTGTGTGTTGTGTGTGTGTTAAATTTACCCCTCTATCTAGGGGAGTTTATTGGCTTTACAGTTAGGAGATTGAATTAGTAAAATATGGTATCTACATTCAGAGTCTGCTATAAAGTTAACCAGATAATCTAGCTGTTTATTGAGGCTTCTGGAGTTCCATTGCAACACATTGAGTTCTGTGTGGAGAGTTGAGTGCTGCTTACTGGGGTACTAGAGCGAGGAGGCGAGAGGGAGGTTTTTGGGGGATGATTGTTCGTGGAAGGTGTCCCTGAGGGCTGTAACAGAGCTTGCATCTGCGGAAGCTTGCTCTTACTAATTCCCTTGTGATTGAATAGTTTTTTTGATAGCGATTTGCACCTTTGTTTTTTTGACTTCCTTTATGTATGACTTTTTCTCTTCGAAAGAACTAGGGAGTAGTGTTTGATTCTTTGTTTGAATTTTCAGATTGCTTGCTCGCCTTGTGTTTTGGGTTGGATTTGGGGTGGTCTCTGAAGAGAGAGCTTAGCGTAAGAAGGAGTGTAGGTGAGTGGTTTGAGGTGGATCCAAACACAGGTTCTGGTATGGAGGGGTTGTTTGAAGCTGATTTTTTCTCTGCTCTGGCTGCGATGGTTTGTTTGGCTCGTTTGATTGGCTTCACTATTTGTATGATGAGGAAGCCTCTGCTTTTCTTGGCCTCTAGTCTGACCTGGTAGTGCGGGCAGCCATGAAAGCTGCTGAGTGGTCACCACTGCAGTTAGCACATTTTCTGCTATTTGATAGGCAGTTTTTAGCATTGTGTCCTGATTGTGCGCATCTGCCACACGTGGGGCCCTTGCTGTGACACTGTTTCAGAGTGTGTCCGAGTCTGCCGCAGTTAGTGCAACGCTTAACTGGGGCAACGTAAGGGCTGACTTTATACTCTTGTGTGTCAATTTTGATCACTGTTGGTAGGTTAGGGTTAGCAAAGGTGATTTTGACGGCCCTAGAATCTGAGCCGTCTTTGAGTTTCAATCTGGTTATTTTAGTACCTTGCTTAAGGAAGGATTGCGGAGGGACTGGGGCGTCCACTCGAGGTGGAATGCCTTGGATACTCCCTTCGGTAGTCACTAGTGGCCATTGGCCTTGTACATTTAATTTAGGTGATACCAGCCAGGTTGTCAGTTGAGCAGCTTCTGCTGTGGTGCTCGCTGGTGCCAGCCAATCAGACAGCGCGGTTTTGGCCCAGAGGGGTGAGCGACCTACTTTTTAGAAATTAATGGCGACGACATACATTATGGAGCTAATGGAGGCGACCTACATTTTGGCGGAAGTGGAATTCAGGGAAGTTGTGTTCCCGACCCCCAATCGAAACTTTTTAAAAGTAAAAATGGCGGACAAAATGGTGGAAATAACGTGACACTACAATCAAAAAGAAGAGACGTCCTACACGATATGAGTTTGCTTAGGAAATAGTGTGAGATGAAAAGTTACCAAACAAGAAAACAGAAGAAGTATTGCTTGCACACAGTCCTCCAACAATTAGGAGGTTGCAAGACCCTAAAGGAAACAGAAAGTATTGTTGCACACAAGTCGCCACACAAATAGGGGAGGTTCGGAAAGAACCATGCAAGGAAAAAGAAAGTATGCCTTGCACACAAGTCCTCAACAACAAATTAGGATGATTGGCACAGAACTGCAAGGAAACAGAAAGTATTGCTTGCCCCACAAGTCCTCCAACAAATTAGGAAGGTACTAATTAAGTACTGAATAGAAACTTATGAAAAAGAAATTAAATTTCCAAAGTGGCAACTTGTCAGAAGCTCAGAAGGGGAGTGACAATATTCTATATACTAAACCTATCAAGAAACAAGAATTTGAAAAAGACTACTTCCTAGTCTAGACTGTGAAAACCCACGCCGGGGGCAGATCAAATGTCCAACGCCCGGAGGAGATTGATAGACCGAAAGGATATCAAGTTTGAAAATGGCCTATAATATTGTTTTAACGTCACCGATGCGGCCCCAGGCTTTTCCCAGCTTGGGCAACCAATGTGGTCCCAAGGTGCAAGAACTCACTGCCTGGTCCTCTTACTGGGACGGCACTTTTGGCAGGCCTACAATATCTAAACTAGAAGGGGCAAGAAAACATGCCACCCTGTAAAAAAAAACCCCAAAAACCTAACACCCTATTTAATTTTAGATCAGATCTCATACTCACTCCCTAGGAGAAAAAAGGGCACCAAAAGACGACAGACTGGGCGAGGCCAGACGGCAGGCGGCATATCGGCGCCCGCGGGTCAGAGAAGAAGAGAGGAAGGCTCCCGAGAAGAAGATTGGTGGAAGACTTGTGAAGGTGACGATTAGAGATGAGCGAGCGAGGCGTGACCAGGCGACCCTAGGCGGCGAGGCGGCTACCTGCTAGCTTCTCCCCAATGCATTGCAGAAATACAAGTGATCATGAAAAGAGTCAGACTGTAGTTGCGCATGACTTTTCAATAGAATATGACAACTGGTTTAAGAAGAACACCCTGTACCAAGTGACCAAAAGCATGAAACCAAGAAAATTGAGCCGAAAGCCGTCAGAAAAGCTTCGCCTTTACGCGCGGCAGTGCACAAGCATGAAATGGAATATTCCATCCTCATTCTGCACAACCACTCTACTGCTACCACAATGTGTATGCAGCGATAGAATTTCACCTTCCAGCATAGGCAGCACCCCCCTCAGCCTCCATCAGATCCTCCATACCTCTTCTGCCGGGACAGTCCGCACCACATTGCGTCAGGGCTCCCAGGGACCCCATTTCGGGTTTAGGGGTCCACGAAGCACTGAAATTCTAAAGGAACCCCTAAAAAGAATTGCAGGGGCCAGGGATGCCACTAAGAAAATTCTTTTTGTATTCGCAATGCCACTGGGACCCTCTATCCCACTCTAGGACACTATGCTGTAAGTGAAGTATAGTTCCCTGGGACCCCTTGTTTTGCCAGGACGATTGGGATCCCTGGAGTCTCTTGCTCTGCCTGTCTCTTTGGTTATTTAAGGCTTTGTTACCCTCTTCTTAATCCTGGCAGCTCCAAGGCGATCACGTTTGCCCCAGGGGAGAATCCAAAAGAAGCAGGCAGTGTCCTGGAGGAGAGCACATCACCAAAGTTGAACTCCTGGGCAGCCCGGTATGACGCGGACTGGACCCTCTGGGAAGTGAAGTTGTCATTGGCACACCCTCGCCGACTCCAGACCAGGCTGTGCAAACACTCATTTGCATTTTATGTCTTGCCTGACGTGCACCTGGCCAACAGCCTGTCATCTGTCAGTCTGTCATACTCATGGCGGGTTTGATGTGGCTCCTCCAGTAAATCGCGGTTCAGTGGGGTGCGAACCAGCTTTTCATGGGAACTGGGAATTTGGTGCTTGGCTAGTGCTTCTGGGTAGAAACACCAAGAGTCGGGCCCTGCAGGACAATACAGTGGAACCTCCCTTATAAGACCTCATGTTGGATGGTTATTTTGAGGTCTTATAAGGGATGTTCCACTGTATTTGTCCTGCAGGCCCCGACTCTTGGTTTTCTTATAAGGACCTTCAAAACCATCTCAACATGAGGTCTTATAGGAGGGTAATTTTAATACTTGCAAAGAAGGGCAATTTTTCAGAGAAGTAGGTCTTATGTGGGAACGAGTCTTATAATGGAAAGTCGTATAAGGGAGGTTCCACTGTACTCATGAGATGGGTTGCTGTGCAGTTGAGTAGCCTTGAGTACTTACCGAGTATGGTCTTCTTTTTTTCGATGTATGATGCCCGCTGCTCACATGGAAATGTTGTGGTTTCAGCCATCTCTCATTGCTCATCTGTCGGTTTATATGTTTTCACAAAAGACGACCTGGACTCTTTAGTGAAGAGCAGATGCTCTGTCCGCACCATTCCCTTGAAGGAAACAGTGCGATCGATCAAAAATGAATTGTGTAGGTATGTGTTGAAGACTTGAACTATTTGAACGGCTGCACCGTCAGTTGGTGCCACAACGATAAAGAAGTGGCCTTGATTTATTTGGAAGGACTTCGCTCCTTTTCATTATGGTGCCAGTCAAGGACTGCACAACCTCAACAGCTTGTCCCAGCTGGGCACCATCAGTTGTGGTGCGCTCACAGACGGATATTAAGAAGTGGGCCTTGATTTATTTGGTAAGGACTACAGCTGTCCTTTTCTATTATGGTTGCCTAGTTCAAGGACTTGGCAACCTCAACAGCTGCACCGTCAGTTGGTGCCACAACGATAAAGAAGTGGCCTTGATTTATTTGGAAGGACTACGCTCCTTTTCATTATGGTGGCAGTCAAGGACTTGCCAACCTCAACAGCTGCACCGTCAGTTGGTGCCACAACGATAAAGAAGTGGCCTTGATTTATTTGGAAGGACTTCGCTCCTTTTCATTATTGTGCCAGTCAAGGACTGCACAACCTGAACAGCTGCACCATCACTTGGTGCCACAACGATGAAGTGGCCTTGATTTATTTGGAAGGACTACGCTCCTTTTCATTATGGTGCCAGTCAAGGACTGGCCAACCTCAACAGCTGCACCATCACTTGGTGCCACAACGATAAAGAAGTGGCCTTGATTTATTTGGAAGAGACTTCGCTCATTTTCATGATTTGACAGTCAAGGAATTGCAACCTCAACAGCGGCACATCACTGGTGCCACAACGATAAAGAAGTGGCCTGATTGATTTGGAAG
>CM065693.1:50615127-50627627 GCA_017654935.2 Phymorhynchus buccinoides
GCGAATCGGTACCATAAATACTTTGTATAAAAGGGAGTTATTAGATAAGTTCCTTCCACCCTTATTAATTTGAACATAAACTTGTCATACATTGCTTCACACATTCCTCAATCTCTCCCTTTATCCATCCTCTCATCTGTATCTCTCACATACCTCCTCTCTCTCTCACACCCTCCTATCTCTCTCGCTCTCTCGTCTCCGTCCGCTCTCTAACTGCCTCTCTGTTCATAATTAATCGCTAATTAATGAATTTTTACTATACCAAACTTTTACCATGCTATCACTCGCTAATAGGCCTAGATTCCGTTATATCTATATACTCTCTCTCTCTCTCTCTTCTTATATGTTTGTTTTTGTTGCTTCCTTAAAAGTGCGTTTATATTCTCTGCAAAATATTGTCATTGTGTCCTCAGAAATTGTTTCCCTTTTTTCGTACTCAATTAAACTACCAATTCACGTCACCCCAGTCGTGTTACAGCTTATCCATAGTTGCTTTAATTCTACCATTTTTGATATCTTTATTGAATGATTTCATGTGACCGAATATTTTTTGTTTCAACATTTTTCTTGACGTGATTGTTATTATGCAAATTTTCTTTGCTTGAGCATGGTATGAATGTGATGAGTGAGAGGGCAGTGCTAAAGAGCTATTGTCGCTTTATCTCATATCTTACCCTCATAAAAACATTCGTATTCTCTCTCCTCATCTCGTCTATGGAATCTTTAGGTCTGCCTTAGTGCATGTAAGGATATGATACTAACACCTCAACAAGGCAGATCAAACTGCAATTTGCCGTGACAAACGCTATCTGTGCAACTTTTTAACATACCCACAACGCAGTTTCGTTCTCTCTCTTCGTGCCTATCCCTTTACATAAACAGGACCAGAAACCATGCCCTGAAAGAACCCCATACAACAACGAAACCATCCAGAGCGTGAACAGCATGACCCCGCCCCCCGCCACCCCCACACTCCACCCCTCCATCTCAAATTATTTTCTTCCAATGTTGGATGTATATGTATGCCGAATAGTATTTTATTGTTCTAAGGTTACATTTATTTATTGATAAACTATTATGCGGGCAGAGAGGCCTAATCAATAAAACTCAAAAACTTCAGACTTCTCTTTCTCTCTCTCCGTCCATCCCCCCTCTCTCTCTGTGTCCCCCCAGTCCCCGCCCCGACCCCCCCCTCTCTCGTCTCTTTCGTATGTGTGTTCTGTAACATTAGTGTGTCGATTTTCTAATGTATGCGTTTTGTGTATGTTAATCGCGTTTTGCATTTCTGTTGTTTTTTACTTGTTGTCGTGCCTTCTTAATTAAAAAAAAAAGAAGGGCTAGATGTAAAACAAACATGTATTTTTTGCTTATTAATTACCCTCCATAAATACAATTAATTCAACTCAGCTCTCTCTCTCTCCTCTCTCTCTCTCTCTCTCTCTCCTCTCACCCGCCTCTCTCCGACCGTTTCTTTCTGGGGCTGGCTTGAACTCTGCAACTGCCGGGACATGATGCTCGAAGACATACGAAGGAATCACCAACAATAACAAACACCACGCAAAAGAGAAAGCAAGGATTCCACAACCCAACTCTATCGCACATGGGGGCAAAACTCAGCAATATACTTTCTCTTCTCTCTGTACAACTCTGAATCTCCATACTTATACTAGTAAGTAGGCATGCAAAGATAATGTAAACACAGTCAAGTGGCACAAAAACCAGGTAAAGAAACATGCAGAAGCAAGACAATAACACATTCCGTAACTGACAGCTCTGGATATCTTGTACTAATTCAGTACAACCCGGCTCAAACATTCGCATGGACTAATTTCTGAATTTGAACTCTCAGTATTCTACATTGTGTCTTAACATGAAGCTCTCAAAAAAGGGACGGTCGTTGTAGTATCACTAGGGATGACTGTATACCAAACTGAACAGAAGTCAGTACTCTGGATTGAGGTGTAAACATGAGTGAGTGGGTGTGGAAGAGGCGTGTTGATTGAAGTACAGATTTGTTCCAACTCTGTCCAACTCCACAATTCGTCCAGAAAAAAAGTCAGAAGTGCTATCAACCTAAAGTTTGAGTTTATTTTGCGACAGGCGTACCATCATATAACGAGAGGCGCATTTTTTACTTTATTTTTTTCTCTGCGTACAGATTTTGCATGGACAATTGCCCTACATTCGCCCTAATACTACAGTACAGCGCCTAATGGATCCGAAAAATACAGTATTCCTATTTGTGATTGTAACGTACGTCTGATTTTCCACCAACGAACTACAATATATATGTTTTGTTGTTGCGAGAAACTCGAACTTAAGTTTACTAACATTCCACATATTTTATTTTCTTTATTCAGGCTATTGCATTTATGAGGATATAGATGCAATCAAGATCGCATAACATTTCTTCCATTTTGATTCAGCTAATTGTAATCACTAGTCAGTGGATTGTGCATTGTAAATTTTAAAGGAGCGCAGGTTAACAGCGTTTAAATTCAAA
This sequence comes from Phymorhynchus buccinoides, assembly GCA_017654935.2. Taxonomy (NCBI): domain Eukaryota; kingdom Metazoa; phylum Mollusca; class Gastropoda; order Neogastropoda; family Raphitomidae; genus Phymorhynchus; species Phymorhynchus buccinoides. The sequence goes on from CM065693.1 coordinate 50,617,631, forward strand.
AGCTTAATGCTCTGAATGCATCTGTTGTGACTAAGTTTTGAATTGGATCGAATAAAACCTTTTTTAAACCACTAGTAAGTTGGGCAGTTTAGGCACTACAAATAAATTTTAAATAAAAACACAGATGTAAAAACAGTCAACTTCTCAAGCTATTCCTCGCATAAAGCAAAACTGTGTGTCTCAATGCGCTAAAAAAAAACTTGATGGCATCATCTCAAAAGGATTTGGTTCTCAATTATGTCTGCGCATGTGCAAAGTTAGTCTAGGGATGCCGGCTTAGGGTTAGGGCTTAGGGTAGGGCTTAGGAATAGGCTTAGTCAATTTTAGTCGTAGATACCAAAAGATAATAAACTTCATGGACGGTCATGATCGGCGATTTACGCACGATGCGCAGACATGGCTGAGAACAAATCCTTTGAAAATGCGCCAAAAAAAAAAAAAAAGAAAAAACACTCCCCTGTTACGCGCCCCCCTCGCACCCTACTGTCTTAGACCTCAGCGCATGCGTGGATTTTGTCCGTAGGTCGTGATCTGGCTAGTGACACACACACGTATCAGAGACCCAACACGGAGGTGTGGTGTTCAGACACACACCAGTCAAACGACTTTGGACCCGAAGGATGCTGCCCCCACTCCGCCACCACATACCTGAGGAGGAGGGAGGAGATGAGGATGTGTAGGCTCATGGGCAGGGGGTGAGGCTACATGAGAGGGAGGGGAGACCGGGGCAGGCACAACCTAAACGAGTGCAGTTTGAATACAGGTGCGAACGAACAAACGACGGATAGACAGATTGGGTGGGAGAGGGGGGGGGTGTTGTTTTATTATCATCGTTCAATAAAGTGCCTTGGCTATTACAAACCCTTCTCATCGCCACTGTCGCCATTGTGGCACCACAATGATTTAACACCCATTTCATTAAAAGGCATAATCACAATGAGGGTCTGTCAACACAGTGACCTTTGTTCTTCATTTTTGGGACGTAAGGACAGGCTCCTTATTTTATGCATGTCACGAGAGGTCCTCAATATGCAGACGAAATCTGTAATCTACTGGGTAAGCTTAAATGGTCTCTTTGTCTCAAGAATGGCTGACGTTGAAAAGGTTTTAAGCTCGTGTCCAGACCAATTGACATAGGCTAGAACACCACGGTTACATCAAAATGTCCTGTTATTGCGTGGTTTGGGGGGAGATATTCTTTCTTTAGCCACCGTACAACGCTCCTAGCATAACATCATCATGTCCTCAATATACCCTACAAAGGACTGAATGTGGCGGGGTAGTCACAAACGGCCACACACGTAACGTCTGTTGTCACCCTAGTTTGATGCATTTGAACCACAAAATAGTGTTCAAGTGCTTTCGGCTATATGGGCATGCATACCCTGGAATATCTTTTAAGTGCCAGTGATAAGCCAAAACAACGCCATACATTGAAGTAATAATAATAATAATAATATATAATATAAAGCATTTCTTTTGCTGCTTATTCTCTCAAAAACAAGCATCCAATAAGCTGCTTACAAAATAATACAGATGCATACGATAATATTGAGAAAATATTAATGATACTATAAATAATACATATATAATTAAGTGGAACCCCTCCCATTATAAAACTCCTCCCAATAAGACCTACTTTTCATCGAGACATTGCCTTCTTTGCAAGTTATTAAATTACCTCCCTTATAACACCCCTCCCCCTTACTACAGACCTCATTGTTGGATGATCTTTGAAGGTCTTATATGGATAGGTATCCAAAGTAGTAATAATAATAATAGAGCGTAAATAATTTAGAATATAGATCCTAGCAGCAACAACACATGTGGCCCCCCAAACCAACACACCCACAAACCTCACTCCTCACATACCACACAGCCACTGAATCGCACAGCATGACAATCTATGCCACCACACACACACACATCACACACACACACCCACACACAGAGAGGAAGGTCAGTAGAAATGAAGGAGGACACAAATTTAGGATCGAAATAACAGTAGGTTCTCTGAGAGAAGACTTGAAACGAGCAGCAGAGTTTGAGCTAGGCGGATGAGGAGAGGCCTCGCTTGTTCCAAAAGAGAAAAAAAAGAGAAGGAAGGGAGCGCTCGCCAAGAGTCCTGAAACGGTAAATGAGGGATCTGAAGGTATGTAGAGTCAGAGGAGGAGCGTAGGCTGTCTAGATGAGCATAGACATTGAGAAGACCAGCAGATAGGAAGGAGCAAGATCGTTCAGAGTATACAACGACACACAGAAAGAGACGAGAGAGCTTGTAATCGTCCGTTTTTTCAACAGGGAGCCTTCTAGACATTAAGCATGGGAGCTGGCATGACTAATTAGACCGTCGTAAACAGGCGTGGCAGCGTGCTTTGCAACCTTGCTCGCAATTTGATGATTAGGTTTCTGAGGGCAGCACTCAGAAAGAAAAGAATTACAATCAGTCCCAGATAACGAGAGAGACAAAAGGCGGAATGACAGTTTTTTAGTAGCATCTTCGGAGAGAAGGTGACGTACAGAAGCAATGGGACAGAGTTCCAGATAGCAAGCACGACAGACACAGGAAATTTGACTTTCAAACTGAGATCTCTCTTCTCTCTCTCAGAATGATTATCCACCATCTCTCACTCTCACTCAAAAAAACCCCCCCCCCACCCCCCCTGAACCTTTCTCCGGATCAGAATGGTAGCAATACAGACGGCTATTCTGGAGATGAGGACGGTTTGGGTGAGATTGTCTGTCGGTCTGTCTCTCTTTCTTTCCTTCTTCTCCCGCTCCCACTCCCCCCCCCCCCCACCACCACCACTAACCTTTCTAATGATCAGAATGGTAGCGATACAGATGCAGCCGGCTATTCCGAAGAGGAGGACGCTTTGGGTGAGGTTGTCGGTCTTGACCTTGAATGTGTAGCCGTAGATCAGGGCGTGGGTCGTCTTCAGCACCCAGGGCAGGCCCAGGCCCAGGAACACGTTCACAGTGTTGCTGTCCTGCAACGGGTTAGTCAGCAGCGGAGTGTGTTCAACAACCCACACAGTGGCAACACAAGGAGAGAGAGGAGAGAGAAGAGAGAGAGAGAGAGCATGAGAGAGAGAGAGAGTGAGAGCGTAGAGAGAGAGGAGAGGGAAAGAGAGCTGTGGGGGCATGAGTATTACATCATCGTCTCAGGCACCCAGAACAGCTTCCAAGGCGTTGTTTCCAGTTATCAGTTTCAGGACTGTGTTTTCAAAGCCACTTCAATACTTCAAAGCTCGTATGTTGTGTGTACTTCCACATTGTGTTGTGCTTGCATGCTACCGAGCCAGCGCTGTGGTGTGTGTGTGTGTGTGTGTGGTGTGTGTGTGTGGTGTGTGGTGTAGTGTGTAGTGTGCATGTGTGATGTGTGTGATTGATGACGACGAGGGATGACGATGAAGATGATGATAGTAATGATGATGAAGAAGATGACAATGAATAATGTCTACATGACATTGTGATGTGGCCGTCTCAGCTCCTCCTAGACATTGAATGTGTTCGGCTTGCATGCGCTCAGGAGATCCAGCGGATAAAAAAAAACTGCGACACACCTGTTCCATATCCATTATGGCCATAATAGCCTGGGATATGCGAGAATGAAAAACTGCAGTAGGCCGGGCTGCAGAAAAGCTGAACTTGCAAACCGAGCCTGAAGAGAAGCCTCACTCGCCTAGTACGCTTGATGTTGCCACATGGCAGAATCAGTCTGAACACACACCAACCTGCCAGATAGGCCACAGTGAACGGGACACACAGCCCTAGCCATTGGAAAGCAACCCATGTACCTATGACTTGGATTTTGTTTTACCTTTGTTTTATATTTTTTATAGCGATAAAGATTTCGTGGTGACGTTCTGACATGGCCTTAGCTGTCGACGCGTGGGCTATAATTATCATCTTAAGCTGAACCCAGTCCCTGGGACCACCCACCTTAGCCTGTACATATACACCTGTGATGTTGCCCGAGGGCGAGATGAGGCGACAGTTGAACACCACCTATCCTGAAGAGTAACTAGCCACCCCACGTACTTTGACAACACATACACTAAGTGAAGCTGCCCATGGTATGGGTCTTTGGACAAACACAACCTGAAGAGAAGCACCCATGTACTTTTGACAAACACAACCTGAATAGAACACCCATGTACTTTGGACAAACACAAACCTGAAGAGAAGCACCCATGTAGCTTTGGACTCAACACAACTCTGAAGAGAAGCACGCCATGTACTTTGGACTAAACACAACCTGAAGAGAAGCACCGCAATGTACTTTGGACAAACACAACCTGAAGAGAAGCACCCATGTACCTGGGACACACACATAACCTGAAGAGAAGCACCCATGTACTTTGGACAAACACAACCTGAAGAGAAGCTTCAAGCACCCATGAACTGAGACACACACACACATACCCTGAAGAATGGGTGCTTCTCTTCAGGCCATGTGTGTCCCAGTTACATGGGTGCTTCTCTTCAGGCTATGTGTGTGTCCCAGGTGCATGGGTGCTTTCTCTTCAGGCTATGTGTCTGGTCCCCAGTTTGCATGGGTGGTTCTCTTCAGGCTATGTGGGTGCCTGTCTTCAGGCTGTGTGGGTGCTTCTCTTCAGGCTATGTGTGTGTACCAGTTACATGGGTGCTTCTCTTCAGGCCATCTGAGTGTCCCAGTTACATGGGTGCTTCTCTTCAGGCCACCTGTGTGTCCCAGTTACATGGGTGCTTCTCTTCAGGCCATCTGTGTGTCCCAGTTACATGGGTGCTTCTCTTCAGGCTATGTGTCTGTCCCAGGTGCATGGGTGGTACTCTTCAGGCTATGTGTCTGTCCCAGTTGCATGGGTGGTTCTCTTCAGGCTACCTGTGTGTCCCAGTTACATGGGTGCTTCTCTTCAGGCCACCTGTGTGTCCCAGTTACATGGGTGCTTCTCTTCAGGCCATCTGTGTGTCCCAGTTACATGGGTGCTTCTCTTCAGGCCACCTGAGTGTCCCAGTTACATGGGTGCTTCTCTTCAGGCTATCAATGTGTCCCAGTTACAAGGGTGCTTCTCTTCAGGCCATGTGGGTGCTTCTCTTCAGGCTATGTGGGTGCTTCTCTTCAGGCCATATGTGTGTACCAGTTACATGGGTGCTTCTCTTCAGGCAATATGTGTCAGTGCATCCAGTTACATGGGTGCTTCATCTTCGAGGCGATGTGTGTGTCCTCAAAAGGTTACAATGTCTTGCTTCTCTTTCAGGCCATCATGTGTGTCCCAGGTTACATGGGTGCTTCTCTTCAGGCTATGTGTGTGTCCCAGTTACATGGGTGCTTCTCTTCAGGCTATGTGTGTGTACCAGTTACATGGGTGCTTCTCTTCAGGCCATCTGTGTGTCCCAGTTACATGGGTGCTTCTCTTCAGGCCACCTGTGTGTCCCAGTTACATGGGTGCTTCTCTTCAGGCCATATGTGTGTCCCAGTTACATGGGTGCTTCTCTTCAGGCCATCTGAGTGTCCCAGTTACATGGGTGCTTCTCTTCAGGCTATGTGTCTGTCCCAGGTGCATGGGTGGTTCTCTTCAGGCTATGTGTCTGTCCCAGGTGCATGGGTGGCTTCTCTTCAGGCTATGTGTGTGTCCCAGTTACATGGGTGCTACTCTTCAGGCCATCTGTGTGTCCCAGTTACATGGGTGCTTCTCTTCAGGCCACCTGTGTGTCCCAGTTACATGGGTGCTTCTCTTCAGGCTATCAGTGTGTCCCAGATACCTGTGATGTTGCCGATGGCAGCATCTGCGTTCTCGTCCTGCACAGCGGCAGTCCTGGAGGCGAAAGTTTCTGGGAGGCTGGTGCCCAGGGCGATGATGGTGATGCCAGCCACACTCGTCTGCAGCCCCACCACACAGCCCAGTAGCTTGCCCATCTGTGATCATCATCATCATCATCATTTTCTGATTTATTCATGCATCATCATCATCATCATAATCCGTGCATTTAATTTACACATTCTAAATCATGTCACACTCGTCCTCCAGCCCCAATCTCAAAGCGTGGTAGGCTTTGACCCTAGCATGAAATCATCGTCCACCATCAATCATCGTTCATTAGTCATCATCAGTCGTGTCATCGTCCTCCATTTTGATATCATCATCATCATCATCGTCGTCATTTTCATTATCATCGCCACGCTCATCTCCAGCCCCCACCACACAGCCCAGCTGGCTTGCCCAACAGAAATCATCATCTTCATTATCATCATCATCGGCTCGTCGTCAATTTTTATTTATCATCGCCATACGCTCGTCCTCCGCCATCCCATTTCACCATCCATAGCATTCGGCCTAGCTGAAACTACATCACCATCGTCATCATCCTCATCATCATCATCGTCGTCGTCAACGTCAACTTTCATTACATTTTGTTATCATCGTCATAATAATCATCCGCTATCTTCGTCATTTTCATCACCATCATCGTCGTTACCCTTGTCATTATGTCGCGATCAGCATCATCGTTGTCGTCATCATGTCATCGTCATCGTCTTCATCACACAAATCATCATCATCGCCATCATCACCAAAACAAGAGGAAGCTAAGAGTATGATGGAGCACTACTTTTTAAAAAATAAAGCGAGCCACACGTCCACTAAAATTGTACGACCATACGATAAGATTCGATCAAGTGGTCTCCAAGAACAAAATGTGTAATTAGCGCTTCGAGATCACGTGATTCAGTATCGTATCGTACGGTCCTTTGCGATTTTTAGTGGACGTGTGCCTGGACCCTTTCTACAAGAGAAAGTAACTAGAGAGGAAACAAGCGAGTAATCAGAAATAGCAAACACATAAAGCGAGAACACACATACGCATCACACACACTCACACTACACACACCACACACACACACACACACGAAAGACAGAACTCACACAGCACACAACACGTACACAACACATCACTCAGGGTTCCCAATCGTTCCGCAAAATAAGGGGCCCCATGGACTCCTTCACTTACAGTATAGAGGGTTCTAGGGGCAGGATAGTGGGTCCCAGTGGCATAGTGAATGCTATAAAGAATGTTTTCTATTGCATTCCCTGGGCCCCCTTGTACTTTTTCTTTTAGAGGGTCCTTTAGAATTGTTGTACTTCATAGACCCCCAAAATCAATGGGGGTCCCTGTGCCCTGGAGCGCCTGCACACACACGCACACAACACACACACTGCCATACACAACACATATATATACACACACACACAACATAGCACACACATTAACACAACACACACACACAACATACACACAACACACACCACACACCAACACGATCACACACACACACACACAAGCACAACACACACAGCACAACACGCGCAGACACAACTACACACACACACAGCACACACACAGGCACACAACATACACGTACATCACGCACCAGAAGGAAACAAACCATCGAGCACATACACATACACTCACATACACGTGTGCATACACACACACACACACAACACGGACACACACACACACACATGTACACCAACACACAACGTATTACAACACACACACACACACACTACACAACGTACACACCACACACACACAACACACTCCACACACCACACATACACACATGTGCACACACACACACACACAAGCGTAGTTTTCGATAGCTAATTTGATACCTGTTCCCATCAGAGAAGATCATCATTCCCAGGAAGAGGAGGGAGGCTAAGAAAGAGGGCCAGGCTCCAAGGATGGACCTGTCGTGAGGACGCAGTAGCAGAAAATAATCACGGAAAAAGGACAATGGACATGATCCGGAAATAGCATGAGGAAGCTGGAGGAGAGATACATGAGTAGAGCAGGTGAAGAGGAGAGGGAGAGGGAGAGAGAGAGATTGCAAGGCTCCAAGGATGGACCTGTCGTGAGGACGCAGTAACAGAAAATAATCACGGAAAAAGGACAATGGACATGATCCGGAAATAAACACGAGGAAACTGGAGGGGAGAGAAATGAGATAGAGGCAGAGGGAGAGGGAGGGGGGAGAGAGAGGGCAAGGCTCCCAGGATGGATCTGTTATGAGGACGTCTGACTGTCTCTCTCTCTCCCTCCCCCCCCCTCTCTCTCTCTCCTCTCTCTCTCTGATCGTTTACGTGGGGTGGGATGAGGACACAGGAGACCTTCCAGAAAAAGTCAAGGTAATGATTGTGATTCGTCTGTCTGGCTGTCTCTCTCTGTCCTTCTCTCTCTCTCTCTCCTCTCCTTCTCTGCCCTGCCCAGGGCTGGGTGTAAATAAAAGTATGCATACTTATCTAATTACCCTGTATAAATACAATTTTTGTTCGTTCGTTCGCTCTCTCTCTCTGTGATCTTACGTGGGCGGGATGAGGGCACAGAAGACCTTCCAGAAGGAAGGTAAGGAAATACATTGGGTACTGTGATTTTTCTGGCTGTCCTGTCTCTGTCTTCCCTCTACATCTCTCTCTCTCTGATCTCTCTCTCTCTCTCTGATTGTCTCTCTCTCTCTCTCTGATCTTACGTGGCGGTTGATTGGCACAGGAGACCTTCCAGAAGAAGGTCAGGAAAGGCATGACGTAGTTGTTTCCTTTCAGGGGAAGCACGTTGCCTTCGTCGTCCTTCCCCGGTTCCAACGACATGGCTCTGAATCGTTATCATCGTCACTATTATCATCATCATCATCGTCATCATGTACATCGCTATCATCATCCTCGTCGTCGTCGTGATCCTTGTCATTATTAGGGGAAGGTCGCCAAACGCTGAACAGGTGCCTGTATCTGAACAGGTCGATTTGGGCCCAAGGGATATAAAACTCACAATTTTGTCCACAGAGGAGCAAAGAGTAGCTTCCCTTGAGTACAAATACGAAGCAACATGGCTGCATGTGGCGGCAAAAGGAAACGGTAAGGATTTTTTTGATTTGGGCTCCTTTGTTCTAATTTTTCCTTTCAGGAATGTTAGAGGCACAGCCAAATCACACCTTTGGTGACATAAACAATATGTATGTTGTAATTATGCACCCTATTTTAACCAAATCACGGTGTATTTGCACGTGTTTATTCCCTCCATTAAACGTAAGATGAACGTTTGCAAGTATATATCAGAATCCTATATCCGAACACCAAGAGGTGCCTAATACCGAACACTGTTGTCACGAAATCCCCCGCTCGATCCTGATCAGAGATCGGGAGAGGAAAATCGCGAACCCCGATGAGAGTCTCGCACGCCCAGACAGACAAACTCTCTGGAGAAGGCACACGCGCACACCAGAATTACAATACGAAACAAGACTATTTATTATAAGCAAGCTCACACACACACTTACACAATTCAATACACTCAATGTTTAACAAATTATCTACACAATATACATGGCATTAAAAAGTTTGTCCAAAGAATAAACCAAAACCTGCAACTTAACTGAATAACTAAAAGAGAGTTTGTAAGCAGAAACACAAAATTTAAGGAAAAAAAACGACGAAAGGGCAGACGAAGAAAAGAAGTCCTACAAAAACAGCAGAGCGTCCGAAGAAGAAGGCAAAAGGGGAAAACAAAAGTCAGTAGAAAAACTGCTCCCCCTCCTGGGGCAGGCTAAAGCAGCAGAAACAAAAGAAGAGAGACGTCAGAGGTCGCCCCCAGACTCCTCAACATGAACGTCGAAGCCTGGCCCGAACGCACCGACAGGCCCACAGATCGGGCCTAACACGGGGCCAGACAGAAAGGCGGGCGGCCTCTCACAGCCGTAAACGGAGAAAAGAGCGGTTGACCGGGCTGTCAACCAGGCAGCAACAGGTCTGGTCAGGTCAGCTTCAGGCTCAGGACAAACGCTCCAAGTTGTGGAATGAAGAAGAAGAATCCTCCCCACAAGACAGTCGCAGCTCTGGTCTCGCCAAGGGCTCGGGGTAAGCGCGAGCAGGTGGAAGGGGGTTCCGGACCGGCCACAGCTTTCTTCCAGGACTCCAGTGAACGCCAGGGACGATGACGGGGAAGGGAGGACGAT
>CM065693.1:50630127-50642627 GCA_017654935.2 Phymorhynchus buccinoides
AGAGAGAGATGAGAGAGACAGACAGAGAGACAGCAGAGAGGAGAGAGAGCCAGACACAGAGAGAGAGAGAGACCAGAGAGAGAGAGACAGACGAGAGAGAGAGACAGAGAGAGAGAGACAGACACAGAGAGAGAGAGGACAGAGAGAGAGAGAGAGAGCGAGAGAGAGCAGATAGAGAGAGAGAGAGAGAGAACAGGGAGAGAGACAGAGAGAGGGATGAGGGGGAATGAGGGATCGCGTGACTGAAGATTGTGTCATACTTATTGTTTTCCATATTTAGACCAATTCATGCAAATTAAACGTTGTCTTGGGAGCATTGCCGTCTTTTTTCGTTAAAGTTGTGAGCATTTGTCTTGTGAGTAAATTGTCTTGTGAGCATTTTTGTCTTGTGAGCATTCGTCTTTGTGAGCATAATAACATTATGTCTCCCTCATCTACAGGACACACGTACATATATATTATACCACAGAGAGAGGAAACACAGACACACGACTATACACACAGACACAGAACCGACACACACACAGACACACAGCACTGACTGTGCGAACTGTCCTGACCACGTGATGTGTTTCTCCTCCACCTCGTCATCCAACAGATCTTCCACCCTCTCCACACTCATCTGTCCAACGCCAACAACAGACAATCTACTTCGTGGAGTGGGATGTACTAGCACTCCCTGGGCAAGACTCTGAAATGAAAGACAAAGAACAAAGAAAGATCTTCCAGCTCTCCCTCTTCTTCTTCTTCTTCTTCTGCGTTCCCTGCAAGGTAGCCGATGAGGTACCGTAGCGTGTTACCGCTAACACCTATCTGTATTAATAAAAAATCGGACGTTTAATGGTTTCGTACTGCCTCCGGGCATGCCTCCAGTATTGTTCCCACCATATTTTTATTACAAATGTCCCCATGTTGTGTCTGATTCGGACCAAGAGGACGTAAAAACACCATTTTCGTCGTCTTCTGCGTTCAGGCCATATGGCCACATGGGTAAAGTAGTATGTGTCCATTTTTCAGTTTCCTGGTCTCCCCCTGCTCACACCGACACATTCTGATTGGAAGATGCTTTGCAAAAAAAAGGGCAGGGCACTGGGCCAATAAGTCAGAAAGATAGTAGATGACCGACAAAGCAACGGGAAAAAGGCAGGCGCCAGTCAAGAGAATGCAGATTAGAAGGAAGTTACAAGCACAGACTTCCAGAAGGTGGGGGAACTATTTTTTTAAAGACGAAAGACCCCCATCCGTATCCCCCACGGAGAGAAGGCTCGTGGAGGGGGCGGGGCGACCAGTATGGAGTCACGAGAACCCCCACTGCCCCAGCTCTCCATCAACTCATCTGTCACGCCAAGAAAAACACCCCGCTAAAGAGTGGGGATGTACTCCCTGGACAAGCCTCTCATGAAAGAGAAAGAACCACTGGTGGAGTGGGGGGTGCAAACTGGACAATGCATCTCATGAAAGAGAAAGAACCACTGTGGGTGGGGAATGTACCCTGACAAGGCATTCTGAATGAGAAAGAACCACCCGGTGGAGTGGGGGTGCAACCTGACAAAGGCATCTCAATGAAATAGAAAGAACACCGGTGAGTGGGGTGTACCTGGACAAGGCATCTCTATGAAAGACAAACACCACTGGTGAGTGGGTGTGTACCCTGGACAAGGCATCTCTATTAAAGACAAATCAACACTGGTGGAGTGGGGTGTACCCTGGACAAGGCATCTCTATGAAGACAAACCAATGGTGGAAGTGGGGGTGTAACCCTGGACAAGGCATCTCTATAAAGAACCAAACAACCACTGGTGAGTGGGTGTACCCTGGGCAGGCTCTCTATGAAACAAACAACCACTGGTGAGTGGGGGTGTACCCTGGACAAGGCCATCTCTATGAAAGACAAACACCCACTGGTGAGTGGGGGTGTAACTGGACAGGCATCTCAATGAAAGACAACAACCACTGGTGTAGTGGGGTGTACCATGGACAAGGCACCTCATGAAAGACCAAACAACCACTGGTGGAGTGGGGGTGTACCCTGGACAAGGCATCTCTATGAAAGACAAACAACCCTGGTGGAGTGGGGGTGTACCCTGGAACAGGCACCTCAATGAAAGACAAACAACCACTGTGGAGTGGGGATGTACCCTGGACAGGCACCTCATGAAAGACAACAACCACTGGTGGAGTGGGGTTGTACCATGGACAAGGCATCTCATAGACAGACCAAACCACCACTGGTGAGTGGGGGTGTACCATGGAACAAGGCCTCTCGATAAAAGGAGAAAGAACCACTGGTGGAGTGGGGGTGTGGAGTTGTACTGATCTGGTATCTACAGAAAGGCTGTTCTCTTTCGTTGAATTCTTCGCAGTTTATTCTACGGCTTCAACTAAAACTATGCAAGCAATCATGATACTCCATAATCAACAACATTTTATTATCATCACTCGTCGTCGTTATCATCATCATCACATCATTATGAACAGCATGCTCTATCATCATCGTCATCATCATCATCATAATGACTCCTCACAGCACGGTTATTGTCAACCACTAATGATCATCCATTAACATCACCACTATCATCAACATCATTACCGTCATCATTATCATCATCTCATAAAACAATGGAAGAAATAAAAGAAAGAGAAGATCACCTTAATCACGCCCATCGCGCATGCTGAACAAAATTTGTATTTGTGTTTTGTTTTTCAAAAGAAATAAAGAATTATGATGTGATTTGATCATCATCATACCACTGTAACAACCACATCATCATCACCATAACAGAAACAAGTATTAAAAAATAAACAAACAAACAACAACAAAAAAGAAAAACAACAACTGAAAAACAAAGATGTAACACAGCCAAACGATGCGCAAACTAACCGTGCAAACTACCCCACACGATTTACAGGGGAACCCCACTTATAAGGACTCCCTCCCACATAAGACTATTCCTTTAGACATTGCCATTCTTTGTAAGTATAAACTACCTCCCTTATAAACCCCCTCCTTATAAGAATCATTATGGATGATTTTTAAGGTCTTATAAGGGAGGTTCCACTGTACAAAAACACACACACACAAAACCGAATAAACAGCTTAAATTCAATATAAAAAAAACAACCCACAGTGAAAACAAAAAGGGTCAGCCACAATCTGCATACGATTTGACCCCAATAAGATACGATCGTGACGTGACAGGCGTCTGTGAGTACATGATTCGCGTGAAATACTTCCGTCTTAAAAATAACTCCAACCTTGTTCTTTTCCTCGCTCACTAATACTCACGTAAGACCCCCCAATACACGAATCAAAATAAAACGTCCCGATACAAAAAATTAAGATATTTTATCAGATTCCTGTAGTAACTGGAGAACGTGTCAAAACAAAAATTTGTCAGGGCTCCCAGGGACCCCCATTAATTTTTGGGGTCTATGAAGTACTAATACTCTAAAGGACCCTCTAAAAGAATGTGCAGGGACGCACTATAAAAACAAAAAATTTTTAGCATTCGTAATGCCACTGGGACACTCTATCCCGCCTCTATGACCCTCTACACTCTAAGCGAAGGAGTCCCTGGGACCCATCGTTTTGCGGGACGATTGGGAACCCTGATATCAGTGAACATAACTATAGTAGGATTTCATCGGATTCATTTAGACAGTAGAACTTTACGTCAATCATGACTCACAAAATGTCAACATCAGATCGCACTGAATCGAATCGTATGCAGTGTGGCTGGCCCTCTAAACACCCCCCCCCCCCCCCCCACCCCCCCCCGCCCCCGATGTAACTTCATTCCACTATAACCGACAGTAGGGTCTGTCCAGCTGACAAAAACATTTTTTGGGGAAAATTTAAATACGACAATAATTAGAATAAAGTACCAAATAAAAAGTATTGGAATTGAAACCAAAACTCTTGACATTGTGATTGCTTAATCGGAGATGGGTATTTTATAGAATGTAGAAGTTTCATGTAAATTCACCGTTGAGTTGCTACTTTACAACTGTGATGACATTATTTATTGATGGGCCCACTACTACTTCTACTACTACTACTATTGCTTCTACTATTACTTCTAACTACTACTACTACTACTTACTACTACTACTACTACTACTCACTGATGTACCGAGGATTAAAAAAATGATAAGATAAACTGTCCTGAAACAAGATAAATCAATAGGATAATTGTCCTGGCTCTTGCAGAAATCAGTAAGAGTAAGGATGCCAGTGTCAAAAAAATGTAATCAGACATTTGGAGACAGGGGAGGACACCTAACATTTCAAATTTTAATAGGTCAAAGGCCTATGACCGGGGCCTCGGGACATCACTGCTGCTGCTACTACTACTACTACTACTACTACTACCACTACTACAACTACTATTTTGTATTTTGGTACTTTATTATACTAGTCACAGAGGTGTTTCTGTGAAATTCGGGTTGCTGCCCACCTGGAGAGCGCGTCGCAGCCAGAGGTGCGCCACCCTTTTTTTTTTTGGCATGCGATTTTTGGGTGTGACTGATGAGGAAGGAAAGGGTGTGTGTGTGTGTAAATTTTTACTAACTCCTCTATAAGAGGGGTTCTTAATAATAATAAAGCGCCTTCACCCAAATTAATTTACTGATGGACTTTTATAACTTATAACATGAAAAGAAATAAAAGTGATGCGTGCACGCACACGCACACCACACACACACACACACACATTCACACTATACATACACACACACACACATTCACATACGCACACATACATTCACATACATACACACACACAAATTCACACACACACACACACACACACATATACAAGCACACACACCCGCCCACGAACACACACATTAATGAAAAAAAAGCATACATGTTTGCTTATTCATTGTAAAATTGAAGAATTTCCTGTAAAATGGACAATAAAAATATTGATTGATTGACTGATTGATCTCTAAACAAGAGGCAAAGCTTTCAAGGCTCACTTAAACAGGAACATGTGGGACAACAACAAAGATTGAGGGGGAGTCTAAAGTACAAGATTGCCAATAAAATTTTAAAGTACAAATGAAACTATCGTTAATAGATACAACTAAAAAAAAAAGTGCCCGTGCAGATAATCGGACCTGGAACCATTGGCATGATAGACAGATACTCTACCAATGAGCTATCGAGGCTTTTAGTGTTGATGAGTTTCTTAACTCATGTTGCCTGTTGAATACTCTCCAACCCACTAATCTAAAATGTTATATGTTAGCTATCTGATTATAGTGTTGTTTTAAGTATTTGATTATTCAAAGTCATCATTGTTTGAAAGCTTGCATAGACATCAATATGTGTGCAAAGTTTGAACAATGTATGCCTTCTATTTCCCGAGAAAATGCCAACGTTAAAGTTTGGAGATTAGGCCACGGACGCAACACACACACACACACACATACACACAACCGAACAACTATCATACTATAGACTCACTTCGTGTTAACTTCGTTAACACGTTAACACGAGTGAGCCAATAAAATGTTGACTTTGACTCACACACCTTTATTTATGTGCACCACCACAGCACTGCAGACGCCTATTCTAGCTCCGTTACTCGGGTTGCGAATGGTGATGATGAAATTACTGGACACCTGAGAGAAAAAAAAGAAAAAAAAGTAAAGGACACTTATATAGCGCTTTTTATCGGGTTACAGGAATAAGGTCGAAAATACATTTCGTCCTAAGGTCGAATGATACACAGATCGGACGAAGGTCGAAAAAAAAATTGTCGGAATGTACATTTCGTCCTAAGCTCGACTGCAACATTTCGTCCTAAAGTCGAAAGTGCTCAGATCGTCCTAAGGTCGAATATACATTTCGTCCTAAGGTCGACTGCAACATTTCGTCCTAAAGTCGAAAGTGCTCAGATCGTCCTAAGGTCGAATCTACATTTCGGCCTAAGGTCGAATGTACATTTCGTCCTAAGGTCGAAAGTGCTCAGCTCTGGGCGTAACAATTTTTTGTGGTGGTGGGGTGGACCTTTTCATTTGTGAAGCGGGTGGGCGGGGTGATGAGTGGGTAGATGCATGACGCGCGCGTATATGTAGGGACGGGAGAGGAGAGAGAGGGAGAGAGAGAGAGAGAGAGGAGAGAGGGAGAGAGAGAGAGGAGGGAGGAGGGAGAGAGAGAGAGAGACAGAGAGGGAGAGAGAGAGAGAGAGAGGGAGGGAGGGAGAGAGAGGGGGAGAGGGAGAGAGAGGAGGGAGGGAGAGAGAGAGAGAGAGAGAGAGAGAGAGAGGGAGGGAGGGAGAGAGAGAGAGTGAGAGAGAGAGAGAGAGGAGGAGAGGGAGAGAGAGAGAGAGAGAGGGAGGGAGGGAGGAAGAGAGAGAGAGAGGCAGACAGAATGAGACATAAATCGACAGAGACATGTAGAAATGTAGATTCGACCTTAGGACGAACTGAGCACTTTCAACCTTAGGACAAAATATACATTCGACCTTAGGCCGAAATGTAGATTCGACCTTAGGACGAAATGTAGATTCGACCTTAGGACGAACTGAGCACTTTCGACCTTAGGACGAAATGCTGCAGTCGACCTTAGGCCGAAATGTACATTCGACCTTAGGACGAACTGAGCACTTTCGATCTTAGGACGAAATGTATATTCTACCTTAGGACGAAATGCATATTCGACTTTAGGACGAAATGTATTTTCGACCTTAGTACTGATTCCCTTTTTATCGAGCACTCAGCATTGAAGCACTCACACACGCACACACAACGAGGCACACACACACACGTACGTGCACGCACGCGAGTCAACGCGTTCTGGCACACAGACATACACACACAGACATACACACACAGACACGGACCCACACACATTTCATCAAACACACAGAAAATTCACATTCTCACTCACTGAAACGCACACACACTTACACAAGCATACACTTGCACAAACACGCGCGCACGCACACGCCGCACTCACATACACAAAACACACACGTGCACTCACACTCACAGACACATACTCGCACACATTCACTCCCTCCTCACCCCCCCCCCCCCCACCCTCTAGCCGAACACAATCTCTACACATACACTCATACACATAATTATGCCCACACAGCACACTCACGCTCACACACACACACACACACACACACACACACACACCTGCTCGGAAGAGCAAGCAACAAGCAAACAAACAAACAAACTCGAGCGTTAAAGACCCCCCACGTCACCTGTCACATTCCCTCTTATGCTTGGAAAGATTTGCTAAGATTTCTTACCAGCTATAAGAGGGAAAACATGTGAAAACCGTGATTTTGACGCGTAACGTGGTGGGTCTTTAAGACGCTATATCATAAGCCGCGCGGCGCCGCAGACGCACACATTCCCCACATTCAGGCCCCTTTTTAGCTTTCCACAGAGAGCTAATTATAGTTGCAAGTTATTTCCTTTACTTAAAACAGGCAAATATTCTTTTCGTTGAGAGTGGTTAGGGATAGAAAAAGACCTGACCAGTAGCATACCACCATAGGGGCACGTACACAGTACATCAGGATTTTCCGCGCAGAAATAATAGTCAATAAGTAAAAGAAAGAAGGAAAACATATACTGACGTGTCCGTTTTTCCACCTAATCCGTATTATTATTTTATTCCTTTTTTAAATTTTATTTACTTATTGATTATTTCTGCGCGGAAAATCCGGATGTAACTGTGAACGCAGCGCTAAAACAATGTAAGCCTAATGGATAAAATCACTTTAAATTGGTTTATGCTGGTGATTTGAGTGTTAACAAAAGGCATGGACTAAATGCTGTAGCATGTTTTACTCCAGTGACCTTGACCCTTGACCTTCATTTTCGACCTTGGCCTAGATATCTTAACTACCCAGGAGCATGCAAAATTTGAACCTCATAGTTCCGTCCGTTCAAACGTTATCGTGTTCACATGTTATGCGGTCTTGTGTTGCTGTGCGTGATAAGTTTTGATGTTTTGTTTATGCTCAAAGTGCAGAGAGAGAGAGAGAGAGAGAGAGAGAGAGAGAGGGAGAGGAGAGAGAGAGGAGGAGAGAGAGAGAGGGGAGAGAGAGGGTGGGGAAGAGAGAGAGAGAGAGAGAGAGAGAGATGGACGAGAGAAGAGAGAGAGAGAGAGAGAGAGAGAGAGAGAGAGAGAGAGAGGGTGGAGAGAGAGAGAGGGTGGGAGAGGGAGAGAGAGAGAGAGAGAGGGTGGGGAGAGAGAGAGAGAGAGAGTGAGAGAGGAGAGAGAGAGAGAGAGAGAGAGAGAGAGAGAGAGAGAGAGAAGAGAGGAGAGGTAGGGGGAGGCAGCAGAGAGAGAGGGGGGTGAGACGGAGAGAGAGAGAGAGAGAGAGAGAGAGAGAGAGAGAGAGAGAGAGAGAGAGAGAGAGAAAGAGGGATGGAGAGAGAGAGAGAGAGGGGAGAGAGAGAGAGAGAGAGAGAGAGAGAGAGAGAGAGTAGAGAGAGAGAGAGAGAGAGAGAGAGAGAGAGAGAGACAGACAGACAGACAGACAGACCTCAGCGGATGCGTTGATCTGTACAGTGATGGGTTTGGAAGTCTCCCCGTGCTCAAAGTGCAGAGAGCCGTGACTCTCGATATAATCCACCCCTGTCGTTATCTCCTCGCCCCCTACCGCTGTGCCATCACTGAAAACCATCATCATCGTCATCATCATTGTCATCATCATCTCTATAATCCACCCCTGTCGTTATCTCCTTGCCCCCTACCGCTGTGCCGTCACTGAAACCATCATCATCGTCATCTCTATAATCCACCCCGCCTTCATCTCCTTGCCCCCTACCGCTGTGCCGTCACTGAAACCATCATCATCGTCATCGTCATCTCTATAATCCACCCCGCCTTCATCTCCTTGCCCCCTACCGCTGTGCTGTTACTGAAACCATCATCATCGTCATCTCTATAATCCACCCCGCCTTCATCTCCTTGCCCCCTACCGCTGTGCCGTCACTGAAACCATCATCATCGTCATCGTCATCTCTATAATCCACCCCGCCTTCATCTCCTTGCCCCCTACCGCTGTGCCGTCACTGAAACCATCATCATCGTCATCATCGTCATCTCTATAACCCACCCCTGTCGTTATCTCCTTGCCCCCTACCGCTGTGCCGTCACTGAAACCATCATCATCATCTTCATTGTCGTCGTCGTCATCACCATCTTTATCATCATCATCACTATCATCTTTACCACCACCATCATAATCATCATCAATGCCATCGTCTTCATCATTATCACCACCCCATCGTTCGTCATCATATCATCATCATCATCATGATCATCATCAACCTGACCTGACGAAAAACAGAGCCTTATTTTGTGCTTTAATATTCAGTTATCCCAAATAAACGTTAACATGCGAGTTTCATTCATGTTTCAACGTAGTTGTCCTCCTTCTCCTCCTCCTCACTACCATGATTGTCGACGTGATCATCTTAGTCATCGTCATCATCATGAACATCATTATCGTCATCACCATTGTGTGTTGTTTTTGTTGTTGTTTTTTGGCTGTCCCATCTTCTGGGCCGTACAGTGGCGTTGCTCCCACGCCGCTCACCCCGAATCCCAATTCGCAGCCACACCCCCGGCTTGTTCAGGTCGCAGAATCCGAAACCAGCAGTTCAAGCGGGAGCGAATCTATGTTAGACCGTCAGGTGGCAACCAACCGAGGAGACACTGCACTGCTGCTGAGTCACTTCGGCGGAGTTCAGTGGAGCCTGTTCAGGACACCACCTACTAAGCCCCCTACATCATTAACATCACTATCGTCATCACCATTAGTATCATCATCATCATCATCACCATCATCATCATCTTATCAACTAGGGCTGTTCTGTCATTGACCCCCCCCCCCCCCCCCCCCCCCTTCCCACACACCCACGCCCACAAAGGGTCGTTTTCGTTATGGCCCATGGGGTTTTTAACGTTGGTATCTAGGCATTAGGTATTAGGTACTTTATAGTCACAGAGGCGTCTCTGTGAAATTCGGGCTGCTCCCACCCGGAGAGCACGTCGCAGCCAGAGGCGCGCCACCCAATTTTCTTATTTTTTTGCATGCGATTTCTTTTGTGACTGATGAGGAAGGAAAGGGAGGAGGTGGTAAATTTTGAACAAATGATAACTTTTTCGTTGCCACTGGGAAAGGAACAAAAAGAGTGAGGGTCTCCTCACATGGTGGAGTACTCCAGGGTGACGTCTCCGTTGAAGCCGTGCTCCCTAATCACACGAACCATCACCTCCCCAGACTTCAGGCTGGCGTAGTAGTCCTGCTCCTCGAACAGGAACTCACCAGGCTCTGCACGCACGCACGCACGCAAACGCACTTGTATATAATACTGAAAAAATATGCTAAGAAGAAGTTTATTATAACAATTTCACTCAGAGTGGCACAGTGGTAGCGCGTTCGCTTCGTGTCAAGTATAAATCCGAGTTCGAACCTGGGTACAGGGGATTTTTCCTCTCACTTTGTACTAGGCCTTGCGGTCTGAACGTGGAGTCTTTCGGATGAGACGATAAAACCCGAGGTCTCGTGTGCCCATGCACTTAGCACACGTTAAACCCAGTGGCAACAAAAAAAAGTTGTCATTTGGTCAAAATTTACCCACCCCTCCCTTCCTTCCTCATCAGTCACACAAAAGTCGCATGAAAACATGCTCCAATGCGCTTGCATTGGAGCGCGTGTGCACGCGTACGCGAACGTGTGTGAGTGTGTGCGTGTTTATGCGTACACGAACGTGTGTGTGCGTGTGTGCGTACGTGTGTGTGTCTGTCTGTCCGTGTGCATGCGTGCATCTGTTCGTCGCAGGCACCATGATCGTCCATGATAGTGATTCTGCCGATGCTGGGGTCCCCTAACCCCACACCCCTACCCTTCCTCATCCACTCAGTATGTGTGTCTTTCTGTCTGTGTGCGCACGAGCGTGCGTGCGCGTGCGTGTTCATCCATGCGTGCATGTGATGCACGCTCCCCCAAAGTCGGAGCGTGGCTGCCTACGTGGTAGGGGGGGGGGGGGGTAGTAATCAAAAACGGTCACACACGTACGTACGTAACATTCTCATCTCTAGCTGATGCAATTTGTACCACCGTGTTTTTTCAAGTCCTTCGGCTGTTCGGGGGGGGATGATCCCTTGCAGTCTTTTAGCCAGGGTACAACAACAACATTGCACGCACCATTATCGTCCATGATGGTGATTCGGGTGATGCTGGGGTCGCCCAGGCCCCCTCCCTCCGAGGGGTTCTTGAGGAGGATGTAGAAGTCCACGTTCGCCCCGGGCTCCTTGCCCTGGACGATGGGAACCTTCAGCAGCTTATCGGAGTCCGATTCCTCGAACGTCTGCCACATTATACAATTAGCATTTATACAGTGCACGTGTCTAGAAAATGCTATTCATGGCGCTTTAAAAAGAAAGAACAAGAGGCAAAGCCTTCAAGGCTCTACTCGCTTTGTATTTTGATGTGATATTGTGACAGGCAAAAATACAAGGTCAAAGCTCAAGGTCATCCAGGTCGCCGAGGTCGACAATACTTAGCATTTCATAATAATGATCTTAAGCTAGTGTACCTATTTGACAAATTTGGAAACTGTATCTGCCATAATGTAAAAGATATGGCCCAAACAAACAATCTATGATGTTCAAGGTCAAAGGTCAAGGTTATACTTAAGAGGGTAAAAGTGACCCTGTATACCTAATCACCGTAAGCTAACACACCTACATGCCAAATTTGGGCACCGTAACTGTCAAAAAATAATCCAAGGTTAGGATTAGGAATAGGGTTGAGGTCAGCTTATTAGTGTCAGTTTGAAAGGTTCAAACATAACACATTCTAAACTTTCGCTGAAAAAAACCCACCCCACAATTTTGAAACGAATGACGTCATCTTGCGCGCACGCGTGGACATCTTTTCCATATTTGGAAGGACTGCATGCGCGTTACTGAACGTCTCCAAAGCTGACCCACCATATTGCCCTGGGTCAAGATGTAGTCCTTGCCGGGCTTGGCGGACCCTTCCCGGGTCTCGTAGTCCACGCTGACCCAGCCGCTCTGATACCCCTCGGGCTGCTGCCCCTCTGCCTCTGCACTGGGCTTGCGCTCTTGGGACGGCTGGGTCTGTGTCAGAGAAACCAAGGCGAGTGTTAGTTCTAAGTTTTAACCAGGTCCCCCTCTGACAGACTAACAGACAGTCTTTCATTTTTACATTGATAACGTATGTATCATACGAAACGTATGTATGTTGAGCCTCAATAAAAGGACCAAATACTACCTGAATGTCTTGTGTTTCGTGTGTCTGCGATTGGTCCTAGTGGTCATCTACTTATTTTCAAGTTTGTTCTAAGTTAACCAGGTCCCCCTCCGTGCACTCTTGGGGAGGCTGGGTCTGTGTCAGAGAAACCAAGGAGAATATTTGTTCTAAGTTAACCAGGTCCCCCTCCGCATGCTCTTGGGACGGCTGGGTCTGTGTCAGAGAAACCAAGAAGAA